>JAAGEH010000030.1:20580219-20962650 GCA_011751065.1 Lasiurus cinereus | reverse complement strand
GGAGGTGTATGTATGTAGGTGTGTGTGTGTGTAGGTGTGTGTGTGTGTATAGCTATACTGAGAGGACTTGCAGAACCCTTGGGTTATGGGTTGAATTATATCCTTCCCAGATTCATATATTGAAGTCCTAACTTCCAGTACCTCAGAAAGTGACCTTATTTGGAGATAGGGTCTTCACAGAGGTAATCAAATTAAAATGAGGTCAGTAGGGTGGGCTCTCCTCCAATACAACTGGCATCCTTATAAAAAGAGGAAATTTGGAGACTCACACAGAGAAAATGCCATGTGAAGGTGAAGGCAGAGACTGGGTAGTGTTTCTACAAGCCAAGGAATGCCAAAGATTGCCAGCAAACCACCAGAAGCTCGGGAGAGGCATAGTCAGACTCTTGGTTCCAGCCCTCAGAAAGCACCAACTCTGCTGACACTCTGATTGATCTACCTTCCAGAACTGAGTCAATAAATGTCTGTGGGTCAAGCCACTCACCCAGTGAGAGGTATTTTGTTATGGCAGCATGAGGAAATGGCCAAATTCTTTCTGGGATGCAGGCTTCTAGAGCTTTAGAGATGATGACCTACTATGTGCAGGCTTGGTGAGGCAGCACAGTGTGGCGGAAAGAGTGGGTTTGGGGACTGGAGATCCAGTCCAGATCTGCTGCTCAGTTGGGCTCAGCCTTATTGCCTATGAATTGAGGGAGTGAGACTCCAAGATTTCTGGGGTCACTCCCAGCCTCAACTTTCCCTACTTGAGGGGCAGTAAGGAGGAGGCCAGAGAGGTTAGGTAGACACAACCTGAGTTACCAGCATGTTAGCAAGAAGCAGATCCGGGGAGCTCAGCCTTCACTTCTAGCATGGCAATTGCTCCTTTGCCCTCAATGCCACCTAGCAGAGTCCACAGTGAACCCAACCTTCTCCTTTCTCATCTAATAATCTCTTCTCAGCCCCTGGGAGACCATGGCAGTGTGTGTGTGTGTGTGTGTGTGTGTGTGTGTGTGTGTGTGTGTGATGAGGTGTGGCTGTTTGGAAGGGCATCTTCCTGCAGTGAGGAGCAGTGAGTAGGGCCTCACTGGTATCCTGTGAGTTCCAGATCAGCCTCCCCAGACTGCTTGGACTGAAGACCTGGGTGGCCTGCAGCCTGTGAACCCACTGTGCAGAGGCACAATATGTCTTTGTCTAGCCAGGACTTCTGAGGACCATGTAGGCTGATCATATGTCCCACCAGTATTTTTTCTTGAGGTCCCTGGGGGGAGGCTTGATGCCATGGCTGTCTTTCTGACTTCCTTTCCTGCCTGTCTCCAATGCCTTCTGAGAGCCAGTCCAGGGACTCGGGCCACTCAGCACCGATGGACAGCAGCGTCTTAAAGCCAGCATGTGCAGTGGTTAGATTACTGCTTCACTGCCTTTCAGTGACTGAAAAACTATAAATAAAGGTCTCTAGTGAGGTGTTACAAGGCTCTGCCTTCAGCCAGGATAGCTTAGGCTACACTCAGTTGTTAATTTCACGGAGCTAGAAGAGAGTGGAGTTGCTGGCTGGCAGACCCAAAATCTACAAAGATACAGTGCTTGAAAACATGGGTTTGAAAAATGACTGCCTGAATATAGGGTAATTGTTTCATAGTTTTTTGTATGAAGAGCATCTGGAGGTCATAGTGGTACCCAAGCTCAGTATAAGCTGACAATGCCAGAGCAAAGAAGTACCATTGAGGTTGCATTAATGAAGGTATGGTTTCCTAAGCAAGGAGGAAACAAGTCTTATTTCTCACTCATCTGACTCCCTATTTACCCAGCATAGAAATTCTGCCTGCAAACCTTCAGGGCCAAGGAGTTTTGTCCCTCTTGAGGTAGCTCTGTTTGAAAATTCTTCCTATCTTCTCCATCCTTGTAATTTTACTCAATACTATTTTTCAAAGACCTACTTTACCCTCTGAAAGTTTTCTGTGTTTCCCAGGCAGTGACCCCATCTTTGCCTTCTCTTCTCTAGGGAGAACAGCCCTTCCTCCAATATTAGTTTTCCCCAGGACATGGCTTTGAGAACCTTTCCTTCTTGGTTGTGACCCATTTTATCATCTGCCCATTAACCTTTATCTTGAATGCCATGTGGAGCCTAGTGAGATTGTCATCTCCCTTGTTCTGATGAGGATACATCTATTGATGCAATTAGAGGTGGGAGGCCCAGGTACTGTGAACCCCTAAGCCCCAGTGACCAAAGTTTGTGATCCTGGATTCTTCGGCAATAGTTCATTCATTCTCTTCTCAAGGGACTTGCATTATGTCACATAGTGAGTTAGAGACCTGGGCTCTGGTTTCAGCCCCATCCTGGCTACAGCCTTTTGTTTCCCTCTTTCTTTTGCCATTGTACCCCGATTAAAGCTTCGCATCTTTAACTAAAAAAGGGATAATTACTTGGAGTGCCTTATGCCCTGCCCGAAAAATTCCTTTCTCTTTCTAGGACTTAGTTTCCCTATGTGTACAGTGTGGAGGGCAGTCCAGCTCCCTTCGAGAGTCCCTCTGGCCCCATAGCTGATGTGCTGAGTGCCTGATGTGGGCATTTCTGCTTCCGTGACCCGCCAGCAACATCGAGGTTTTGGTGGCACCACTTTCATCGTACATAGTGTAGGCAGCCCTGATTCTGCCAAAGCCTTTGCCAGGAAGTCAACAGGTTTAAAAGTCCCCCCCGCCTCCCCCCCCCACCTGTGGATTTTAGGGAGGGGCAACCACCCACAGGGAGAACGAACATTAGCATCCACGGGGTCATCACTCAAGGGGTGCACAGATTAGGGTTAATCAAAGGCTGGGGAGTACGCTTTTGTCGGCGAATCTCGTTGGCTCAGGAACAAATCTCCATCTTGGCAGGAGGGACTCTTACTTGATTGGGGCTGAGTTCTATGAGGGACTATAAATTCTCAGTGAAACAGCCCCGTTGGGCCTAATTTCAACCACTTAACCCAGAGGTTGCATTCTTGCAGTGTTCTGCCAAATGCATTCTCCGGGCTCAGGAGACCACAGCTCCTGAACTCTCTTGCATGGAGCAGCTGCGTCGCTCACAGCCTTTCTATTCTCACCTGCCTGCATGTGAACTTGAGACTTGGGGTCCCCCAAGATCCTTCCCTTCCCTCTCCCACACGAGGGATCCTCCCAGTGTGGCTTCCCGGCATATGAAGCTCTCTGCTGGCCACCACTGCCCCCGTCAAACAGCTGGGCAACTTGGTGGAAACCTGGTCAGCTTGGGAAACCCTGCTCAAGTGCCTGTCTCCGTCAGATGCTAAGTCAAGTTGGCCCAACAATAACTGAAATGGGCAAGTGGAGCCTAAATTCCTGGTCAACTCCATTAAATATCAGTCGTCTGATCCAAACAGTGCCAAAACAACCCACCAGCGTGGCCCAAGCAACAGGTACCTTCCAAACAACTGGGTCAAATTGTGACAAAACATGGACTCCATTTGAATAACAAGTCAACTGGGTCAAATCATACCAAAGCACTTGTTCAACTTAGTCAAACAAGTAATCAGCTTGATCAAACAACTCTCAAACAACCTGTCTTTAGAATTAAACAAAGCCAAAACAGGGAACCAACTCAACGATTAGCCATTAGGTCAGACAATGCTAGAACAATGGGTCAGTTGGGTCAGAGGATAGCAACATACCCTGTCTGTTGTAAACAGCTGATCGACTGCCTCAAACAATGTCCAAATATTTGGATTAATTCACTCAAACATCCAGTCAATTCAATCAAACCCAGTCAACTGGGTTAATGAATGCCAAAACACCCACCCAACTTAAACAGCCAGTCATATGGGCCTAACCGTGACAGAACAACTGGTCAACTTGGTGAAATCACCAATCACCACGGTCAAACAAGCAGTCAACCCAATCAAACGAAGCTAAAGCAACAGGTCACACTGGTCACTAAGCAGTAACAAAACACCCACTCCATTCTGTCAAACAACCTCTCAAGCAGGAGAGGCTGTGTCTAAACATTCAGTCAGTTCTATAAAAAGCCAGTTGTCTCGATACTGTGAAACCAAAACAACCACTTAACTCGGTTGAATTAATGACAAGGCCAAGTACTTAGGGAGCACCTCTGCTGTGTCCAGCCTCCCCAGGCCAGCACGTCGGCAGAGGTGGTCGGCATAGCGGAGTGAAGGGTTCACTTCTTTGTACTTAACCAGAACGCCCATCAGTTCAGTCTCAAAACATCCAGAGAGAAATCAAATCTGTCACTCGATTGGATAAATAAACTCTCTAACTTGGAGATTGGGTTTCCTAGAAAGAATAGTCGTAGGCAGAGGGGGAGACGATTTGAGAAAGCTGTTTCTGCCCCTTCCCTGACGGCAGTGGGTGGGAAGAGGCATCCCTGCCCCGTGCAAAAAAAATCATGGGGATTTTTTTCCCCCAGTGACTAGACCTCTGAGGGGTGAGGCTGCTCAACGCCTCAGTGACCCTGTGGTAAGCCATGACCCTGTGGGTGGGTTTGTTAGTTCTCAGAGCGAGGCACTAGCCCCACAGCACAGCACAAGGCTGGTTCCAGGGTCTGAGCCCTTCACTGGGACGAGAACACTCCTCATCACACCTGGTAGTTTGGATCATTACTCATTCAGAGCTTAATAAAGACAGGGACACTATTGAGCTTTTACTGGGCGACAAGCACTGGGCTAATAAGTCCTTCCCATACCCATCACATCTTTTACATAATGCAATGAGGAATGTATTACTTGTTTGATTATTCCGTTTTATGGATGAAGTTTAGGGGGTAAAGCAAGGTGTTTTGGTCACAGAACTATTAAGTGGCCGGATCAGGACCAAACCAACTCTAAGTTTAGGAGCCATCTGTGCCTTCAGAACACTCACTGAAAGAAATGGTGAAGGGATGCATTGCCTTGAACTGCAGTGCACAGCAGATGTGGCCATGTGACCCACTGGAGGTGTGACGGTGCATGCCTCGCCCGCAATGTGTCTGTATCTGTGATGGCTGGGAGAGAAGACTGCTTCCTCCCAGCAGAGACTCAGGTGTATAGGTTGGAAGTTGCAATTTCAGTAAAGCATTCTCTCAACTTGGAGTCCAGCCTGGTGCTAAGCCTTTTTGCCTAGGAAGACCAAATGGGTATGACTCATTCCCCCAGAGGTCAGTAGGTCCTGAGATACTGGGACCTACAGGCAGGCTTAGAGGACAGGGGGCAGGTCATCAGCTGAGGTCTGCCCAAACCTCCCCATAAAACCCCCCTGGCGCCTGCCTCCTGTACCTGGGCTGCAGGTCCGAGACCTCTACTGGCCACAAGTGACACCTCCCTTCATTCAAGGAAAGTCCTGTGACTCACTCCCACATTAGGCACAGACCATTTTATTGAATGCTAAGGCAAATCACCCAGGCAGGAAATGTCGTAAAGAGAAAAGTAATCTTCTGACGGAAAAATAAATTATCAGCAGTGTTCCGAAGGAAAAGAAACATTCTTAAATAATTTCTCTTGCTGTTGGTATTGGCTGGCAGTGTGGGCCAGCCAAGCAAATGGTAATTTCCAAATTAGATTATACATTATGTCATATTAGTTTTATATTAGAAAAACAAACGGGATCAGAGGAGAAGTGCCAAGGTTGGCGGGCTGCGCTTGCCACGTGAGCGGCTGCGATTCCACTGCAGAATATTCAACAGCTCCAGGAGAGGGGAGAGCAAGCATTCAGACCAGAACAAGGGTGAGGGTCTCCCGGGGGGCAAGGCTGAGCCTCCAGGCCAGACCTCTGTGAGAGTGGGGAACAGCCCAGGTGGGAAGGCAGGAAGCACCTCAAAGCAGTCATATCCTCTGATTTCTGGGGGTCTGTACCCTCCCGGAGGAGCTCTGGCTGCCGAGTAGGGCTGTGTGGCCAGTGAATGCTCATTGGAGGTAGAGGTGCCAGAGTGTGGTCCTAAGAAGGAAGGACCTGGTGGAGTCCTGTTGATATCCTGTTGGTGTCCCCACTTCTCTGTAGAAATGTCCTTGAGCAGGGGGAGCAGACAAGTCTGTGTCTCCACAGAGGGCAAAGGCAGAGGATTGCAAGGGAGGCGGGCTTTAATTCAGAGTCATACTGCCAGCTCACCTTTACTGGGGGTTACTATGTGCCAGGTGACTTCCCTGTACGTACTGACTATTTACTGCTCACTACCAGCCCAGCAGGCCACGGTGCAGGTAGAGACAGAGAACCAGGGGTAGGTAACACGTCTAAGATTACATGACTGGGAAGTGGCAGAGCCTGCATGTGCAGTAGGGCTGCAGGCCTGCAGTCTTCACTGCCACATTGTTGGGGTACACGTGTCAGCATGAAACACGATGTCTCTGTGACGGGAAAGCCCATGAGTGATGTAGAGCAGAAGGTGATGGATTATAAGCCCAGAGGGTTCCTGCAAGTGCTGAGGCTTAGACCCCTGACTCCGCAAGCCCCTTTCTCCTTAAGGCAGTCTCAGCCTTCTGCATTCGACTGTGTGTGAATTTAGACAAATGTCTTGTACAGAACAGGGAGCTTCTCAAGGGCAGGGATCTTGTTTGATTATCTCTGGATACGCTGTCCCCAGCACAGAGCTTGCTGGTCACAGTGCTAATAGAAACAGCAAATCTAAATGGCCAGGGGTCCGAGGCTGAGGAACCTGGCCGGGGCTCACTGACCTCTGATGTCTGCCTGGCTGCTTCCCGACCCATGACAAACAACGCTAACCAGTGCTCCTGCCCTTACAGTTCTTCTCAGGCAGCCATGACTAACCCACAATGTGGTCATGGAAAGACAGCACCTTTGCTACCCTTGATTTAGGCCACCTTCCAGTTTGCAACGGAGAAAACGGACAGCACAGGGAAAGAGACAACTTTCCTGGAGTCACAGAACCAGCCCTGGGCAAAGCAGGATCTGGAACATATCTTCCAGATCACGCATACGGTTCAAGACCCAGACTGCTTAGTATCTGACCATCATAGCACATGCCCAGCTCCAACTGCACAGCATCTGGATGAAGAGATAAAACAGAATCTAGGGGCCAGCTAGGCAGCAGTGCAGACTGGAAGGCCATCACTTTGAATGTTCCTGTCCTGGAAATATTTTCCATGTTTCCCAGGAGATCTAGGTTCTAATTCCAGCTTTTCCCTCTGGCTGCCTACCTCCTCTCTAGACCTCAATTTTTCCATCTGTTAAATGAGGGCAGGCATGTTGCTCAAGCTCCTGAAGATGTAAAATTCTTCTGGCTCTGATATTCCAGGATTTCGAGTCTCAGAATTCAGCCCAGATCCTTACAAGACTGCTGTTTCTTGGGGTGAGCCAGGAACCCTGGGAAGCTGCAGTGATTCGCTGGGACCACCAGGGGGAGAGGGCGCATTCCGCATGATTCCTGCTTGCCTTCTGTTCTGACCCCCCTGGTGGCCTGGAGGGTTACTGCTCTTCCAGACTTGCTTCCTGTGTCCTGATGGCTACTCAGCTGATGGGAATTATGTGATCAGAAACACCTGTTCTCACTCAGGGTCTGCTCTCTGAGTCCCTCCTCCGGGCCAGGCCTTTTGTTGGGTAAAAGGGACCCCCTCTCTGCCCTTGTAGTCCAGTGAGGGGCAGAGAGGCATGGCAGCCAGCCCCAAAGCAGCATGTGCTATGGCTGGGGCAGTGGAGGCCCCATGGGAATGCCGGGGAGCCTTTTTTTGCTGTCTTCCTGGAAAAAGGGATGTCTGAGTTCTGAAGGATGATGCAGAGTTCAGCAAGGAGGGCAGAGGGAGACGGTATGCCCTCCAGGTAGACAGCAAAGGCCCAACTATAGGAGACAAAGCAAGTCACAGGTCCCTAGGGAACTGCAGGCAGTTCTTCGGACTGGAAGGCAGGACTGTGTATGTGAGGTGCAGGGAAAGCAGCCAAGCATTTGTCCACTCAAAAATATTTATTCACTATTTGCTGGACACCAGGCTAAATTATGAAAGGCCTTGCAAAACATCCTCAATTCCAAATTATTTTCTTTCCTGGGCCCTCGCCTGTGTGCCCATAACATTTATAATAAGAATTTATTTCTAAATTTAGTTAATTACTGCTTGGCTTTTCCTGCCTCCCCATGGGGAAAGCTGCACTGAAAAGAGTTGGGGCAGGAAACTGGCCTCAGGCCTGGGAATAGCATGCAGTCCAGGACAGGTGATATGACAAGGGCTGGAGCCAAGGGTGTGGCCCGGCCAGCTGGCCTCTGCTCTTTCTCCTTGGCTTCCCATGTCTCCCTAAGGCAGGAGGTCCAGCAGCCTCACTCTGCCCGAGCTGCCCTCTCCCCTAGTCTCTGTGGTTGGTGGATGTGTTTGCAGGTTTGGAGCCAGGGCTCTGCTCAGGAGTATAGGGGGTGTGGAGCATCTAGGAGATCTAGAGTAGGGATGGCTGGTGCAGAGGCTAGAGTGGGGTGTGATGGGGCAGGAAGGTAGAGAGGAGCTTGGGGCAAGAACTCTCCTGATACAGGCAGGAGGCAGATTCCCCTCTTTTCTCCACTCTCAGTGGGAGAACCACTCCTGGTAGAAGGGAAGCAAAAGAGAGCCATCATTAATTGAGCGATTACTATGCATCCAGACCTTTGCTAACATTCTGTCACTGAAACGCCTCAATAACTTGGCGAGGAAAGATGATTCCCCCATGCTGGGTTTGATAGTAGTGGCACAAGCAGGGAGAAGTTAAGTAACTTGCCCAAGCTTACACAGTCAGAAAGTGGTGCTGTTGACATCAACATTCTCTTTGCATTATTGTCTCCCTTATTTCCTAGATGCAGCGAACCACAACCCTCTCCATCTCCACATCCAGGTCTCTGTCTGGAATAACACCTCTTCTGTTCAGATTCTTTACCTGGGGATAATCTCACCTTTTCATGTCCTTTGTGAATGGTTCTTTGACTCTTCCAGGTAGACTTTATTTTATTTTGTTCATCCATCCATCCATCCATCCTTCCTCCACCACCCATCCATTCAACTTTTAACTTGTTCCTGAAGGATTTCTGGCTGTCTAGGTAGAAATCTGTGATCCCACAACACTTTGTGATGCAGGTGAGTACCACCACCCGATTACATGGCAACAGTGGGGCTGACTCTGTCCCTGGTGTTGCCTAGCACAGAGTCTGCTTCCTGGTCACCTCACCATGGTTCTTCTTTTGCACAGAAGTTTTCTCAAATTTGACCTGTTGCTCAGGGAGAATTGTCACTATCTGGAGTGACTTTGGGTTGAGATTGAGAGCTTTTTTCTTTTTTGTGCCAAGAGTGATACTTCCAAATGCTGTGAGATAGAAGAATTGAATTGGAGACACCACTAGCAAGTGGTTTCATGTGCTTCCCCAGGACAATGGATGGTCCTAGAACTGTAGAGAATTTTGGACCTTTTTCAGACCCTATGATTGCCTCATCAGCCTGGATTGGGTAAACCTTTACTCAAAACTGGGCAATGCATAATGGCTCGGGGTGTCTCTGGGGGCTCACAGAGGGACATTGGGGCATGAGCCAATTTTGGATGGGGATGGGCTGAACATTAGTCAGTTTTTTCTAGGTTATGTTGTGGTAACAGACACACCATAGCATGCCCCAAACAGGGGCTTTACAATAACAAGTTTACTTTTCGCCCACATTATATTTTGTCTGTGGTGGCTGTGGGTTGACTATGGCTCTGCTCCATGTGTTCTCTGTATTCCAGGATCCTTGCAAAGCAGCTGCCCTGTTTTGAGACATGACATACTCAGGATAAAGAGCAAAATGAGAAATGGCCAAGCCACACAATAGCTCCTAATGTCAACTTCACTAACATTCCATTGCCCAAAGCAAGACACATGGTTGAGTCAATGCAACCCGCCTGGGAGGCACAGCAGCTACCTGGCAGTGGGTAGAGTGTAGGCACTTCTTATAGGGAAGGGAGCAAGAACACAACCTGTGACTAATATGGAGCAAGAACACAACCTATCATAGGCCAGAACTGTGATGGAGGCTAACATCAGCTTCTTTCACTAATCTTGTGTGGTTCAGGTATATGCTTTCTAACTTTAAGAATCTATGGTACCTCTGGAGACAAAAGATCCCCAAATTGGAAATAAAAGTGTAGCTGAGGCTACAGAAGTTACATAGGAGTGCGGAGAAAGGAGGGGCAGGTGGGGATGAGCTGGTGAGAAGATACTCCTATCCTTTGCCCAGCAAACTCTTACTTACTCTTCTTTCAGGGTCCAATTTTAACATGTCACCTCCTTTAAGAAGCCCTCTGGGATTGAACCCTCTGAACCAGGTTTGGTGCTCCTCCTCCATGCTCGTAAACCTTTTGCTTTTTTATTGCACACTACTGCACTGTGTGTGATGTCTGTTTATGTGTCTGAATCCCCGGGAGCAGTAGTTTGCTGGAGCTGGCTCCTACCTGCTCCTGAGAGTTGATGGCATGCCTCTCTTCCCAGCTCTATCTTCATTCAGGGGCATCATGTGGGCAAGTTGGAATTGGCCACAGTAGGAATATTTACATCACAGAAAGCAGCAAATGCTGCAAAGAAGGACTGGTTACCTCCCACAGAGGGAGTTGTTAAAAACTTGAGGCCAGACATTGTCCTGGAGTCTGAACAATATGAGGACTAGGGTGTGCCTTGCTTACCTGTGTCTTCCTAAGATGTCTGGCAGGGGTACTGGCTCCTGCACAAGATTGACTGACGAGATGAGTGACTGGAGGAATGAGTGAATGGATAGTGGCATAGAGCAGTGAACTAATGAATGTCTAGCTGGACTGGATATCTGGCTGTGTCTGTTTTTCCTCCTGGGATCTCCTTCTGCCAGGCCCCTGGCTCTGTGCTCATCGCCCCCGGGAAGGTATGTGACAGGGCTGAATGCAGGAGGCCTTTGTTCTCCACTTCTCCCAGCTTTTAGAACTGAGTGTTTACAGAGGAAGTAAAGGAGAGAGGAGGAATAAACAGAATGTCTTGAAGAAACTTAAAGGGAAGGAGAGAAGAGGTGTGGCCAGACCCATCTGTCCTAAGCAGCTTTACCGGAGGTTTTAAGATCCCTAGGAGGAAGGGTTGTGGAGTACATGCAGGACACAGTGCCATGGAGGTGGCAGTGAGTGGCCAAATGTGCAGGGTCAATCAATGTGAGTCAGTCCTTGGAGACTAACTGCCCTGCCCTGAGCCCCACACCTTGACATCATGTAAGATCTCCAATAAGCGGAATGACTCCAGACACTGGGGTAAGAAGTTAAGTTACAGAAAAAAAGAAAGTGACATTTCTTACATTGCCAGGGTTATGCTGGCACTCGTGAATGATTCAAACCATTGGCAAATGTTTTCCAGCAAGGGCCATATAGTAGACTAGAGGTCCGGTGCATGAAATTTGTACATGGAGGGGGGAAATATCCCTCAGTCCAGCCTGCACCCTCTCTAATCTAGGACCCCTTGAGGGATGTCTGATTGCCCGTTTAGGCCTGATCCAGGTTGGACATCCCTCTCACAATCCAGGACTTCTGGCTCCCAACCACTTGCCTGCCTCTGCCTGATTGCCCCTAACTATTTCTGCTTGCCCACCTGATCATCCCTTAACCACTCCCCCGACAACCTGATTGATGCCTAACTGTTCCTTGGCTGGCCTGATTGCCCCTAATTGCTTCTCCTGCCATCCTAGTCAATCCTAACTGCCTTCCCTACAGGTCTGGTCACCCCTAACTGCTCTCCCCTGCTGGCCTGGTCACCCCTAATTACCCTCCCTTGCCAGCCTGGTCACCTCTAACTGCCCTCTCCTGCCAGCCTGGAGGCCCCCAACTAGCCTCCCCTGCAGGCCTGGGTCCCCCTCAACTGTCCTCCACTGCAGGCCTAGTCCCACCCAACTGCCCTCCCCTGCAGACCTGGTCTTCCCTAACTGCCCTCCCCTGTAAGGCCTGGTCCCCTCCAACTGCCCTCTTCTGCTGGCCTGGTCACCCCTAACTTCCCACAACTGCCCTCCCCTGCAGGCCATCTTGTGACAGCCATCTTGTGGCAGCCATCTTGTGTCCACATGGGGGCAGCCATCTTTGACCACATGGGGGTAGCCATCTTGTGTCTTGGAGTGATGGTCAATTTGCATATTACTCTTTTATTATATAGTCTCCGTTTTGTGGGCCTACCATCTCTATCACACTATTTAACTTCTCTAGGCTAGGGCAAAAGCACATAGGCGTACATAAGTGAATGAGCGTGGCCATCTTAATAAAACTTTATTTATGGGAGCACATATGCATTTCATATAATTCCTTTTTTCTTAAAATAGTCTTCTTGTGACTCCCCCAACCATTTAAACATATAAAAGGCAATCTTCACTCACAGGCAGTGGCTGGTTAGATTCGGCCTGTGGGCTGCAGTTGCTGACTCTGACCCAGATGACTGAGTATGTGGATGAGCCAGCCTACTAGCAAGTTGCAGGGCAAGCATGCCTGGACGGGGTAGACAGCATGAACCTGTCTGGAGGAAGCAGGTCCCTTTCTTTCTCCCTTTGTACTCTCTCCCCCTGGCCCTGTGCTGGCTTCCTGGGCCCTGGCATAGTCTGCAACCATCCAACGTCCATGGTTGGGGGAAGCTGGGCCCTCCATGGGCTGGTGGCTGGGCAGCAGGACTCAGCGAGGCTGGCGGCCGGCCGTGTTCAGTCTCTGGGAAATGAGTGTGGACACAGCTTGGGCCCAGTGGGGCAGCCCACCCTGGTCTGCCCAGATCAGATTCCCAGTGGCGTCTGAGCACTGTAAACATAGTGGCTGGACAGGCCACCTCTCCTGAGGCCCACTGGAGGCGGCTCTGCCCAGGAGAGAGGCTGGATTGGGGCTGACAATTTGACATAAACCACAGGACAGTGTCCGGCGGCTGGAGAAGCCCAGGGGCCCCTTCCCCAATGCCCATGCTCACTCTAGTGCAGCTGTTCCCAATTACTGTCCCCCGTGGAGCCAGGGGTCTTTGGAGGAGGGAGGCACCTGAGAGGTGCTCTACTACTCCACTGAAAGGGGTGGGGAAACTGAGGCCCAGAGATAATCTGAAGCTTGCTTAAGGCCAGGCAGTCATTGCCAGACTGGGGCTTGAAGCTTGGTCTCCAGCCTCATCAAAAAGGCTCCAGATCCCTCCCAGGGTGATCTGGAGAAGAAAGACCTTGGGTGGCTTCTGAAACCCTGTCCCTTTGCCTTTAGGTGTCCTGAGGCCAGGATTCTTTTGGACTCATCAAGGAGTGCTGGAGTCAGGAGCCCACGCGCCCGACTCAGGGCCTAGCCACACCCTGGAGTTTTAGAACACTCATTTCTAGATGGGGACTGGGAGTGGTGAGGAGACTTGGGAAAGCCAAGACTCAAACCCAGGCCCGTCAGATTTCAAAGTCTACATTCTTCATAGCGATCCCTGGTTCCAGCTCCAGCTCTGGACGTGTGGGACTGCAGGCAGGTCCCTCCCCCTGGGGTGCTGTGGGTGATTTCTGAGAGCCCCTCTGTGACAGATGCGGGCACACGTACACTGACAGAGCACACAATCACATGTATGCACGGACATGATGCGCTTGTTGACAAGCACATCAGCTGTCATGCCCAAGTATGCTCTCATCAGAGGACACACACAGGCTCACATGTCCACACGCACGTGCACACCCCTATACGCACACTTTCCACTGCACCTCTGGCAAACGTGCCGCTGCTCGGACTTGGGATTAACAATCCTCTCTGGGGTTTTTACACTTTCACCTTCTTGTTCCTGACACGTTTCAAAGTTCTGTTCAGAGTTAGATCTGAGGATGAGGGGCTGAGAGTGGGTGGGAGAGGGGCTGAGAATGGAAAAACAGGCGATTTGGAAAATTCCTGTCATTTTTGAGCTCTTTTCAAGGACGCCCATGGGAGCCACTGTGAGCCCTGTTGACGTCCAGCCTCAGGCTGGCCCCTGCCCTAGAGCAGGCCTCCCAGCTCACCCCCCCACACTCCTCTTAGCCCAGCCGGGCCTGTTCATGACCACACTTTGGTTACCTCTCCCCGAGTGAAGAGTCCTGCTGGAGAGCACTGCGCATGCTCAGCTCACTCCTCCCCAGACCAGACCACCCCAGCTCATGCCCTACTATAGGTTGACAATGTCAACAGCTGACACTGAGTGCTTACTGAATCCCAGGCACCAAGTGTTCTAAGTGATTTACACATATTGATTTATTTTTACATCAAAACTTGTGAGGCATAGACTATAGCTATATATTGCAGACGAAGAAACTGAGGCACAGAGAGATAAAGCAATTGGCCCTAACACACAGTCAGGAAGTGGAAGAGCTAGGATTTATATCCCAGCGATCTGGCTTCAAAGTCATCGTCATGTGTGTCAAGACCTGTGTTGGGAGTGGCCACTGGCCTCCCTGCCACTAGATTTCACTCCACAAGCTCTCCTCTCCTCTAAAGCAGAGGGTCCTTCCTAAAGCCCTCCTGTGGCTCTCTGGACGATGTAGTCTCCTCAGGGTCCTGGGCTCCAGGTCACAAGACTCACTCCCTTCCCCCTGCCCCGGGTGCAGCCAGGTCTGTGAATGAGCATGTGTGTGGACAGGCTGGCTGTGCAGTCATCTGAGGTCCTGCAATGGCCAGGGCAGCAACCCAGAAGTGGACACATCTTTGCCTCCAGCCCTGCCCGCCCGCCTGCCATCCACATGGTGGAAATGCTGAGAAACAAGGGCCTTCCTGTCTTCCTCTCTTTCCCCCTTTTCTAAAAATAAGCTGGAAGCTTCTCCTCATCTGCCCCCAATTTTCTCCTGCTTGACCCCAGTGACCCCACGCCCTCAGATGAGGCCACATATGTGCCCACTGCTGGACAGACGGGCTGACCTCTCGGTGCAGATGGTGGGAGCAAGGAGCCCGCCCTGGCCTCTGCCCCACCTTGGCCGGCCCCTCCAGCTATGCCCTTCCTGGGAACAAAGCACTGAGCCTACCCCTGGTCTGTGGGTGGGGCGAGGGAAAACTTGTTTATAACAGGAAGCTCCACCCTGGTTTTATGAGCTGTCATGATAATAATAATCATCACCCACGTTTGTATACACTAATCACTTGCACATCTGTTATCTCCTTTAGTCCATGCAATTGACCCTTCAGATTGGTATCATTGTTAAAACAAATTAAATAGAAGAAGAGAACAGAGAGGTTCATTTACTTCCCTAAGGTTGCTCAAGAAAGGGTGGGGCCTGGATTCAAACCAGGTCCTTAGATTTAAAAGTCTCTCTCCTGCCCTAGCTGGTGTGGCCCAGTGTATAGAGCATTGGTCTGTGGACTGAAAAGTCCCAGATTCAATTCCAGTGAAGGGCACATGCTTGGGTTGCAGGCTTAATCCCCAGTAGGAGGTATACAGGAGGCAGCTGATCAATGATTTTCTCTAACCATTGATGTCTCTCTCTCTCTCTCTCTCCCCCTTCCTTTCCGAAATCAATAAAAATGTAGCCCTGTGCATGAATCCATGTGCTAGTAGCTTGTTGCTGCCTTCCAGTAGCTCTTTGCCACTGCCCTGCCCTCTGGAGCTCCCTCTCCCCCCAGCCCCCCTCATAGCTTGCTGCCCTGCCCCCTTCTGTAGCTCTCTGCCTGCTTGTAGCTCACTGCCCCACCCTCCTGCTGATCCGTGATCTGGTCATTATACAGTTGGTCATTACACTTCACAGTGTAATGACTATTTGCATATTATATTTTTATTATCTTATCTTATAAAAGAGTAATATGCAAATTGACTGTTACTCCAATATACAAGATGGCTGCCCCCATATGAACACAAAATAGCCACCACAAGATGGCTAGCAGGGCAGGGCAGTTGGGAGGTACCAGGCCTGCAAGGGAGGGCAGGTGGGGACAACCAAGTTTTCAGGGAAGGGCAGTTAGGGGTGACCAGGCCAGCAGAAGAGGGAAGTTGGGGGTGACCGGGCCTGCAGGGAAGGGCAGTTGGGTGGGAGGGCACCCAAGCCTGCAGGGGAGAGCAGTTGCGGGGGGACCAGGCCTCCAGGGAAGGGCAGTTAGGGGGGGCCAGCCTTCAGGGGAGGGCAGTTAGGGGCAATTAGGCTGGCAGGGGAGCAGTTAGGCATTAATCAGGCTGGCAGGGGGGTGGTTAGGGGGTGATCAGGCTGGTAGGCAGAAGTGGTTAGGGACAACCAGAAAGGCAGGCAGGCAAGCGGTTGGGAGTCAACAGTGAAAGGGATGTCCGACTGCCCGTTTAGGCCTGATCCTACCAGGATCGGACCTAAACGGGCAGTCAGACATTCCTCGAGGGGTCCCAGATTGGAGAGGGTGCAGGCTGGGCTGAGGAACACACCCCTGTGCATGAATTTTGTGCATCGGGCCTCTAGTATAGGCTATAAAACAAAATGAAAAAACTGGACATTTAATTTAAAAAAAATAGATAAAAGTTTCCCTCTTGCCTGCAGTGGTAGCTCAATGGTTGAGCATCGACCTATAAATCAGGAGGTCATGGTTCAATTTCAAGTTGGGGCATATGCCCAGGTTGTGAGCTCAATCCCAGATCATTCACAAGGCAACCAGGCAGCTGATCAATGAATCTCTCTCATTATTTATGTTTGTATCTCTCTCTCTCTCTCTTCCTCTCTGAAATCAATAAAAATATAATAAATAAATGTCTCCATCCTGTTTGCTGACATCTGTACCAGGCAGCAGTTTTGCAGCTTTTGCCCAATATTCTTTGTGTTGCTTTTTTAGCTGCCATTTGTGGAGGCCTCTGCATGTGTCAGGAGCTGTTCTGGGCACTTCCCCATGACCCGGGAGGAAGGAGTCATTAAACTCGTTTTGAGGAGGAGGATGCTGACACTCAGAGATGTAACACATCTTGCCAAGGCTGAAAAGTTGGCATCAGGGTTTGGGTTGAGGACTGCCTAATTCCAAAGTTTTTCTTCTGCCAAACAATTCACAGCAGTTGGCATCATGTACTTCATTTTAATTCATTAATTTGTTGACACAACAGCTTCCAAGCGTCTGCTCTGTGCCAAGCATAGGGACACAGGGATGAACAAGCCTACGGATCTGTCCCAGTAAGCTTCATGATCTGGTGGGGGATGGATGTGTAAAGGGCAATTATGGTGCAGGGTGATAAGCCATTATTAGCCATAATAGTTAGCTTTGCACAGTGTTTATAGCTTACGGAGGGCCCCAAATGGAAATCTGGCCATTTCCATGTCTGCTGAAAGAGCTCTGATTGTTGCTGTAGCATCGCATTTGCTTGAATCATAGCATCCCCTGCCGGCCCCCACCTCCCTGTGCTCCAGCATTGCTATTGTGCTGGGCCTTGGCCTGGAGTGCCTTTTTTTCCCACCTCCAACTTCCTCCTCGTTAACTCAGTCTGCAAAATTCAGTTCAGATGGTAGCACTCCCCTCCCCGCCCAGGCTGGGTGGCAGGGAGTTTCCTATTATTGAAGATGGAAGGTCAGGACAAGGAGATTTAATCTCTATGGGCCTCAGTTTTCTATTCTGTAAAACAGACTCAAGAAGAAGCCCAACTATAGTAAGCTAAAGGCTTTGTTAGAGGGAGGCACAGTGACCTGTGGGGCTAGGAGAGGGAGTGGTGGCAATCTATGGGGTCAGGAAAGCTTCCTGAGAACTTGACACTGAGGAGGAGCCTCAGTTGATGTTATTATTGACAGCTACCATGTGCTTTGTGCTCACTGCATGAGTGGTGCTGCTCTGAGCCCTTTGCACATGTTAAGTGGTTTAATCCTTGCAACAGCTCTGTGAGGCAGTTACTGTTGTTATCCCCATTTTACACATTAGGAGGTTCAGAGAGATTAGGTGACTTGCTTAGGGTCACACAGCCAAAAAGGGGTGAAGCCTGAATTCTAGCACTTGGCTCTAGCATCCACATTCTAACCACCTAGGGACAAGAATAGAAGTGGAGAGCATAGCCCACTTACAAAAACTTCATTGTATGTAACGAATGCCCTCGTCTCTTCATCTTCCAGTGAACAGGGCAGTGCCTTTTGGGCCCACATGTGCAGGAATGGTGACTCCAACTCCCCCAACCGAGGGTTGGGAAGGCCATCTCTGTGTGCCTCCTTACCTCTCAGGGCACCTCCTGCTCTATGTCGGTAACGAGGCCCGTCTGGGCAGCAATGGCTGGGTGTGCACTGCCCCCGAGGACAGGGACAACTGCTGGTTGTTAGAGGCAGGTAGCGGAGGCATTCTTCTGCTTATGTCACAGGGGAAGGAGCTAAGACCCATCTAAAAGGTAAAGGACTAGTCAGCCTCAGAAATGGCCACTCAAGGTTTTGACTCTGGACATGGAGGCCAGAGCATCCACATAGCAATGGAGGTACCCAGCGCTGCTGGTCCTTGTGCGCTTCCATGTGGTGAGGATTGGGTGGGAAAACCTCTATTAAACATCTAACGCCAGGCCTGCCCCCGGCATGAGCTCAGTACCTGGACACTCCCTTTTCTTCCCTCGGGATAGGAGGGAATGAGTGTAGAAGTCACCCAGAAATAGGAGGTGGAGCTTTCCTGCTTCTGTCCTACCAGCTGACATGTCAGCTGAGAGTTGGTGGTATCTGCTCAACTCTGCCCTCTCCCCTGGTCCGGGGACACGGAGCCCAGCAACAGGGCTGTTCATTCTCATTCTCTGGCCAGCATCCTGTCTCCCTGTACCACCACCCTGCCCCAAACTGTGGACCCTGGATGCTGAGCTAGTATACTTGTTTTTCTGACGTGCCCCTGGATCATGGAAAAAATAATCCCCATCTACACCCCACATTTGTAGGGTTTTTCCTGCCTTCAAAGCATTTTTTCTGCCTGTGCTCTAAGGAGTTTTCACAGCCCATTTTCTTGATAAAGAAAAAGACAAAGACAAGTGAAATGACTTGTTCAAGATCAGGAACCAGAATTCAGGGCTCTTAGAACAAAATCATGATAATTCCCTTCCTCACTTCATTTATTTTCCCTCCCTTTTGTTTCTTTTTCCTTCTCTCCCTGTGTCCCCATCCATCCATTCTTCCACCCATTTATTAGTCCATCTGATCATCCATCCATTTTCCATCCATTCTTCCCCAGTGTCTCTGCTCTGTGCCATTCCCAATAAGAGAAGGACCATACCATTTAATGCCTAGCACAACTGTCATCTCTTTCAGGTGAGTTCCCAGCTTCCCCTGTAGGGGCTGACTGCCCATCCCTGATTCTTCCTGGATAATGTCTGTCCCTCCAGCATCAAACTCACCAGTTTGCCTTTTGTGACAAGGAGTTCTTAACCAGACTGGGAGGTTTGAAGAGCACGGCCTACAGCTCATCCATGACAGTGTCCTCAGCATTGTCCAGACCTCAGCACCAATGAAAGTTCTCTGAGTTCACAGCTGCTGAGCTCATCCCAACCCAAATCCTAATTCATCCTCGGCTTTCTGGGATGGTTTGAACCAGAGTAAGAAGCCTGGGTGTCTGCATGGCAAACAGTGGCCTCTGAGAGCTTTTTTCCTTTTTAATCTGAATCTTATTCTTCTTACAGAGAGGCCTTCTCACTTCCTCTTCAGCAATTTGGAGATATTGAGTCCGACCCCAGGTTACACTGCAGGCAGAGACTGTGAATTAGTAAACAATCCAGACACTCTGCACACGGAGAGCTGTAGTATAGCCAGTGAGTTCTGCATCTGTCTCTTTTCCCTCTACAGCCTGCCCAGCCAGGCTGGCTAGCCCTGATGTACCAAGGCCTGTGGGCTGTCCTGGCCAGACACTGGGGATGGGTGGGAACTGGAGGGTGGGGAGTTTACTTTCTGTCTTAGGCCTACCAGTGTCTCCAGACCTCTGCTGGCTGACTGGGCTAGCCCATTCTTTCCTGGTTCTGGCTAACTGTGGTCCCCAGGGCCACTCTGAGTGACAGGGGTCAGGCATCCCTCTGGTGCCTGCAATGTGTCATTGGTAGTTGTGAACTGGCCCCCCAGCTTCTAGGCTCCCATGGGTCAGTCCCTGCAGGGAACGTACATTAATGGGCGGGCTGTAAACGAGCTGTCAGCCGAGGTGGTCTCACTCTTCCTGGTCCTTCCCACTCCCTCCCTCAGAGTCTCACTCAGTCTCAGCCACACTGGAAGAATTAAAGGCCGCTGGCAGAGGGAAGTGGCTGGTTCCCATGGCGAGGACCATGCATAAGTCCTAACACATTGGCACTGTGAGTGTGTGCTGGCTGTGTGTGCGCTGGCCGAGGGAAGAGGGCCCTGACTCGGATCTAACCTGGGGGACTTGATGGGCAGGTCCTGCCTAGGAAGCCTTCCTCCCTGATGGCCTTGAGGCCTTTCTGGACCAAGGCGAAGCCTCCAGTATTTTTCTTTTTGGCATTTGTTATAGATTCTGCTCCTTGTGTGTGGAAAGGGTCTGGTCTGGGATCTGGTGGGTCCTGGGCTAACAATTCTCTGCATAATCTTGGAGATGCCTTTCACTCTCCTGGTTTCCATTTCCTTGTGGGGCATTGAGAGCCACTGAGTTGATGGGAGTGGTCTGGGCAGCTGGGGTTGTAGGAGTGGGCACAGCTGGAGTCCAAGGCTGCACTGCCAGGGAGGAGGGCTCCAGACAAGACTCTCAGAGACAGTGCTGAGGATCATGTAGATGCCTCCCCCCCCACCATGCCTCTTGCAGAAGTCCAGGCATAAGCTTGCTGCCTCCCTCCTTTTTCGTGATATTTCAATCAGGTCTCCATTCCTCTCACTAAGAAGTAATAATAGCTAAACATATCCAGGGCATCAGCTCCTTGCTGTGTCCTGTGTGAAGACTCTTAAAAAAAAAAAAGAAGTAAATTTTCTTTCTTTCTTTCTTTTTTAGATTGATTTTTAAAAATTGATTTCAGAGAGGAAGGGCAGGGGATAAAGAGATAGAAACATCAATGATGAGAATCATTGATTGCCTCCTGAACGCCCCCTACTTGGCAGGGGGGGGTACACGGGGAGGGGGAGTAGGCGGGCGGGAGAGTTGAGCTTGCAACCAGGGCATGTGCCCTGGAATTGAACCTGGGACCCTTTAGTCTGGAGGCCAATGCTCTAGTCACTGAGCCAAACCAGTTAGGGCTGTGTGAAATCTGTTACATGCATGTTGTCATAGAGGCCTCACAACCACACTGTGTACATTTCAAAATGAGGGAATGGACTCAGTGGGGTGGGGGCTTGGCTCAAGGTCTCTGGCTACAAGTGGCAGGGCTGGGATTTGATCCCAGGGCTGTGTGTGATTGTGCTGCTCTCACTGCCAGGCCACATCCTGGGAAGCAGGAGAAGTAGAAGCCACCTCCAGCCCAGCCCAGCCCAGCTGATAAGAAGCAATTAGATGGGCTTTGTGGGGCATGAGAGAACTTGGGTCAGGACATCAGGACATGTCCTGCCCTTTCTTGGGTCCTCAGTCAGCTTCTCTATCTAATAGGCTCATTTCTGGGGGTTCCTGGGAGGTGTGGAAGGGCTTTGGAGTATCTAAGTCTGGTCCCAGGTGGAATTAGGCAGGCAATTCTTGGGTCTGGGACACAGGGAAGGCATAACTGTTCCAGTCTGGATGGTGCATTCATCCTTTGGTGATGCTGGTGCACCCAGTGTTCACCTTGCAAAGCAGCAGGCTGGGACTGGCGACACATGGATTTGATTGCTTGGGAATCTGCTTGGGGGGCCTAGGGTAAGGGAGCAGGGATGGAACAGTTGATCAGCCTAAAAATAGCACAGCCTGCCATTTCGAGGGGCTCAAGGGTGACCCATTCCAAATTTGGAGTGGCCTGAAGTGTTCTTTGTAGCCAGTATCTCACATGGGTGGCTCTCAGTGACTGGTGGGCACTGTGTGAGAGCAGCACCAAGGTAGGGAGGACTTGGGTCTGGTCCTGTTGCAGCCTCTCCTGGGTTGAGTGACTTAGGCAGAGTAGGCCACCTCCTCTGGACTCCTACTGCTCCTTTTGCCCAGTTGTCTAATAACTCTTGCCCTGGCCATCTGGCAAGATGATTCGGAGGAGGCATTTGGGCAAATGTGAATTGTCACATGCTGCATACATGTTTTTTTTTGTCACTGCAAAAGGGAGGGCACCCTCAGAGGGTACATTTCAGGATAGTCTGTGGGTATTTGGGACAAGCATAAGCTTTCTCTGATGATATTCATAGCTTCTCATGCCTCCGCATGTCTCCCAGCCTCTTATTCTAGAGGTCCTTGTTGCTTCTTAGTAGAAAATACTTCCGTTGAATGAGTTAAAATCAGGACAATCCTACCATGGAATGACCTGCATTGATAGGGAGGAAGTTTTTTGTTACTGGAGGTATTCAAGACCTAACCAGGGAACTTCCCTGGCAGGAAAACCACCTATGGCTTAGACTAGATGTTGCTGAACTTCCTCTGACTCCGAGAGGCTGGCCATCGGTCTGAGAGGCTACACTTCACCTGCTGCCTCTGCTATTAGGGTGCCTTATCCAGATCTGAGGCAGGCATTCTCTCTCCCTCCTCGCCCCACACCTCTGCACTGTAGCTTGAACAGCCTCAGCACACTGACTGCCCATCCAATGCTCAGGGTCCAGTCCTTGCCTCACCCAGACCTCCTCTTCTGGGCATGCTCCAATGTTCTGGTCATGTAATCCCCAGGGCCGAAGTTTCCCACCTTCAAAATTGAAATCCTAATGCCTGGCATTCCTGCTTTGCAGAGCTGTGCAGGGATAAGATGACATCAATTCACAGGCTCCTCAGAAACCACCAAATCCAGTTTCCTTTCAATGATTCTCCTACTCTATGAAAAATAGACTGGAGTCTAGGGAGAGGAGACCAGTTCAAGGCTACCAATGAGACAGTGATCAGAGCCAGTTCTCATCCAGGTTTCCCAGAGTCTAGTTCTATTCTCAGAACATGCTCAAGTACTGAGGGGTGTGACATCACACCATGGACCTGAGTTTGAGTTTGCCACTTACTGGCTGTATGGCTTGGGGCACACAGCCTTGGGCTATGCCCATTCTGCAGCCCCAGCTTCTGTGCCTTAGTTTTTCTATCGGGACATTATAATGTCACTTTATGGAGTTGCTGGGGGGATTGGACATGGTCACAGGGGAGGAGTCCAGACTTTAAGGCATGCGGCTGTGGGTGGCAGCACAGGGCGGGCGGGCTAGAAATGCTCGGGGTGGAGAGTGGAGAGAAGTCACCAAAGCCTCTGGAATGGGGAGGGAATGATGTCTGTCTTCAGCAGGGCTCCTTCCTGCTCATCCTGCAAGTTCAAAGGGGCCTCCTTCCTGAGCCATGAGCAGAACCTCCCTCTTCTCCCAGGCTCCCTTGTACTTTGTGATGGTGGCTGATGGAAAAGCTTCTTAAGTTTGTAGGGGAGACAAACAAACCTGGGTTTGAACATTTTACTAGCTATATGACCTTGGGCCTTAGTTTTCTGAACTGTGAAATGGGTACTGACAGAATGAATCAACCTCATGGATATGCTGTGAAAAGAAAGCATTTGGCTTGATAGTAAGAATAGCCAAAATAAATGGTAGCCATGTGATGATAATGATGATAACATTCATTCATTCATTCATTCATTCATTCATTCAAAAACCCTGGATACACCCCTTCTCTGAGCTCCAGGTGGTCACTAGAGACAAGCATGGCTCACAGAACCCCTGACTCTGGGGAGCTCAGAACCCAGGCCACCAATCTGCAAACCTACAATTCCAACTGAATATGGAGCAAGTTGTAGTGGGGTCCTGGCTGCCAGCAGGAATCAAGGCTTCCCAGAGACATTTGAGCTAAGATTTGAAGATGACTTTGGCCAAGTGACAAGTTGGAAAAAGTGCCCACTCCTCCCCAGGCCAAAAGCATAGCATATGCCAGAGCCCTGAGGTGGGAGGGACAATGGAGACCCCTAGGCAGATTGGGGTGGTTGGATCTTAGAGCAGAGTTCCATCAAGATCTGGGGACCATCTCCTCACCCAGGTGGCCATGGAGAGTTGTGACCTGAGGACTTTATAGGAGGGGCAGGTTTGGATGATGATGATGGTGGTGGTGGTGGTGTGACAGTGATTTGATGTCTCAGGTGGTACTGTTCAGCCCCTGCCCACAGAGTGCTGCTTCCAACTGGCTTGCAAATAATCCCTCAGATCAGGATGTATAGGCAACTGGGAAATGATGCCACTTAATGACCCAGGTAAGTTGGATGGAGCTTTACAATCAAGAATGCCCCTGTCCTTGAATTCCAGCCTGGAGAGGTCCTGAGGTTGCTGATTTCTCCACCACAGGGCTGTGTCCACCTCTGTGTCCTCGGTGCCTAGCACAAGGTGGCACTGAGCAGGTATTCATAAGTGTCAACAAATCAGATGGAGATGGCCATTCTGTTGGAGAAAGGACCGAGGGAGAGACAGAGGCCCCCACCTGCCTGCACCAGCTGACCCTCTCTGTTCTACCCACCCAGCCAGGCTCCCGTTCTCCCGTTCTCCTGGTCACAGAATCCTGATGGAGGGGAACCCCGGGCAGGCTGAGCTGGCAGTCACCTCTGCCCTTTCCAGATTCTGAGCCCTGACCCGGGGGACTGCCCATGGGCCAGCGGCAAGCTTCCAAGGCCTCCTGGAAGCCATCCTCGTCTCCTTGACGAAAGGCATCTGGGGCCCTCCAGCCCCTCCTCCGCCGGGGCGGGAAACACAATACTCCGATAACGATCTAATATTTATACAACGCCTTTCTACCAGATGCATCCCAACAAAGTTTACAAGCTGTCCCGGCTGACAATGTATTCCAGACCCACTCCCCCGCCCCACCCCGCCCCCACGCTCCAGCCTTTCATCCTCAGTCCCAAATGCCAGCAGACAGTCCTGAGTCCACCCGAGGGGCAGGAGCCCAGCTGGGCACGGAGGGACCAGGGACCGCCCTTTCTGTCCCCTCTCTGCGCATTGGTGGACGGCAGGGAGGCGATCTGTGCTCAGGGCTGGGGGAAAAAGCCATGCGGGGAAGGTAGGGCCGCATTCGGGGTTTGAAGTTTGGCCAAGACTCACAGCACCGGGCCCTCCACAGCCTCAGACCGCGGGAGGGACACAGGGAGGGCCGGGCGCGAAAGTACCTCCTCAGTCACTTCCTCCGGGCCCGCTCCATGAATGGGGATTTGTGTTCATTCCCGCCCATAAATTGCCCCTGGTCACCAGGGCTGTGTTCTGTGTCAGAGTCCCTGACCACCAGCCTCGGACAAAACCTGCTTTGTGAAGTCCTGGTGGAAGACAAACAAATGATTATTACCTTCATTTATCCCCTCCCCGACCTTCTTGTCTTGGCCTGCAGTTCAGACCTTTTTTCTCTGTCAACAATCTTGACTTTGTTCCCTGAGAAGGAAACAGCTCCGGGAGGGACCTGCAGAGATGCTGCTTGCAAGAAAACCGTTTGGGAGCAGGGTGAAAAAAGACAGCGGTTACAGGAAATGGCAGACATTTTTTGTTGAATTAAACCATTAGGAGTGACCCCCAAACCAGAGTGAGGCAAAGGGAACAACTGGATACATTTAGGTCAGGACAAGCAGCCAAGTGAGGAGCTGAAACCAATTACCATAAATGAATGTTTCTCTTTTATTCACGACCACCATGCCTGTTCCCAGGATGCTCTTGGGCGTCTTATAAAAACAGATGAACTCTCTGGTTTTGTTCGGGGAGTTATTAGCTAATGCAACTGTTGGGCAATTTATCAAACATTAGCACATGCTGCAATTAATGACCAAAAGTTGTCACTGGCTGGTCCCAAAGCCACAGGGGCTGCCTGGACTTCAGGGAGCAGGGTAGGTCTCCTCCTTGATGGGATCATTTACTTGGGATGCTGGTGTCCTAAGAGAAACAGTCATCCTCAGTATCTGCCCCTTCTGCAGGTCCTTCTAGCCATGACTTCCCACGGTTCCTAGACAGTGGTGGAATTCTGCTCTATGCTCCAGCCACCTAATCTGCCCACCCGATGCTATGCTCTCACCCTGGGATGTCTTTTCCAATTTGCCCACCTGACCAAAGTCACCTCAATGTTCAGCTCTCAGCTCAAATGCTTCCTTCTCTAGGAAGCCTTACCTGCCTCCTGCTGGCAGCCTGGGGGTCTCCTTCTGTGTGTCCTCTGGGTCTCAGAGAACCCCACTGCAACTTGCATCGTATTAGGTTAGAATTTGCATTTACAGGTTGGTGACCTAGCTCCTGAGCTCCCCGGAGTCAGGGACTGTTTGATCCTTGATGTGTCCCTAGTGCCCAGCTGGAGCTCAGAGAAGGGGTGAATCAAGGTTTTTGAATGAATAAGTGAAATGGCAGAGCCATGTACAGCAGTGCCCTCCTGTGACTCCTATGGTCTTAGGCTGTCTTACGGTGCACCAAGGGAGTGTTCTCGTAGCTGAGAGCTCACAGAGGCATCACAGGGGAGGAGGAAGACCTGGGTTTATGGCTTGCTGCAACTACTTTTTCTTTTCAGGCCTCAGTCTACTCATTTGTGAAATGGGTGGGTAACTCACCTTTGAAGCTTCTGGTTTTAGGGGCATTCCCAATCCCAAAGGGAGGGGGAAGCAAACTGAATAAAAGGTGTCTCACTGCTTGCCCTTGAGTAACCATGACTTGAGGAAAGAAATAGTTCAGCTTCTTTATAGACTTTTGGCTAAGACCCTCTGTGGGGGGAAGGAGAAGAGCTGATCTTCAGAGTTATGAGGAGTTGGGTCCAGTCCTGCTTAGCAGTGTTCTTGCTGTGTGACCTCAGGGAAGTCACCCCTCTCTTGGAGCCTTGGCGGTGATTCTGAAAAATGGGCTGATAATGTCAGTATCTGAAAAGTGCTGTGTCTGGACCCTGGCCCAGAGCAATAATAGTAGCTTCTATTATTGCCATTAATTATATATTTATGTCACAGGGTAGGTGGGGCAGTGAGAGGTGGGGAAGAACAGCCCTCAGTCTGTCATCTCCTCTGTTGTTTTTTGCCAATAAGATATTTTGTAGGAGTTTCAGTGTTGCAGAATTAACATTCTTCATCTCTGCTAATTCTACCAAAATGTGTTTCTAACCTAGCAGCAGTCCCTATGCCAGACTCTGCAGCAGGTCTTTCCAGGCCAAGCTGCCCTGTCCCCGAGCGGCTGGGGCGGACATCTGCCAGAAAAGCAGACCACCTTCTCGGATTTTCCATTTGCAGCTGGGAGGGCGGCTGGCAGAGCAAATTACAAAGGAGACTCCAGCTCCAGCTCCAGCTCCAGCTCCTGATGGGATGGGGCAGGCCCCTCGTGTGGTGGGCGAGGCACTGTCAGCAGCTGTCCTGAGATGGACTGGGAGCAGCAGGCACCCACACACCAGGGCACACAGGAGCCCCCAAGTATCCCTGGGCCAACAAGGATTTCAGGGAAGGTAAAGGCAAGGTGCAGAGGGTCTTCCTGGCTGCAGGAAGGACTAAGGTGAGGGACCTCTTTGTGGACCTCTGGCAGGTTGTTTTGCCTCTCAGACTCTGTTTTCTCTAACTGTAGAACGGGAACAAGTGTAGGTCCACAGTCCCTTATCTGACACATTTGGGGCCTGCTGTAGCTTGGAAGTCAGAATTTTTCAGATTTTTAGAAGGTCATGTTGAATATACTACACTTTATGAAACACTCCTGGTGAGGTGAAGGAGAGCCTGTTAACAAACAAAATGGTGATTTTGCAGTGAAATGTATGAACAGTCATATTAAATGTAAAAATCATAAATAGCCTTGTGTAGATTTGGTTTAGGTTTTTTGACACCAAATGAATTTCTGCAAATTTACAGGAGAGCTCTCTTTGTCAGAGCTTTTCAGAATCCTATATAATAAAGAGGTAATATGCAAATTGACTGTCATGCCCTTACATGATGGCTGCCTATGACCAGGCTGGCAGGGAGGTTAGTGAAGAACGACCAAACAACTAAACAGCAGGCTTTGTGGGGTGACTAGCCAGCAGTGGGGGCAGTGGGGTAAGACCAGGCTGGCAGGGGGGCCAGTTAGGGGCAACTAGGCACACAGGCAGGTGAGCAATTAGGAGCCAGCAGTCCAGGATTGTGAGAGGGATATCAACTGCCAGTTTAGGCCAAATCCTTTAGACATCCCCTGAAGGGTCCTGGATTGGAGAGGGTGCAGGCTGGGCTGAGGGGACCCCACTGTGCACGAATTTCAGGTACCAGGCCTCTAGCTATGGATAAAAGATGGTGCCCCTGTAGTGACTATGGAATAGGGTTGCTGTAAAGATGGCAAGAGATGGTGAGTATAATGCAGCCTGCACACCTCCAGGAGGTGGGCGGTCCTGGATCCCCCACCCCCACAGTGCTGGCAGTGAGGCTTCAAAGTCCTTTTTGAGATACTAGAACCCCAGAGTATGAAATTCATGCATGGGGGTGGGGGAGCCTCAGCTTGGCAGTTGGACATTCCTCTTGCAATCCAGGACCACTGGCTCCTAACCGCTTGCCTGTCTGCCTGACAGATTGCCCCTAACCACTCGCCTGCCTGCCTGATCACTCCTAACTGCCTCTGCCTGCTTACCTGATTGCTCCTAACCACTCTGCCTGCCTGCCTGATTGTTCCTAACCAACTCTGCCTGCCTGATTGACCCTAACCACTCTACCTGCTTGCCTCATAGTGCCTAACTGCCTCTGCCCGCCTGCCTGATCACCCCTAACTGCTCACCTGCCTGCCTGATTGTCCCTAACTGCCTCTGCCTCGCCCCCCCACAGTGGCTTTGTCCTGAAGGACATCTAGAAGGTCATTTGGCTGTCCAGTCTAATTAGCATATTAAACTTTTATTATTATAGATAATTCATATAACAAGTAGTTCATCCACTTAAAGTACTATATACCACCCAATGATTTTTAGTATAGTTACAGAATTGTGTAACCATCACCATAATCAGTTCAGAATATTTCATTACCTTCCTTTTCATCCTCCTACTTCCCCATCACCCAAGTCCTGACCATAAATCTACTTTCTACCTCTACAGATTGCATATTCTAGACATTTTATGTGACTGGCTTATTTTACTTAGCATGTAATTTTCATGAATCATCTATGTTGTAGCATGCATCAGGACTTTATTTTTTTATGCCTGAATAATATTCCATTGAATGGATATACCATATTTTAAAAATCTATTTGTCTATTGATGGACATTTGATATAATGCTGATATGAATGTTTGTATATGCATTTTTGTATGGATATATGTTTTTATTTTTCTTTGGTATATGCCTAGGAGTGGGATTGTTGGGCCAAATGGTGGTTCTGTTTAACTTTTCAAAGAAATGTCAGACTACTTTTCATAGCAACTGCATTATTTTATATTCACACCTGCAATTTATAAAGGTTCTGACTTCTCCACGTCCTTACCAACACCTGTTAGTATCTGATGGTTTGATTATAGGCATCCTAGTGCATATAAAGTGGTATCTCATTATGGTTTTGACTTGCATTTCCTTGATGACTAATGAAGATGGTATCTTTTTTATGTGCTGGTTGGCCATTTTTATCTCTTATTTGGAGAAATGTCTTTTCAGGTCCTACATTCATTTTAAAATAGGATTATTTGTGTGTGTTTTTTGTTATTGAGTTTCAAGGGTTCTTTATGTATTCTAGATATAAGTGTTTTATTGGATATAATCTACAAATATTTCCTCTCCTCTTGTGGGTCACTTTTTTGATAGAGTCCTTTGAAGCACAAAAGTTTTTAACTTTGATTAAGTCCAATTTATCTATTTTTTCTTTTGTTGCTTGTGTTTTTCATGTCATATCTGAGAATTCATTGCCAAATACAAGGTCATGAAAATTTATCCTTTATTTTATTTTAAGAGTTTATAGTTTAGGCTTTTATATTTAGGGCTTTCATCCATTTTGAGTTAATTTTTGTATATGGTGTGAGGTAAGGGTCCAACTTCATCTACTTTCCCTTCTTGGGGAATGCATGTAGAGTTTGAGAGCCACTGCTTTAGAATGCAAATCCCTAAGAAGTCAGAGCTTGTATTTGCTATGTCCTTGGCCCCAACCACAGCAGCCTAGGAATGCATGGATAGATGAATAATGTGTACACGCCCGAGACTCCAGTGAAGGCAGATGTGCCATGAGTCAGAGACGCTAGGAGTCAGGTCAGACTAGATGTTGATGGAGATCAACCTCCCTTCCCGGAGAATCCCCTCTTGGCATGGCAGAGCTTATTCAAGTTCATTTTGACATTCCTTTGGTGGTGGGGAACTTTCTCCCCTCAGGGCTAGTCATTGCAGAGGGGTCTTGTTGAACTGAAGGAAAGTTCTTCCCTGCACAGAACTGAAACCTGTCTTCTCATAGCTTATAAAACCCCCTCCCCCTGCCCTTCCTCCAGCCCCAACTCTTCCCTCTGGACTCCCTGCCCAGTACTTCAGCTTCCTTTACTGGGTCATCCCTGGAGGCTGTGAGATAGGGATGTCTGCAGCGTCCTTCTCTGCAGGTTGAGTAGTACTATCTCCTCATGGGATGGGTTTCCATCTGCTCACATCCCAGCTACCTCCCTTGCATCCATCACACTGTTTTTGTCCTGCCAAGAGGTAGGCATAGGCCTCAACAAAATCTATTAATTGGGATTTAATAAACCAGCTCAGAAAAGAGGTTCATTCCTCCCTTCTTTTGCACCTTTGACTTCCATTAATTTAGCTGGAACTCACATAGTTCTCTTTAATTAGGCCCAACACACTCTCACTCAAATAATGATTTATAGGATAATCTGTATATACTAATGGCCCAGTGCACAAAATTCATGCACAGGAGGTTCCCTCAGCCCAACCTGCACCCTCTCCAATCAGGGACCCTCTGGGGGATGTCAGACTGCAGGGATCAGGCCTAACTAGGCAGTCAGAGATCCCTCCACAATCTGGAACCACTGGCTCCTAACCCCTCTGCCTGTCTGCCTAATTGCCCCTAACTGTCCTCCCCTGCTGGTCTGATGTTGCCCCTAACTGCCCTCCCCTGCCATCCTGATCTCACTTCTAACTGCCCTCCATTACTGGCCTGATCACCCCTAACTGCCCCTGCCTCAGCCTCCACCACCATGGCTTTGTCCGGAAGGAAGTTGGATGTGCGGAAGATGGCCGATCAACCCAGTCTAATTAGCATATTACCTTTTTATTAGTATAGATAAAAACCTACATGCCTGAATGACCAAATGACTGGTCAACCAGTAGCTATGATGCATACTGACCACCAGGAGACAGAAGCTCAATGCACAGGATCACGCTCCCTCCTGTCTGGATCAGGACTGTGGGGATTAGGCTGAAACTGTCTATCTGACATCCCCTGAGGGATCCCAGATTGCAAGAGGATGCAGGCCAGGCTGAGGGACCACACTGGTGCATGAATCTGTGGACTGGGCCTCTAGTATACTATATTGTAATATATTCACAATATATTAGTATCATCAATATTATATTAGAATACTACAGGCCCAGTGCACAAAATTCATGCCCTGGGGGTGTATCTCTCAGCCTGGCCTGCACTGTCTCCAATCTGGGACCCCTTGGGGGATGTCCAACTGCTGGCAGTTGGCCATCTCTTTCACAATCTGGGACTGCTGGCTCCTAATTACTCACCTGCCTACCTGCCTGATTGCCTCCTAACCACTCCCCTGCTGGCCTGAATGATGCGTAACTGCTTCCCTGCTGGCCTGATCACCCCCAACTTCCCTCTCCTGCTGGCTCAATTGCCCCCACTGCCCTCCCTTGCAGGACTGGTACAGCCCAACTGCCCTCCTCTGCTGGCCAAATCGCCCCCAACTGTCTTCTCCTGCTGGCCCAATTGTCCCCAACTGTCCTCTCCTGCTGGTCTAATCACACACAACTGCCCTCCCCTGCCGGCCATCTTGTAGTGGCCATTTTGTGATGGCATGGGGGAGGCCATCTTGTGATGGCATGAGGGTGGCCATCTTGTGATGACATAGGCATGGCCATCTTGTGACCACATGGGGGTGGCCATCTTGTGTGCAAGGGCATGACAGTCAATTTGCATATTACTTCTTTATTATATAGGATATTAATGTTTATGGCATCATCTACTAAATGTTTACTATTTGCTGAGTGTTGCATAGATGGGCATTGAGACCTCTGTTAGAAAGTCATTCTTGTACCCATTTTAGATAAAGCTGAAGCTCAGAGAGGTTATGTAGCTTGTTCAAAGCCCCAAAGCTTGGGATGGGACCTGTATTTGTCTGATATCAAAGCCCCTTGTTATAAGCTCTGTGCTATCTTTCCTCTTTGTGATGGTCCTCCTGGGGATGGCAGTGAGGGCTGCTCTTTGTTCTTAGGGTATAGGCTTCTCTGGGCCTCTGATCTATCATCCCACTTTCCCAATCCCCTTTCTGCAACTCTGGGTTTCTCAGAGTGTCTTCAGCCTGCCCTCTATGTCTTTATTGACAAAATTAGAGGCCTGGTGCTTGGATTCATGCACTGATGGGTCCCTCAGCCTGGCCTATGGTCTTTCGCAATCCGGGACCCCTAGGGGGATGTCAGAGAGCCAGTTTTGGCTTGATTCCTGCACCAGGCCTCTAGTATGCATATAGGATCTTTGGTTAATCTTTTTCTTCCTTCTCCCCTCCCTCCTCTCTGATATTTATCAGTCTGTTCCATGTTTCCATGCCTGTGTGTTGAGCATCTGCCCTCTGGTGGTCAGTGTGCATCATAGCTACCAGTCAAATGGTCGAATTGTTGATTAGGCTTTTATATATATAGATTCTGACCAGGTTAGGGGTGTGGAGAGGCAGCATCCTTAGTGTTTATTCTAGATCTTGTCCACTCCAAGACTGCGTGGTCAATGGGAAGTCCCACTGACATGCCTTGTCTTTGGGGCCCTAGGCACCTCCCCTGGAGACTGAAGAAACAATCACTGCAGCACTTTCTCTCTCCTGGAACTTGGTACATCACAGAGCATGACCATGGCATGGGCATGTAGGGCCTGCTTCCCCATTCTGAGGAGTAGTGGGTTGGGAGTGTTGCACAGATGGACATTGAGACTGACCAGAGCCAGAGCTGGGTCCTGCTCTGCAGACTTGCTCTGCGCTTTCCCTTTAAGGAGGCACTCACTGCTCTTCCATTGCCAGGCTAGTTGACCCCTGAGGCTGTGAGCAACTTGATAGTGGCCTGCAGGACCCTTGGAGGCCTCTGGTAGAAGGAAGGCACTTGGAACCATTTCACAAGTTCATTAGACACAATTTTAAGACCCAAATAGGTGCCAGAAGGTCACAGAAATACCTGACGGTGTATTTCCAGCCATTGTAATTTAACCAACTCACTTCAATTCATTATAACAAACAGGTAAACCAGACACGATTTTTACCTTCTCATCCACTCATTCATTGATTCATTCAGTGATTCCCTCATTTATTTATCACTGTATTATGTGATTTGTTTGTTCATTTGTCCAGTCATTTATTTCCTCTTTCATTCATTTGCTCAGACACCTGCATAGGTCCACTTCCTCCCCTCTTTCAAGTCTTTTTTTTCCCAAATGCCACATCATTAGAGTGGCCCCTCATCCTCACCCCTAACACAAAAAACCCTTCCCCTGTTTTTTTTTCTCCTCCATATCATTTTTTCTAAATTCTAAGTTACTTGTTTTATTCATTGACTGTCTTTGCCAACTATAATAAACAAGGGATTTTGCCTACTGCTTTTATTACTAGAGCTTTAGCGCCTACAATAGTATCTAGCACATAAAGGACTTAAGGATTATTTATAAAATTAGTGAATCCACTCATTTATTCCATAGATTTATCCCTGAGAGTCGGCTGGAGACTGCGTTGCTTTTGAAGCGGGTCAGGATCCAGGATAGGGGCTTGGGAAGGAGGCCTGTAAACTGAGCTATAAAGGTTGGGGATGTTGAGTTGGCAGAGATATTGATGGGTAGTAAATCCTAGGTTGGTGGGACAGCTAGTGCAAAGCAAGTGGAAGAGTGTAGACCTCTTTTGCTGATGATCTGAGGCCTATGGCTGAACTGGTGAATGTAGAGGCTGAGGGTGGGGAAGTTTTGGGGATGACTCAAGTTATGTGTTGGAGAGTCTGGGTGGAAGGTGATGTCATTAACCAAAGGGGACTTTGGGGGCTTTGACTGGAGAAGGAAAGATGATGGCTTCAAGATCTCCCTTTCAAAAGCAACTTTCAATTACAATTTGACCCACATTTTTTGTGTTGTGTTGACTTTATTTTTGATTTACGTTGCCAAGCACCAGGAGAAGAGGGTGTTTTGGCCGCCCCATCCATCTCCGCTGTCTTACGTCTAGGTGTCTGTGAAATGTGGCTTCTTAGTGTGGACGTGGAGGGGGTTACACCATGGAAGACCCGCCCAGGAGCTTTCCTTTGCCGTGGTTGGTGTGAGCTGTGGCAAGACTGGTCCTGGAGACGAAGCATTAGTGTTTGACATTTGGACCCGACTGCCTCCAAATGATTGTCTGCCTTTTGAAAATTATAGGTAAGCCTGCTTTGGCATTTTGAGCAAACATCAGTCACAGCTCTGTAGCTATGGATTTTATGTGAAATTACATAAAATCCCCCAGAGGAGAAGGGAGAGGGAGTGAAGCAACTAGGAAGACTTCTTGGGGAAGGAGTCTTTCAAGAGCTCTTTCAGGAGCTGTCCCCAACTGATGGACGGCAGTAGGAGGCATTTCTAAAGCATGAGGAAAGTCCCCCTCATAGTCAGATTGTTCTAAGAATGGGATGGGTTGAGTTGAAAAGTAATGAGCTCCCTGATTTCTCAAGTGTGCAAGCAGGAGCTGAAGAGCCACCTGGTAGAGAGGTTGCAGAATGGTGTCTTGTTTTGGGTGAGGAGCTGGAGTGCATTTTACCTTCAAAGTGCTGCCAGGACTCATACTCCAAGCTGGTAACAGATTTTAAGAGTAAATTTGTCATGTCATCGCCCTTCCCCATGAGACATCCACTCCCTACCAGGACCTAAAACCATGACTGTGAATGATGGAAATTAAGATGTCAAGAACAGGTCAGAATAAAAATGTTCTCACTAATGAAAACAACAACAACAAAAGGACAGGGTTGCTGTCTTTTTGAGGAATCTTCACCTGCTATTTTGGAAAACCCAAGGAATGAATGGATTGAGACACTGAACATCAGAGGGTCTAACAATCCCAGGAAGAGACACAGCCAGACATTATGTGCTTCTGCTACAACAGCACAACCTCACCATTTGTCCTGCACAACCCACCATTTGTCCTGCTGAAGGGGTTTGTGCCTAAGTCTGACCTACCCTCTGATTGCAGCTGCCAATTTGCAGAGAAACAGAGGACAAAGAAATGGTGAATGTGCCATGAATATACGTTCAGCAAACTCCAGTCTGTGGACTCTCTACAGTACAAGGAGCCTTATCTTCAGCAGATGAAGTGTCAGGAAAATGAAGGATGGAGGTGAAACGCTGGGGTCAGGAGAGACCTAAATTAAGAGTTGTCAAAGATAGGAAATGGGTATGACTAAGTCACAGTGTCCAGGGATGTACATTTGAATGATAAGATTATAAGGAAAAGCAAGAAAATTATAATGATCAAAGTTAGGATTGTGGTTATGTTCAGGGAAGGGAGGGGGCTGTGATTGGGGGAGGCATTCCGAGGGCTCCTGGGGTGGCTGGCATGCCTCTACTTTTTGATGTTGGTAACGGTTACACGGGTGTTCACCTTATAATGGTCATTAAACTGTATGTTTGCTTTGTGTGGTTTCCTGTTATTTTACAATAAAAAGGTTAAAAAGAGTGAGTCGCATATGCAGTGCTTTGGTATTACTCCTCACAGTGTGCTGGCAGCCCTTGGCTGCTCTGAGTGGGTGACAGGGACTGGCGCCCTCCTCTTTCTTCTAGCCCCCAGACCTTCTGCTGTGAGAGATGACCGAGAAGGAAGAAAAATGGCCGGGTGGAGAACAATCATTACTTAAAACTGCAGTGACAGCAATAGCAAGAGGGAAGTCCATCTGCAGTTTTCTGTCTCCAGTGAAGTTAATGTGTTCCTTCCTAATTATCCCCTCTTTGGTGGGACTTGGTGGGATCCAGGTTGGGGAAAAGAAATATTGGGGGCGGGGGTGGGGGGATGGAAGGGGAACCGTAATACTGACCTGCGTCCTGAAGGGGCCAGACCTCCATTCCTGTTCCCAACAGGGAAACAGAGGGACAGCAGTAGGAGGCATTTCTAAATTCTTCAGAGAACTTTCTTATGAGCTTCGGGGGTTGGGGAAAGGGGGCCACTGGGGACTTTCTAGAAGCCTGAGGCCGTCTTATCTTTCCCATCCCAGGAGACCCCACCCCTTGGCAGTGTTGCCCTGGGAAATTCAGCAGGTCCCCTGGGTCTCGCAGCCTCCCGGGAGAGGTGGTAATTGGTTTCCTGTGAGATAAGGCACAGGAACATATTTAGATAAAAACAAAATCAATTGAAATCCCTTAGGGGGTGGTACAGAAAGGTCCGGGAGCCCACACAGTGGCGCCAAGGCTTCCAGTCTGGTGAACAGGGAGCCTGGCTCTGTCTTGTGTTGGAGACCGCTGGGCCACCAAAGTCATGTGCCCTTGTGTGTACTAGTATGTTTGGGTGTTAATGTGTGTGCATGCCCGTGCTGGGACCCTTGGAAGGGACAGGCCTGATCGCTGCTCTGAGGGCTTATATGAGGGTTCCCTAGGTTGGGCCAGGCAGGGAATGCAGTAGAGAAACTCAGCTCTGGGGTTGGGAGCCCTGGCACTGTTCTGAACACTGCTGGGTGACTTCTCTGCTCCTCTTTTGTCTCATAGAAAAAGGGGAGATGGAATAAGATGGCCCTGGGGTACCTCCCAGTTTTAACAGGAATGGACTCTAAAACTAGAGGATTTCTGAGCTCATATTTCTTCTTCTTTTTTTAATCCTCAGACAAGGATTTTTTTTCTATTGATTTTTAGAAAGAGTGGAAGAGAGCGGGAAAGACAGAAAGATATGAGAAAAATACATTGATTGGTTGTCTCCTGCATGCGCCCTGACCAGGGCTCGGGCCAGGGAGGAGCCTGCCACCAAGGTATGTGCCCTTGACCAGAATCGAACCTAGGACCCTTTGGTCCACAGTCTGATGCTCTATCCACTGAGCCAAACTGGCTAGGGCTGAGCTCATATTTCTTTGCGCTTCATCCTGGGCACCAAATTGTTTTCTTAGCTTATGTTCATGCCTCTCTCCCGGGGAAGATGCTGAGCTACCTTGACATCTAACCTCATTTCTTATAATCCTTTTGAAAAAAAAAAAAGGTGCATCTCCACCTTTCTTGACTCACTCCCAGAGCCTGCAGTGCATGCATGCTTTGTGGACATTAAACAGAGGGCCACAGAGCTGCATAGCCCAGCGTGCTCATTCCTTGGCTGGTGGCTATGAGCAAACTGGAAGGAAAAGCCCCTTTGATTCAGAAGACACAGCTTAGTGACATGTGCACAGTTTATGGAGCAGAACAAGAGCTGAACTTCACTCCCACCCCTGGTAAGGTATCTTGGACAGTGAACAACCTGTACAACTGCACACGGTGGACTGCTTTACTGACCTGTGTCCTGAAGCGGCCAGACATCCATTCCTGCTCTCATCAAATAAACCAAGCCAACAGAGAGGAGTCTTCAGAGAATTTTCTTATGAGCTTCAGTGCCCAGGACAGGCCTGGGAGAGAGTAGGAACCAGTAAGGTTTATGGAGTCTTCAACATCGTGTTTACAGCCCAAACGCAGGTGGACTGTGCAGACTTGAATGGTCCCAGCAGATGCCCTGGCCTCCTATTCACAAAGAAACAGAAGCCAGTACAGGGGACCTCCCTCAACTTCCCATCACCAGAGCCAAGAGTGTAGCTGAGTCCCTGCTGCATTTCTCCTCCCTGGCCATCTCCATCCATGCTGCCCTTTCCTGCATTTCCTGCATTTCTTCCTCCCACGAACCCTCCTACCTAATGCATCTGTTTATCTTTCATCTCTCCTTGAAGCATAACTTCTTCCAGGGCCAAGGGGAGGTTGTGGGGCTTCCCTGACATTCACACCTATTACAGACTCCAGAAGCTTTCTGCACTTTTTCATAATACTCTGCATTTGTAATTTATTCCTGCAGCTTCTTTCCTTCCCCATAGACTGTAGGCAGCCTGGGGCTGGGGTGTGGCCTGCTTGTTCATTTGCTACAAACTCAGTTTCTCGAAGCCAGCAGGCAGGTGGTGGGCTGTTGTCTGTGGCTGAAGAGATGCATGGTTCCATGTGCATGAAGTGAAGTGTACATTCATTTGTAAGTGAATGCTCTAAGCTCCTCTGGTTCACTTCCTCTGATCTCATCTGCAATGTGGACCCTGCTCCTCCCCAACACCGCCCACAGGGCCAAGGGGAGGTGGTGGGGCTTCCCTGACATCCACATCTGTTACAAACTCCAGTAGCTTTGAAACTCCCGCCCGCTCTGAAGAATAAAACCCGAGCTGTCTCCACAATTGCAGCTCACAGGCAAGGAGAAGGCCAGGCAGGACCAGGCCCTGTACAGTCCTGGGTACCCACTGGGGTATCAGGGAGAGGCCTTCATTGTACTGGCCATGGGCACCCAGGGAGCTTCGTGTGCAGGCTTTGTACATGTGAGAGAGACACAGTGCGGGGATCTGAGGGATGTGTGTAAGAGTGTGAGGCTGTGTGTATGAGCAGCAGGATGTGCATGGAGCTGATTTTGTGGGTGAGTGAGATTGTGTGAGACTGTGAGTGCACAAGCGTGGAGGGCATGGCACTGATGTGTAACCGTGGGGGTGTAGCTGTGTGGATGTGTGTGGCAGTGAGCCTGTGAGGTGCATGTGAGCATGTGTGTGCAATTCTGTGTGGGGTATATGTGTGAGAATGTGTGTTCTGTGTGCACAGCTAGGAATAGTGTGCAGAGAACAGACCATTTTCTGCAGAGATGCATTTGAAGTGGGCAGCAGGCAGGGAGGGGGAGATGGAGTGGAAGTGAGGGGCCAGGGCTTCTGTGTCAGCCTGCAAAGGCCTTGGAGGTCCTCCCTCTTAGCTCAGTGCTCACCTCAGTTCAGGCATGTCACGGGGGTGAAGTAGAGCCTGTGTGCTGCCTCCTGCTGGGGGCTCTGCCCACTGCCACTACTGCCCCTAACCTGGCTGCTCCCTGCAGTGGAGCTGGGCCCCGGGCTGGGAAAGGACTCAGGAAAGCCTGGCCGGTGAGCGATGTTTGGGTCTGGCAGTGGCCCTGGCTGTCGGCTGGGACAGGGACTTCAATCCCTTTCAGTGGCAGAGACAGCCCAGTGCCCTTCCTTTCTTCGGCATGTCCTCCACCTGCACTCACACCACACTCCCCAAAACCTGGACTGGAAGGGAGGAGAAACGGCCTAAAGCTCAACTCTGCACAGACCTGCGGTGTGATCTTCAGAGCCCCTTGCCTCTTAGGAGGATAGATGGTGCTTTCATCTTAAATTCAGAGAGACAATGAGGCCCAACTCATCTCCAAAGAGAGGCAAAGCCCTGGGACCCCTTTGAGCAAAATTATCTCTTGAAGCTCTCAGGGCAGGTGCTGAGTAGGATCTAGTACAGGAAAGGCACGCAGTAGGACTTCAGGAAGTGCTTAATGAACTGAAGTGGGGCTCAGGCCTTCTGAGGAAAGGCATTGGATATATGCTCCAGGGGACTGGGCTAGGGACAGAGAAGCGAAAGCAGGGTCTCCACTAGACCTCAGGATCTCTCTAGAAAAAGGTGCCCCCTGGGGGTGGACGCATCATAGCAATGATGAACCAGTGGAAGCTTCCCGTAGCACCTGCCAGGTGTCAGGGAACTTTCCATTAAGCCCTCATGCTGATCCCCAACCCCTCTCCACGTGGGAGGCATTATGAACTCCACTTATGGGATGAGGAAGTGGAGGCTCCTGGAGAAAGGTGTGCACTGGAATAGCAGGCGAGGCGGTGCAGCGGCCACCTGTCCTGCCCGTGTCCCACCACAGCCAGCCCAGGGCTGACCTCCCCAGGCAGGGCAGAGGATTTGCACAGCGCAGTTTCCTGAGAGAGTGGGATTAAGGGGAACTGCTCGGGTGGGCCAGAGCCAGGGGCTAGGGGGAGGCCAGGCGGAAACCCAAAACCTCTGCAGCTGTTTCCAGTTTGCTGCCTGCTGGACCACGTGGGGTGTGGTGAGGATGGTGGCCAGTACCTCCCCGTGCTTCTCTGTGCATCCCTGTCGTGTCCTGGGTCCTTCAGCTCTCAGTCTGATTCTCTTTCTCGCCTTAGGATTTTTAAAAAATGTATCCCATGAAATTCAGGGAATCTTGGGGGTACTGGGTTCCCCTGACCCCAAGCTTTCTGCTAGTTCAAGCTGGACTCTCTCTCACTCTCGCTGGTGCAGGGAGGGAGCTCCACAGCCAGAAGAATGGTCACGAAGCCCAGGGCTTAGAGCTCAGCATCAGGACAGTAAAGTGCCAGCACCAGAGGTCATGCCAGGGCTTCACTGCTTGGCCAGGCTCTGCTGCTCCATGCTCCTGGCTCCCTTTCCTGGGTAAGTCCTCCACCTGCTCTCACCCCCCACTCCACAGGTTCACACAGGGAATCTCCGCAAGGAGCTGATTCCACCTCTGACTTCATCTCCAGGCAGAAGGCAGGATACCTCTGACCCTGGAGACAGCTCAGCCAGGGATGGGGTACAGTGGGCTCTGGAGTAGACTGACCTGGGTGCGAATGCTGAGTGACTGCTTCCTAGCTGTGTTCCTGTGAGCAGCACGCTCTGAGCCTCAGCTGTGAAAAGAGGTGGTCCTTGGGCAAGCAGTGTGCAGTGCTTGCTGCAGAGTAGGCTTCGGGACACAGGGATGCTACCCCATCCCTCTCTAGCCCATGACCCCATATGACCCCAGCACTCGCCTGTTCTGTGCTTCCATGGCTCACAGCACCCTCCCACTTTGGCCTTCTACATGGCTGTCAAGTCTGCCTTTCAGGGACTTATCCCAAAAGCACTGAGAGAAGCTGAAACAATGCTCTACATTTCCCCACTGCCATCCTTTCCCCATGAGCTCCCAGGTGCCCACATATTCATGTGACTAAGGCCTACAGGCCTTCCATGACGTCTTCTCTAGCCACTCTGCTGGAAGAGGGCCACTTACTCATTGCTAGACTCGACCATGTACCCTCATGAAAACCCCCGTCAGTGCCAGGTCCTGAGTGAGGCACGTGGGTCAGAGAAAGGGCCAGGCCTACTACACACTCTGTGGGCTTCGTCAGGTGGGCAGGGGGACAGCCTCATCCACGGCATCCGGAGAAGAGCAGGAGGGGCACCAGGGAGAGGAGCATGAGGCAAGGCATGCCCGAGGGCAGCTGGTGGAGCTGCAGTGGGCACTTCTGTTCTCTCCCCAGCAGACCTCCCACCCAGCTCTCAACACTTGTCAACTCACCTACAATAGAGTTCCTTGGTTGAGGCTTAGAGTTCAGACTCCAAGTCACAGGCCAGGTGCCAAGGACACTGGGTTAACACTTAGGTATGAAAGCCTTCCACAGGCAGGGCTGCCAATCCCACCTGCCCATCTTCAGGCCAAGGGACTCAAGATTCCTCATGGGAGAGGGTAGTGTCAGTTTCAGCCACATTGGAGTGTCGCTTCTGGTAGTTTCTAGGTTTAAAACCATGGGCACATTTTTGAACTCTTTTAAGCCCGAGTTTCTCCCTTTGGAAAATACAGATGAAGAAAATAACAGAGAGAAAAAAGTAATCAAGAAAAGCCACACTTAAAAAAAAAAAAAGATAACAGAGAACAACGGTTATGGAACTTTAGTGTTCATCCCCTGGAGAGCTTGTTGAAACAAGCCCCCTCTCTGCCCCCTTACCCCCATGGAAATTCAGATTTAGTAAGTCCGGGCTGGGTATGGAATCTGTGTCTCTAACCCCATCCTAGGTGATGGCTGATGCTGCCAGTCCACAGGCCACATGGCACTAAATGGCATTGAGATGGAAAAAAATGGGCTGGCTCTGTCACAGGTGCTGTTGGGTGTCACATGACATGTACCTGGTGCTCTTACCTGGCTGCCCTCCTGGGGAAGAACCCAGGTTCTTCTTCCTTTTGCCACGGCCCACCTCACGTGGTGGGGCTCTGGGCAGTGAGCACTTCACCCTTACAATCCCTGCCTGCAAAGCCCACAGCAGGGCTGTTAAAATCAAGTCATGAAAACCTAACAGAGCGCATAAGGCCCCAAGAGGGACATTTCAGCAGCTTGATCCCCATAGAGACACAGAGGAGTCAGCCAGGCCTGGGTTTGGGGTGGCCACGGACAAGTGACCAGCGCAGGAGAATCCTCCCAGGGCACTTGCTGAGGTTCTTCCTGGGCTCTGTGATTCCCCCTGGGCCAGGCCCCAATCCAGAGCCCTGTGGTAAAGCCTATCTGGAAGCCACTACTCAAACTGAACAGTCATCCAGGCAATATTATGGAGGGTGCTGCTTTGCATGCCTCATGCTCTTTCGTCCTGAAAACAAAACTTAGAAGATAAGTGACTTCCACAGGCAGGGCTGCCAATCCCACCTGGGAACTCTTTATGGGAAGACTAGTGATTCTCCTGGGTGGCCTCCTCTTTCCCTGCACTCCCGGGGATGGTGACAGCAACCTTCTCTCTCTGGTGAAGCCTGTGGTAGCAGCACCCAACATGTCACAATAGCAGAGGAGGTGGTGATTTTTTTGTCTGTGAGCCTGTGTGCTTGCTTTTGGAGCCTGGGCTCCATGCCTCTGGTTTGTGCCTCAGCCCACCCTGCTGTAACCACTGCTCTGATCCCTGCTACAGAGATGCGGACCCTAGGAGCCATCTTTGGTGCTAATCTCCCTTTAGGTGCTCGGAAACCTTCATGCACCCCAGGGTCTCACATCCTACTTCTGACGGTATTGACCTCACGGTGTGTCCTGGCTGATCTTCAGCAGCTGCGTGCCCCTTTGAGCCTCCTTGGGTATATCCAGGCTGGACTAGGTTCCCATCCACGAGGCAGAATGAGTGCCCAATCACAGGGGCACTCTGAGCTCGGTTGTGGCCCCAGGCAGAGCCCTGGCTCTATGCAATGCACCATCGGGCACAGGGGCACTTACAGGGGGAATTGGTGTTGCCACTTTTCTCATACATCAGAGCAAAGCCTTTTGTCATGAAGCACCATTTGTCCGGGAATCCATGAAGTCCCTGCGTATGTTTATTTAGAATTGGGTAAAGGAAATAAACTCCATGTTTCTTCAGAAAAACGTGACCCCCAAATGTCTATAACGAAAGACTGTAAAGTCACCACTGAACATGAAGGCCCCTGACCTCAGAGGCAAGGCAGGAAGAACTTAGCCTCAGGGCTCAGAAGCAGTGGGCACGGTGGCCTCCGCTCGCCTCCAGGGGAGCCTGAAGATGTTGCTCCAAGTCTGTGCAGGCAGGGCCTATGGCTTTGGTTTCTGAGTTTTATTACCCAAGTGAATTGTTTCGAGAGAGTGTGTTTATTTGTGTGTCTGTGGGTCAGAGTGAGGCGTGCAGTTGTGAGCACACATGTGATACCTGTGTGTGTGCTTGTGCAGGATGTGGGCTGCATGCAGCATGAATTGGATGAAGGCTGTGTCTGCCTTTGTGGTGTGTAGTGTGTGTGTGTGTGTGTGTGTGTGTGTGTGTGTGTGTGTGTGTGTAGGGGGGGCACCTGATGTGGGTTCTGGGAGCCTGAGTGATGACTTTAAAAAGTCTTGGAGCTCTGTATGTGTTGTAGGCCTCTTCGGGGATGTGTCGTGCATTTGTGGAGGGCTCTGGGAATTGGGAATGGGTAGTAAAGCTGACTGGGACACGCAACAAATACAAGAAACTTGATCTTCTTATGACCCAAGAGCTGAGGTTTAGTTTGACATAAAGGCAACAGTTGGAAAACAGATCATCAAAGGAGACCATTTCTGATCCACTTTTGCTTTAAAAAGAAACCAGTCCCAAATGACAGTGCAGTTGATGCAAAAGTTGTCTTTGAGCCAAGGGCACAAAGCTGGCTGAGGAGTCGGGCACCTCTTTTGGGTCTCAGCCCAGCAGCCCCACAGCCAGCTTTGAAGTGATGCTCTGATGTGCGGGAAAGAGCCAGGGCTTTTGCACAGTGGAGATCTGGGTTTAAATTCCAGCTCTGATGTTCACTCGATATATAACTTTGAGCAGGAAGATTCCTTCTCCACCTCAGTTTTCTATCTGTAGGCTGGGCAATGGTATTATCTTACAGGGCTATTAAGGCAATGAAGGATGCAATGTATGTAAAGCACCTAATAGTTTATGGGACAGAGGCATTTATTAAACAGATGCGTACTGTCTGAGCTAGTTAATCTCTTTCTTTCCCCACCAGCTTTGTGACATCCCCCTGACCCCATTCTCTGCCTTCTTCTGTACCCCAGGAGTTTGACTCTATGTATGCTTTCACCTGGGCTCCCTGGTCCTTTGGCATCTTGTTGTATTCAGCCAATGGCAGGCTCCAGAAAGAAATGGAGGGCTGCGGAGAAGGCCAGGTGTTCATTGTTTCCTCCTCTGCTCCCTCCCTGTTGAATGCTGACTTCGGTAGTGGCTGTGTCTTCAGATATGGTTGCAGCTCCTGTTGGGCATCCCCTTTCCCAACAATGGCTATCACTCTCACTAGTAAATCCCTCGAAAAAAAAGGGGTGTTAATGACTGGTCCCTGGATACTTCTACCCCGTGTTGGGTTCCCTATGCCTGCCAAATCCTCTGTACATAGCCCTTCATTAAATTCCAATTAACCTTCTGGTTGAACCATCTGTTTCCTATAGGGAACCTAATAGACACACTCATCACTCATCCTGGTTTGATCTAGTAATTTATCCCTGTAGAGAGCTACAGAAGACATAGAGATGAATTCAGTGGATTTGTGTGAGCTCAAATTCATAACTGAGATCCAACTTCTCATTTTGCCAATGGGAGAAAAAGAGACCCAAGGTGGAACCAGACAAAGTCATGTCAGACAGCAATAGAGTGACCAGATGGATAAGAATTTAGAGCTCTTACTGCCTCAACTTTATAGAACCATTGATAATGGCTTTAGTCTTTCATTATAATAATCTATCTAATAAAAGAGTAATATGCAAATTAACTGCCATTCCATGACAAAAATGGCGGTGCCCATAGCCACAAGATGGTGGTGCCCAGTCCTCTCAGCCCTAGCAGAGTCCCCAGTCTCAGGGAGGGCTGCCACTGAGAGCCTGCAGAGTAAGCAGCCTGGCAGAATGCTGCCCAGAGGCCCTCCTGTCCCTTTATAAAAAAACAAAAACAAATTCACTCCACACAGCTTGATCCCCTCCCAGCAGCAGCAGCCTGGGGTCTTTGCCTGGGAGGGGTGTAAACCCCCACAGTGTGATCCTCTGCCAGCAGCTACAGCCTGGGCTGAGGTCTCAGCCTTGGAGGAGTGTGCATCCCATGCGATCCCCTCCCCACTGCAGTAGCCTGGGGTCTCAACCTCTGAGTCATACTAGCCAGGCAGAGAGAAACATCAATCAGCTGCCTCCTGCACACCCCCAACTGGGGATATGCCTGCAACCAAGGTACATGCCCTTGACCAGAATTGAACCTGGGATTCTGCAATCTGTAGGCCGATGCTCCATTTACTTAGCCAGATCAGTCATGGCTGTCCAATATGTTAAAGAAAAACCCTATCTAATAAAGAGGGAATATACAGGGGAGGGCATTTGGGTGTGACTGGATTGTCAGCAGAGGGCAGTTGGGGATGATCAGGCTGGCAGGGGAGCAGTTAGGAGTTGATCAGGCTGGCAGGGGAGTGGTTAGAGGGTGATCAGGCTGGCAGGCAAGCAATTGGGAGCCAGCAGTCCTGGATTGTGAAAGAGATGTCTAACTGCCTGTTTGGGCCCGATTCCTGTGGAATGCTACCCAGAAGCCCTCCTAACTCTTTATAAAAAACAAAAGCAAATTCACTCCCCACAGCCTGACTGGAACACGAAACAATGGAGTTGGACATTCCCTGAGGGGTTCCAGATTGGAGAGGATGCAGGTTGGGCTGAGGGACAGCCCTCACCCCCCAGCCCGTAGTGGACAAATTTTGTGCATTAGGCCTCTAGTTGGTGTATAATATTGTTTACTTGTGTCACATGTCTAGTTTCTGACAATATTGTAAGTCATTTAGGGCAAAAATCTTGACACATATTCTAAACATCCCCAAGAAATGCAATACATGTTTTATTTATTTTAAGTTTTTGAGTATACTATATAATAAAAGGCTAATATGCAAACTGTCCCTATGTGGGAGTTTGACTGGGAGTTAGATGTTCACTGACCACCAGGGGGCAGTGCGGAGCATGGCAGGCATTGGTGACACAGTGCTGGCAGTGGGTGACAGTGGAGATGCTGCTGGCCCAATGGGCCTTGATGAGAGCGGGACCATAGCAAGATGGTGGAACAGGTGAGTGGGCAGTGCCAGGCTAAGGCAGGTGTGAAGGGAGGCGCTGGCTGGTAGCTGCAGGGGGCCCTACCTGTGCACAAATTTTGTGCACTGGTCCTCTAGTCTATACTAATAAAAGGGAAATATATTAATTAGACCGGGTTGACTAGTCATCTTCCGGATATCCAACTTCCTTCCAGACAAAGCCATAGTGGTGGGGACCAAAGCAGAGGCAGTTAGTGGCGATCAGGCTGGCAGGGGAGAGCAGTTGGGAGTGAACTGACCTGCAGGGGAGGGCAGTTGGGAATGAGATCAGGCTGTTAGGGGGTTAGGGGCAATCAGGCCATCAGGGGAGGACAGTTGGGGATGACCAAGCTGGCAGGGTTGGGCAGTTGGGAATGAACTGGTTGTCAGGAGAGGGCAGTTGTGGGTATTAGGCAGGCAGACAGGTGAGTGGCTAAGAGTCAGTGGTTCTGGATTGTGAGAGGGATGTCTGACTGCCAGTTTACATTGGGCCTAAACCAGCAGTTGGACATCCCCCAAGGGGTCCCGGATTGGAGAGGGTATAGGCTGGTCTGAGGGTCACCCCCCACCATCCATGCATCAATTTTGTGCACTGGGCCTCTAGTCTTATAATAACTATCATTTGTTGAGAGCTTCCTATGATGTGTCAAACAGTAAATTAACTACTTTATATACATGTTTTCATCTAATTCTCATTTTATAGATGAGAAGATTAAACCATAGAGAAGTTCACCAACCTTCCCTAAGTCTTGAAGTTAGTGAGTGGCAGAGTGGGGTTTTCTTAAGCATTTTGCTCTCCTGCTTCTCTATGATGTATCAAGGTCTGAGAGTTCAAGGACTTATCAGACATGATCTCTGTTCTTAGGGAACTCAAGGCTGAGTGGGAGAGATGTGTGTGAACAGATATCCTAGGGGCACACAAATCCAACATACAGCCTAATATCTGACAAGGTGGTAAAGTAATGCTGGATATTGGATCCCTCAAAATCGAGCCCTGGAGATGCTACATATTCAGAGAGATGTGGATTAATTTCAGATAAAAAAAGAAAAAACTTTGAGGAGATGTAATAGGAAGGTGGTAGAGTCCCGGGGATACGAGAGGTGAATGGATGCTTAAATCGGAAGAGTGCAGGGGCCATGAATGGGGGTAGGCTGGGAGAGGATTATGTGGCATCCTCAAATATTCTTCTCATTGACCTTGGTGGGTCTCTTACTATCCTGTTGTCACTGCAGGGTAGAAAACACCAGTGATAGTGCAAATAATATGTGCAGGAGATGGGTCAGCCTCTGAGTACTCCTGAGGAAAACAGTTGGTATACCAGGAGGAATAAGATTTTGAAATAAGCATAAGTGTCCCAAAGAGATCAAGTGGAGTATTGATAATATGAAATAGGTCCATATAGTTATAGAGGAGAAACAAGGGGATATTCTGGACATAAGACAGTTTAGCACCAAAAATTTTCTGAAAGAAACTTCTAAAAGATGTATTTGAGAAGAAAGATAGTGAACCCAGAAAGGAGTATGATACCAAAAGCAATGCTGGGAAAATAAAAGTAAATATGAAGATATATTTAAACAAATGCTGACTAAATCAAACAACAATAATATAATATTAAGAATTATAATAAATTTAGGGGTCAAAAGTTAAGGTAGAATTAAAATACTGGATAATATCATTTAAGCTTGACCAGTGTGGCTCAGTGGTTGAGCATTGACCTATAAACAAGTAGGTCATGGTTTAATTCCAAGTTGGGGCACATGCCTTGGTTATGGGCTTGATCCCCAGTGTGGGGTGTGTAGGAGGCAGCCAATCAATGATTCTCTCTCATCATTAATGTTTCTATCTCTCTCTCCCTCTCCATTCCTTTTTGAAATAAATAGAAATATATTTTTAAAATGTCATTTAAGACAAGAGGAAGAATGATTTAAGTTGAAACATTCTAAAGTCTTTGCATTGTTGGGAAAGAGGAAAAATGTTATTTAATTTTAGATTTGATTAAGTATGCATGTTAAAAATTTAAAAGTAACTAGTAAAAAAGTAGAAATAAAATGTACCCATTTTAAAATAGTTCAGAAAAAAATAAATGAAAGAAAAGTTTTGGTTAATTCAAAAGGAACAGAAACAGAAAATTAAACAAAAAGAAATAGAGGAGAAATAGGGTAATCAGAAAGCAGAAAATAAGATGGTTAACATAAATCCCTATAGATGAGGAACTCTAGTAAATGTAAATGGACTAAAATCTCCAGTTAAAAAAGAAGGATTGTCATATTGGGTAAAAGTGAACAAAAAACTCTCTGCCCCTATGCTGGCTATATGATGTTTATCCAAGACACACTTGAAACATAAGGACTCAGAAAGGTGGGGGGAAAAGTGTTTGAAAAAGATATTGTGAAGATAAGTAAGACTGACAAATGATTCCTGAATTGCCAAAACCAGCAATGTTAATTAATAACACATTGTGATCTGTTTGTATTTTTTCTATTAATGCAAAGATGATTTAACATTTTGAAATCTATTAATTCAATCGCAACTATTAACAAATTAAAAGAAAAAAACAATTATCTCAATAGATTCAGAAAAAACATTTGCCCATTTATAAGAATTACAGTAAACTAAGATTTATAAAGGATATTCCTTAATCTGAAAAATTATTCCTTAACCAAAAAGTCACAGAAAACACAATATGTTATGGGGGAAATTTTAAAATGCTCCCTTTAAAACCAGGAAGTAGGCAAGGATGTTTACTATCATTGCTTCTATTCAACTGTAATTTCTAGCTAGACTAGTAAGGCAAGATGAATAAGTAAAAACCAGATTGTGAGTGCTTATGATAAGAGATAATGATTTATATAAAAACCTAAGAATATCTACAGACAAACTATTAAAATGAATTGGAGCTCAGTAAATTTGCTAGATATAAAAAAGTCAATATACAAAAATTGGTTGTGTGACTATATATCACAACAAAGTGTTAAAAATGAAAATTTAGAAAGGTAACACTTATAATGTGAACAAATAACATAATGTACTTAGGAATAAATTTAATAAAGCATGGAAGAAAATTATAAACCTTTATTTTAAAGTAGTGAAGAAGATCCAAATAACTGGAGAGACATATATTAACAGATATGAAGAGTCAATGCTATACAATATCCTTTTTCAGTAAATTAAATTACTAGAGGCCCAGTGCATGAAAATTCATGCACTGAAGTGGGGGCGGTCCTTCAGCCTGGCTTGCACCCTCTCACAGTCCAGGAGCCTGTAGGGGCAGGAGATGACCCAGAGACCAGGGGAAGGTGATGCCCCATCACCCCTCTGCTTCTGCTACTGCTGGCAGTGCAAATCTCAGCCGGCCCTGGTTACCTAAGCTTGGGTGGCCCTGGGTGACTGGGCAGCCACCATTTGAGGCTTGCCTGTACCTTAGGCTGGCCCTGGGTGGCTGGGAGACTGAGGGGACTGGGCATTGCTATCTTGTGGCTGTGGGCCCTGCCATCTTTGAGAGCATGGCAGTCAATTAGCCTATTCCCTCCTTATTGGCTGCGGGCACTGCAACCTTTGAGGGAAGGACAGTCAATTAGCATTGGCTGTGGATGCTGCCATCTTTGTCTGTGGGCGCTGCCATCTTTGCAACAGTGTGAGGGTCAATTAACATATTCCTTCTTTATTAGATAGGATTGGAATTAAAATAAAAATCTCAACAGCTTGTGTGTGTGTGTGTGTGTGTGTGTGTGTGTGTGTGTGTGATTTTAATAGCTCATTCTCAAACTTAGATGGAAGAGTTAAGATTCAGCAACAGTTAAGAAACAATTGAAGAATAAGAGCAATTTGACTAAATTTGTCCTAGCAAAAAGTAAGGCATTTTAAAATCTTAGTAATTAAGACATTGTGTACATCTGGACTAGATATGCTGTGTAAATCAACATATTTCTCCTTCTTCTAGAAATCACCCAAAAGCAACAGAAAGAATTTTAAAAAGTATATTTTTGGCAAAACTTGAGGACAGATATTATCCCAATCTCCCAAATATGTGTAAGAACAGCCCAAAGAAGCTAAGATTAGAAAGAAAACAAATAGGAGGAGATGAAGAGAAACTCAAAAAAAGGTTTTTTTGATATTTACCCAAAAGTTTATTGAAGGGCAAAATATTCTTCCTAAAGGTAAAAAGGTATGTCCAAATATGCAAAACTATATTGCCTGTTTTCAAAAACAGGTGCAATGATGTAAGTAAAATGGACCAAAAGGAAATATCTTCCTAGAACTGATTTTGTAAGATGTATATATAAAGTTAATAAGCAAGAATTACTTTCATGTATACATATAGTCATTTGGGAGATATAATGAATGAAAACATCTCATTTACAAGGTCAATAACAACAACAGCGAAATAAACTACTTTGCAGTAAGGTTAACATATAGCAGCAAGACCTATACACAGAAAATGTTGAAACACTCTAAGGACACAAAGAAGACCTAAATAAAGGAAAAGCCCATGGTTTTGGCTAGGAAGATTCAACATCATAAAGATGTCAATTGTTCCTAAGTTAATTTCTAAATTTAATGCAATCCAAATGAAATACCAGCAGTTTTTTTTTTTAAACCAGACAAGCTAATTCTAAAGTTCATGTGAAAAAATAAGGAAGTGATATATTCAGGAAAACTCTGAAAAGAAGAATAGTATCAGGGGACTAGCTCTACCAGACATTAAAACATATTAAAAGTCTCCATAATTGACATGGTGAGGAACTGAAACATGAATAGCAACACAGGACAATCAACCATAATAGAAAGTCCAGAAATAGAAGTGAGTACACATATGAGAATTTAGGACATGAAAAAACAGGCCTCTAAAATAAGTGGGGGAATGATTCACTATTCAGTAAACACAGTTGGGGGGTCACTGGTTGGCCAGGTGGAAAAAAGATTAAGTTAGGTTTGAACCTTGCAAAATGTACTAGGATAAATTTTAAATAATTAAAGATTTAAAAATGAAAATAGTGCTATTAAAAACCTGAGACATCTATACTAATAAAAGGGCAATATGCTAATTAGGGTGGACATCTTTTGGACATCCTTTCTGACAAAGCCAAGGTAGAGGGTGGCCAAGGCAGAGGTGCTTAGTAGCCATCAGGCAGGCACTGGAGCAGTTAGGGTTCATCAGGCCAATGGGGGAGCAGTGAGAGGTGATCAGGCCAGCAGAGGGGCAAGCAGCGAGGGGCAGTCAGGCAAGCAGAGGAGCAAGCAGTTAGGAGTGACCAGGCCAGTGGGGGAGCAAGTGGTTAGGGGCAACCAGGCTGGCGGGTGAGGAAGTGGTAAAGGGCAACCAGGCTGTCAGGGAAGCAAATGGTTAGGGGTGATTAGGCCAGCAGGCAGAGGTGGTTAGGGGTGATCAGGCAGGCAGACAGGCGAGTGGTTAGGAGCCAGTGGTCCCGGATTTGGAGGGGGCAGTTGGACATGTTCCAAGGGATCCCGGATTGGAGAGGGTGCACGCTGGGCTGAGGGATCCCCCTGTGCACAAATTTCATGCACCTAGCCTCGAGTTCTATATAATAAAAGCCTAATATGCTAAGTGTCCAATTGTTCAATCTGCCATTTAACCAGTCAAAGCATAATATGCTAATGATATGCTAAGGCTGCTCAACTGCTCGCTATGACTTGCACTGACCACCAGGGGGCAGACGCTCTGATCGGTAGGTTAGCTTGCTGCTGGGGTCCAGCCAATCAGGACTGAGCAAGACAGGCCAGACATGCCCTGGAGCCTTCCATGGTCCCTCCCCTGCTGGCCAACCTCCTGAGTTCCTCCCTAGCTCTGATCATGCACCAGGCTTGATTGTGCACTGTTGAGGTCCCTCAGCCTGGCCTGTGCTCTCTTGCAATCTGGGACCCCTTGGGGGATGTCAGAAAGCCAGTTTGGGCCCAATCCCACAGGCCAGTCTGAGGGACCCCACTGATGCACGAATTTGTGCACTGGGTCTCTAGCCCTTTATAATTTTGGGATAGAAAAGACCTTTTAAATTATGGCTCAAAATCGAGAAGATAGGGAAAGATAGAAAAATTTAACTGCATATCATGCCAAAGTATAAACAAAGTCAAAAGATAACTTGATGGGAAGTAATATATAATAGTCATATTTCCTCAAAAGGTTAACTTCTCTAACTTCTAACATGGTCCTAGAAGTTGATGAGTTAAAGAACCAAATGCTCAATAGAAAAATAGGCTAAGAATATGAACAAAGTTGGTCATGGAGAAAGGTTCTATTTCACTCACACTAAGAGAAATGTGAATTAAAACTGCACTAAGGCATTACGTTTTTACCTGTCGGAATGCTAAAAGATATCCCAGAGTTTGAAAACATGCTTTGTTCTCCAGGCCAAGGAAACGTGCGGGCAGAGTATAAATTGGCACAGTCCTTCCTCATGAAGGGCAATCTGGCCAAAACCTACTTAAATTACCAATGTATATATGCTCTCTAAATTCAGGGTTCTCCAATGAAACAGAACCAATAGGATGTGGATATAGATAGATATATACAAGAAGAAATTTATTATAGGATTTGGCTCATGTAGTTATGGAGGCTGAGAAGTCCCACACTCTGCTGTCTACAAGCTGAAGAACCAGGAATGCCAGTAGTATCATTCAGTCCAAGTCCAATGACTCAAGAACCAGGATATCCATGGGCAGGAAAAGATGATGTTTCAGCTCAAGAAAAAAGAGGGAATTTGTTCTTTGACTTTCTGTTTTATTCAGGCTATCCACAGATTGGATGATGCCAGCCTGCCCATGATCACCTGAGGGTTGAATCAAAGGCTAGTCTTTTTCAGAAGCTCCTTCACAAATACATCCAGAAATAATGATTTACCAGCTTCCTGGACATCCCTTATCCCAGTCAAGTAGACATATGAAAGTTACCATCACATTCTCTGACCTAGAAGTTGCATTTCTAAGAATCAACTCTAAAACTGGGAAATGACACGTGCAGAATTCTTTGGCATAGCTAAGATGGGAAGCAAACTAAATGCCATCAATAGAGGACTAGTTAAAAAAAAAAACAACCTATGGTGTACACATTATTTCCAAACAGAGGAAAACCATAGAACTGTATAAAATAATAAAGAAGTTCTCAGTGTACTGATATGGGAAGACGTTCAGGACCCAGTGTCAGGTGAAACATGGAACATCACCATTTGTGTAAAAAGATGGAGGAAAGAACATACATTTGCTTGAAGATGCATAATAAGTATACATTATCTGTTCACAGGTTGGATGAGAATGAATATGGGAGGAAAGCTTTTTATTTTATATCTTTTTATTTTGTCCTATATCAGTGTGTTACCTAGTCAAATAGTTTAGTGCTTTATAAAAATTACTTAAGCAAAAAAAATACACTATTTAGCACATGTTTAGAGAATAGGTTAATGGATCAGAATAGAGAGACTTGAAACAGATGCCTATTTATAAGGAAACTTTTAACCCAATAGAGGTGACATCCCAAACCAGTGGTAGAATGACAGACAACTCAATTGTGTTGGGAAAACTGTTATAGATATGGAGAAAATAAAACTGGCCCACTAACTCTCATTCTGAACAAGTTAATTTTAGAATCAATATGAAAAAATGTGGGAAACAAAAACTTAACACTTTTAGAAGAAAACAGAGGAGTGTCTTTATGGCCCCAGGGTATGAAAGAATTTCTTAAACAATTCACAGAAAACACAAACAAGGGTGGAAAAAGATGGATAGATTTGACTACATTAAAATTTAAACATTTATGTGCATTAAAGGACACTATAAACAAAGTAAAAAGAGAAGTAACAGACCATGAGAGGGAATTTACAACACAAATAACCAAAAAAATAAAAAAGTGTTTTCTAGCCAGAACATATGAAAAGACCCACATATCAATTAGATAATGCAAAGAACCTTACAGAAAAATAGTCAAAATATAGGAAGAACCAGAAGAGAAAAACTGAATGGTTCTATGTATTTGAAACAGTGCTGCAATGTACTACTAATTGGTATAAAAGCAAAATGAAATAACACTGTGATTATATGATGCACACATCAGATTTGCAAACATGTGAAAACCAGACAATTTCAAGTGCTGAAGAGACCCCCATTGAACAGTGGGTGTGCTCAGGCACTGCAGACAGGGGTACAAATGGGTAAAACTGCTTTGAAGAGAAGTTAAAAACATCTAATAAAGATACATACACGCATTCCATGTATGCATGAAATTCTCACACAAGCAGGCAAGCACAGGAATAGCCTCGGCGACATTGTTGAAAAGAGTAAAAAAAAAAAAAAGGTGCAACTTAACTGTTCAAGAGAAGTGATGAGTAAGTTGTGCTTGCGTTGAAAGGCAGTGTTAGCATTGACAATAAAAGAACCAGAGCTACATAAATCAATGTGCGCAAATCCCACAAACACAGAATTGAACAAAAATAAAACAAAACACACACAATGTAATATACAAGGGATATATTATAGAATTGCACACTGGAAACCATATAATTTTATTAACCAATATCACCCTAATAAACTTAATAAAATTAAAAGAACACACACGCACAAAACAAACTGCAAGAAGACCTATATACTATAGTAACATTGTATAAAGGTTAGAGGCAGACAGAAAAAACACTATATAATGTTTATGCTCACATGAATTTTATGTAATGTGTGGAGGGGCATTTCTAAAGATCTGAATGGAAAGGATACAACTTGTCAGAGTGCAACTACCTCCAGTGGGAGGGAAGGAATGGGTGGGAGAAGTCCTCACAGGTCTTCATTGTATGTAAATATTTTCTTTTCAATCAGAAGGTGGGTACGTGGATGTTTACTTCTTTATTCTCTACATCTTCTCATGGCAGACATATTTTTAAATTGAGAAAGTTGAGTGTTGCTTAACAACAGAAATAACTGCTATCATAGAAAATACAATAAGGTATAAGATACCTCTTCTTTTTTTATGCTAGCCACAGAAACTATTAAGTACCTAAAATTTAACTTATAATTCCCAATTCCATAGAGTACCAAACAAAATTTCCTTCTCCCTAACCCTCACCCTATTCTTTGATGTGGACAGTTGATGGTTTCTCAGTTTTACCAGCAAATGCCTATGACACACTGAAAGCAGGTCTCTCACACACAGCAAATACGGATTAAATGGGATCAATTATGACGTTTTAATCCACCACCGTGAGGTGGCTCTCACACTTTGACTTTGTTGGGGATTTCTAAGAGGTCAGGGTACTGTGAATGTAAATAGAATAAACAATAAACCATTTATTTGTCAGATGTGTATGTGTGTGTTATTTTCAATTTATGAAAGGAGAAAAGGGACCTAGAGAGGGAAAGGATCTGGCTCGCGTTGAGCCAAGACTAGAACCTGGGGTTGGGTTGAGAAGAAAAAAGATGAAGGTCGTGAAAGGAACTGGTGAGGAAGGACTAAGAGAGGAGAGGAGGAGAGAGAGACGAGGGGAATGGTGAGAGCCTAGGAAGTGAGACTCCATTTGGGTCTGTTTGCTGGCTTTCTCCAGATGGAAACAGTTGAGGACACCTCAGCCTCTTCTCTGGGGAAATTTCCTTGTCAGTCTTCATGGCACTGTTCCATTATCTCAATGCAGTGGCATCTTTTGGCCAATTCTGCTCTTGAACATTTAAATTGCACCCATTTTTTAAAAACTCTTTCCAACAATGTTGCAGAGACTATTCCTATGCAAGTAGTTGCACTCTGACAAGCTGTATCCTTTCCATTCAGATCTTCAGGAATGCCCCTCCACACATTCCTATGCATGCCTCCAACTCCATTTTTCCTCTGAATTCTCATGAAAAACCACAGGTTCCTAATTGGTCCCCAGTACAATGTCAGTCCCTGGGCCTTTCAATCAGAAGCCTGATGAGAGATGAGTTCATGGGCCTCCTCCAGGTCTCTCTCTCTGGTGAGACACTGAATCCCAGCAGAACATGGTCATCAGAGGACAGACCACCAAGGATCTCAAAGCCCTGGGAGAAGCTCTCCAACCTGCGATCCATTCTACCATGCCCCATCAGTCAGACACAGCCACATCTGCACTTACAGGAAGTGAAGATTGGAGGCTCCTCAATGGAAAACATCACATCCCTGTTGAGGACAGGGTGTTTGTCATACTGGAGAACAGACATATTACCTCGCGTGATACTGGGAACAGCCCCTCTCTGGTGAGATAGGAGGGGGGACCAAAAGGGAGGAAAGAACACTGGTTCCCTCCAGAGCCCTGCATTCTGTAGTGCACCATCTTCCCACTAACTCCACAAGTTGGGCATTACTAGCTCCAGTTCACAGAAGAGGACAGTGAGGGTCCAGGAGGTGAAGTAACTTAGCCAAGAACCAAAGTGAATGTTTGGGGCTGATGGTGACAAATTCAAGACTTGAACCAAGAGACCACTGATTGCAAAATGAGCTCTTTCTGCTAATATTCCATGATGCTTTATTCCATATGGAATGGAATAATATTAGAATTTTTGTCTGAAAAAGAGGAGAGCAGAATCCAGGGGAGAAGGCTGGAGCCACAGAGACAATGATGAAATCCTGCAGCAGGACCCCAGAGACTGCACTGGAAGGTCTCTCAGGCTATGACCTTGGGACATGGGTCCTCTGGTCTCATCTCCAAGTTCTGCTTTTAGGTTATGAATGCTCAAGCCATGAGCTCCCACTTCTTCACATCCAAGCCTTTTTCCCCAGCATTCCAACCATCATCACACTGTGGGATGTGGATGTTGGCCCATGGTTTAAGTGCTGACCCTAACTTCAGGCATGGACGTCTGGTCTCCACAGGAAACTGCTCCTGTGAGGCAGGGACCAACTTGAATGTAGGGAATGGACATGCAGGGTTGGGGAGAAGCAGGTTTACAGTTGCGAGTATGTAAAACAGAGTTTATCCTTACATTATTATTTATTAACTAGAGGCCTGGTGCATGAAATTTGTGCATGGGGAGGGAGGGTGGAGGGGTTGTCCCTCAGCCCAGCCTGCACTCTCTCCAATCTGGGACCCCTTGAGGGATGTCCACCTGCCTGTTTAGGTGAGATAGGGCCTAAATGGGTGATTGGACATCCCTCTCACAATCAGGACTGCTGGCTCCCAACCACTCACTTGCCTCTGCCTAATTGCCCCTAACTGCTTCTGCCTGCTAGCCTCATCACCCCCTCACCAATCCCCTGACAGCCTGATTGATGCCTAACTGCTCCCTGGCCAGCCTGTTTGTCCCTAACTGTCCTCCCCTGTGGGCCTGGTCACCCCTAACTGCCCTCCCCTGCCAGTCTGGTTGCCCCTCACTGGCCTCCCCTGCAGGCCTGGTTGCCTCCAAATGTCCTCCCCTGCTGGCCTGGTCACCCCTAACTGCCTTCCCCTACAGGCCTGCCCCCCCTCAACTGTCCTCCCTGCAGGCTTGGGTCCCCACCCCAACTGTCCTCTCCTGCAGGCCTGGTCCCCCCCTCAACTGCCCTCCCCTGAAGGCCTGGTTCCCCCCAATTGCCCTCTCTGCTGGCCTGGTCTCCCACAACTACCCTCCCCTGCAGTCCTGCCCTCCCCTCCCAACTGCCTTCCCCTGCTGTCCTGGTCCTTCCCCCCAACAGTCCTCCCCTACAGGCCTGGTTCCCCCCAACTACCCTCCCCTGCAGACCTTCCCCCTCCCCAACTGCCCTCCTCTGCTAGCCTAGTCACTCCTAACTGCCCTCTCTGCTGACCTGATTGCCCCCAACTGTCCTCCCTTGCAGGCCTCGTCCTCCCCTCAATTGCCCTCTCTTGCTGGCCTGGTCTTTCCCAACAGCCCTCCTCTGCTGGCCTGATCACCCCCAACTGCCCTCCTCTGCTGGCCTGGTCACTCCTAACTGCCCACAATTGCCCTCCCCTGCAGGCCATCTTGTGGTGGCCATCTTGTGCCCACATGGGGGCAGGCAGCCTCCGTGTGTGTGTGTGTGTGTGTGTGTGTGTGTGTGTGTGTGTGCATGTGGGTGTGTACATGTAGTCTTTGCTGTGTGCAATGAGTTGATTCTCCATCATATTCTTGAATTAATTCACCAAATCTTTCAATCCAATGGGGAGAGCTATAGGCCCTTCCATGGATCCCACTCTTTTGGGACAATGTCTAAGTTGCTCTGAGGAGTACACTGACTCTCCCTGACCCTGTTTGCCTCTTCACCTCCTCACTTGCCATTCCTAATCATGACTCCTACCCTCTTCCCCAGGTGCTTGCCATTCTCAGATTGACCTAGGCCTACTTATCTCTCTTACTTCATTTAGTGCCTTTTCCTGTGCCAGGCATTGGGTTAGGCATTGGAATCACAGACATAAGTCAAATAGCTCTTGTCCTCAATATGGATGGGAAGACAAACAGAAATACTGAAAATTACATTCCCAGGGAGGGGTCCCCATGTTCAGAGGAGCATGGCTCAGAGCAGCAGACAGCCCCTCTTCTCTTGGAGCTCATTGAGGATGAAGCGGCTCCAGGGAGAGGCACCTGTATCAATGAGAGTTGGACCTGGGAGGTCCTCAGGGTCTGGGAGCCCTGAAATCCAGGTCCTTTGATTTTTCATTGACTAATGCTGCATTTCATTGAATGGGAGCATCCTGTTAAATCAAAACAGATGAGGTTTTTAAAAATAATTCTAATTGATTCCATTCCTAGAATTCAAATCAGAAACTCTCAGACCTCACCAAGAGAGGAGTTGTGTGAGTGTGCATATGTATGTATGCCTCTGTGTGTGTGCACACCCAAGATATGTACAGACAGATGACAAGAGTGGTCACTTTTCAAGTACCTACAGTGCACTTGTCACAGTGCTAGGCATCCTTCTTACTTGATTTCATATCACCTCTAGGAAGTAAGCACTTTCATCAGCACCATTCAAAGTAAAGGGACTGGAGCTCAGAGAGGTCAAGACACATGCCCAAGACCATGAAGTTGTAAGTGGTAAAGTCAGCACTTGTTCTTGGTTCTTCCTAGCTTCAAAGCAACACATAGTGAGAGGTTATGAGAGGATTGAGACCAGAAGGTGAGAGAGAGTCACCAGGTTTGTTTTGATGAAGCAGGGGACCTGAGAGATGTGTGATAACAACAAAACTAATACTAATGACAGATGACATCTGGTGAACCCACCTACTGTGTACTGTCAATGGTGATTTATATATATGAAATCCTCATACTATTTTGTGAGGAAATTATTATTATTCTCAGTTTTCAGATAAGGAAATTGAGGTTCAGAAGGATTAAAATAAACTTCCCTAGTCATAACACAAATAAATATTTCTGGATCACAAGCCCTTGTTTCTCTGTGGATATTATGTACATTACTAGAGGCCTGGTGCACAAAAATTTGTGCACTCAGTGGGGCGGGAGTGTCTTGCAGTCTGGGATCCCTCAGGGGATGTCTGGTTGATGACTTAGGTTGCAGTCAGGCCTCCCTCTGCAGGAGATGACTGGGAGGCCAATCAGGGAATGGCATAGGTTGGTGAATGGCCGGCCCCATTGCCCCCATCACCCCTCCACTGCTGCTGGTCACCGATATCCTCCTCCCTGATTGCTGTCCCCTCTCTTTGTCTGCTGGCATGTGCCTTGCCTGGCCTGGTGCCACCTGTTCACTGGCCCCAGACCCCACTGACTGATAGTTCTGCCGTTTGGCCAATTTTCATATTATACTTTTATTATATAGGATATCTATATCTATATCTATATCTATATCTATATCTATATCTATATATCTACACACACACACACACACACACACACACACACACACTAGAGGTCTGGTACACAGATTTGTGCACCTATGGGGCCCCTTGGCCTGGCCTATGGGGATTGGACCTAAACTGGCTCTTTGACATCCCCTAAGGGGTCTCAGATTGCAAGAGGGCTCAGGCCAGGATGAGGGACCCCACTGGTGCATTATTGGGGTTAGGGAGGGACCACAGGAGGGCTCCAGGGCATATCTGGCCCATCTGGCCCAGTCCTGATCCTCAGGACACCAGGAGCAAGCTAACCTACTAGTTGGAGCATCTGCCCCCTGGTGGTCAATGTGTGTCATAGTGATTGGTCAAATGGTCTGACGAATGGTCAGACACTTAGCATATTAGGCTTTTATTATATAGGATATATCTATCCAATTTGCATAGTACCCTTTATTATATAAGATAATAAAGGGTACTATACAAATTGATCCTAATGGCAGAATGATTGGAAACTGCTGGTTGCTATGTCATGCACTGACCACCAGAGAGCAGACACTCAACACAGGAGCTGCCCCCTGCTGGACAGTGTGCTCCCACAGGGGGAGCTCTGGTTAGCCACAAGCTGGGCTAATGGCTGTGAGCACAGTGGAGAGCACAGTGGCAGTGGTGGGAGCCTCTCCTGCCTCCTCGGCAGTGCTAAAGCTGTCAGTCAGACATCCCCCAAGGGCTTTCAGGCTGGCAGAGGGATGTCTGACTGCCAGCTTAGGCAGATGGACATTCCCCAAGGGGTCCTGGACTGCGAGAGGGCATAGGCCAGGCTAAGGAACCACTCCCTCAAGTGTACGAATTTTCGTGTACCATATACATGGCATGGAAATATGATTGTGACTGTTTCTTCAGAATATTCTATTTAGTTCTCACACTCTGAAGTGTGAGCTGCCTCATTAATTTATCCACTTGGTTACTCAACACCTGCTCTGGGGCTGACTCCTTTGCACCTGACCAGAGGAAGTCAGAACAGAGACCAAGACAATCAAGGTTTCTACTCTCCAAGAGCTGCAGGCAGAGACAAAGGCCCTGAATTAAGAAGATACCAGGAGGGCCTCAATTGATTAAGGAATGGCTATTTAAGGGAAGAGGGATATTTATGAAGATAAGAACTGACCACGTGATGTTTTTGAGGAGGAACATTCCAAGTAGAGGGGGCAGCTAAGTCTTGAGGATGGAATAGGCTTAGTGTGTTTGAGCACAGAAAAGAAGACAGGGGGCAGGGCAGGAAGGAGATGAAGTCAAGGCAGGTGCTTGGATTAAATAGTGCCTGGTAGGACAGTACAAGGAGGTTAGATTATGTATTATGTGTTAATTACAGTGGGAGCCAAAGGAGAGTTTTAAGCAAGGGTGTGGCTTGAGCTGATCCATGTATATAAGAATCGCTCTTCTGTGGAGTAGAGAATGTTGGGGGAGGTGATAGGGCAATGTGGCAGCAGAGAGCCCAGTAAGAAGCTACTGCAGAGTCCAGGGGAAGGATGGCTATGACCTGACGAAGATAATTGCAGCCAGGTGAAGAGAGGTGAATAGACCAAGGATATGTTCCTGAGGAAAGAGTTTTCTGATATACTGCATGAGGGGTGTGAAGGATGGAGGAATCAAAGGAGATCCTTAGGTAGTGCCTGGGTGAATGGTGGGGCTTTCACTGGAGATATGAGAAGACCAAGGAGGGGCAGGATTTGGGGATCAGTCGGGAGTTGAATGCGGAAGCAGGAGATGCCTGTTAGATGCTCAAGACACTGCATCTGGAGTTCATGGCTATGGAGATAGACTTGGGTGTCATCAAAACATGAGAGACAACATGTAAAGCCAAGAGACTGGCTGGGATCACCTAAAACAGTGGTTCTCAACCTTCCTCATGCCGCGACCCTTTAAGACAGCTCCTCATGTTGTGGTGACCCCCAACCATAAAATTATTTTCATTGCTACTTCATAGCTGTAATTTTGCTACTGTTATGAACTGTAAGGTAAATATCTGATATGCAGAATGTATTTTCGTTGTTACAAATTGAACATAATTAAAGCATAGTGATTAATCACAAAAACAATATGTAATTATATATTGTGAAATATTTATTTCTAATTACAAATAAATGAAATTTTGTCTTGAATCATGGTGTAGCATGGGTAACAGTCTTAATATGACAACAGTAAACTGCATTGCTACATTTTGCTACACTGAGAAGCAGTGTGTTGGTTTCTAAGACCATGGGAAATAGGTGTTTTCCAATAGTCTTAGGTGACCCCTGTGAAAGGGTTGTTCGACCCCCAAAGGGGTCGCAACCCACAGGTTGAGAACCGCTGACCTAAGGGAATGTGGAGACAAAATTCAGGTGAGCCAGGGAAACCAGATACAAATCTGAGGGACTCCACTATTGCTCCAGGGTGTCCTGAGAAGGAAACAAGATGTTTCAGATACTTTGATATTCAAAACTGGCTTCTCTCAAGATTTTTTAAAAAAATATTTATTTTATTGATTTTTTACAGAGAGGAAGGGAGAGGGATAGAGAGTTTGAAACATCGATGAGAGAGAAACATCGATCAGCTGCCTCCTTATGGAGATGTGCCCACAACCAAGGTACATGCCCTTGACCGGAATTGAACCTGGGACCTTTCAGTCCGCAGGCCGACGCTCTATCCACTGAGCCAAACCAGTTTTGGCTCTCTCAAGATTTTGATAGACCATGCTAACTGTGGATCCAAACCAACTTCACATCCATCCTTAAGTGTCTTCCTTTTGATACTTTCTCTGATCTCTCACGGATGCTCTCTTTCCTATCTGCTCCTGGGGGGTTGATTGCCAAGTTTGGGAGAAGGAACTAGACTTTCTCTCTCTCTCAGGGATCAACCTGCTTGCAGAACAGTTATCTAGGTGCCCCAGCCTCATATCTGCCAGGTCCACACTGGTCTTTTCATACAGGAAGCCAAACCTAAGTTCTGTGGGCCTTTACTTTCCACTTCTTTGCCTTTCTCCCTAAAGACGAAAGGGGATTGGCTAGAGACATAGCTAGAGTTTCTACTCAACTCAAGTTCACGTGGGGTCTGGAGAAATGAGACAATCACACAGGAAACTGCTGGGAATAGATCCAAGAGTGTATGGAACCCACACCTGGAGTGTGCCACCAGGATCTCTCCTGGGTAAATAGTGGACTGGAACAGCCAGGTGTACACCACCCCCTTTCCCTTAGGCCCAGACCCTCACATCCAAGTTGCAGAGCAGACATCTCCATCAGAACCTTCAGGTGAACTTCAGCCCAGCCAACACTACCATCCCCTCCTCCCCCCCCCCACAGTCTTTCCCACACCTCTGATATCCGCTATGTACAGAGATAGCAGCCACTCTTCTCTGTCCCCTTCGAAAATGTGGGTGCTGTGAGTGCAGGAGGGTGTCATATTCACATTTGTTTCCTGAGCAGAGTATAAAGCTCCAACTAGAGCTGACCTGCTGGGAGTGACTGAGGAAGGAACTGAGGCAACAGAGCCTAGAGCTGTGGGAGTGGGGAAGACCAAAACCAGTAAGGTGGGCTGTGGGTCCTGTGGGGCAGGGGGGCAGTAGTGACTGTTGGGTCCTAGTGGTACAGCCCTCATAAATGCCTCTAGGACTCTGTGAGAGTGAGGGAGCATTTTGAATCTGGTCATCCTTAATTTTAGGACTGGAGTTGGAAACACCAGGGACTGGAGAAGTTGGCCATTTACATAGGGAAATTGTAAATGGGAAAGATAAACATTGGAAAATTAGGCGCTGACCCATGGGCTCACTGCTGGGACAGGGAAATCTGAGCCAAGCTCATGGAAAAACTATAACCAGAGTAGGCTGAGCCCCACTGTCCCAGAAAAGCAGATGGGGACAACTATAAAACCTGACCCCTTTGAGCTGGCCAGGCCAAACCACGTGCTATTTTTAGACATCAGTGTTATTCTAAAGCATTCCTCCTCCTTGAAATGCTGCCCTTTGCCCTGTCATGCAGTGCGGTCCAGGGGTGTGTCACCTGAGGTCCCTGGCCTCCACCTCTCCATCTGTGGAATGGGGTAATCTTCTTCCCCGTCAACCAACATGAATCTACTTGGGGTAAAGAGAGAGTGCTTTGCTAGAACATCCTAGAACTCTGCGATTCTGGTTACCTTCTTCACTTTCTGTCCTGCATTAGGAGGAGAAAAGTTTTGGAGCCAGCATCCCAATTCTTAAGCTTTCCTAGCTTTGTGATGTTGGACCAGATTTTTCAGCTCAACACCTATAAAAGGTGGGCTGGTGGGAGTGGAGGGCCTTCTTCAGCTTTATCTTATTCTACCTTGCCAACTTCTTTGTTCAGTCTCCCCAGTTGCCCCTGACTCTGTGCTATGACTCTGTCTGGGATGCTTTTTCCCCCTCCCTCTGGTGTCCACACTCCTTCGACTATTCCACACATGGTCACTGGACACCTACCTCCTTTCACCCAGTCCGGCACTGGGAGATGAGTGCTTAGCTGTGGAGCCCAACCTGGGAACCCTGAATGCTTCCCACAGGTGTAGCGCCTGGTGGATCCTGAGAAGAGAACAGAGATGCTGAAGAGGGGAAACTGGCAGCAGGTATTTCAGGCCAAGGGAATACATGGGCCAGCATGCAGAGGGAAGCTTGCATGCGAATGAAACTAAGCATAATGGTGTTTCAGGTCCATAAAGTGCAGGGTCAGGTGCAGGATGGAGAGATTGGGAGAGGTTCTTTGGGGATAATGTGTTTGTAGTTATTCTGCTTGTCATTGAAGGTTTTTAAGTGGGGGAGGGACAGCCAGTTTGCCATCTTCTTTCTCTATAGACTCTAGTCTGGCCAAGGGTCACATGCAATTTTTTTCTGGGTGTTTCACAGCCAATCTGCTCAGCATGGACTTGTTCATTCTCATTCTCACATGGCCTCCCGGTCCTTGTCTTAAAACTCTGATACAGGCAAGTCCTTAAATATGATGTAGTCCAACCCCCCATTCTACAGATGGACAAAATGAGACCCAGAGAAGGGCAGATTTAGGAACTGGAGTCTGGTCATCTGACTCCCACCCAGGACTCTGCCATGCCATGCCCTGCCTCTGAGTCCTGAACACGCTGGGCGTGGTGGGAGGGATTGTGCCTGCAGGCCTGTGTGAGCTCTATCATCACTTCTTGAGAGGCAGTCAGTCTCTTGAGAGACTCCTTCATATTCCATCTCCTCCCCTCCATTTTAAGGGCAAGTTGCTTGTAAAACAGTCAAAATTAAGCCATTTATAGCAGAGGAGTTTGGAGAGGGTTATAAAAATGTATGGCTAGGGGCAGGGACATTGTTTTTCTTTTTCCATTTCTCTTCTGACTTTCTCTTGCAAGGGCTAAACTGGAATTGTCTGGAGCTTGGTAAACTCCTAAGAGATGAATGCCACCAAGGGCCTGATGGTGGAAAACTGTGGGGAATGGCATCACCCAGGTACTTCCAGAAAAGGCTGGGCTAGAGTGGATACCCATGGAGAAGGAGGCCAGGAATCCTGGCCCTGGAATTCTAGGTCTTAGGAGTTTCCTAACAAAAAAGAGGAGAAGTTGTGGAAGAAGACAAGAGAAAGCCAGGTCATTATCTTAACCCTCAGATACCATGTCCTCTAAGGGCAGGACAAGTCCTTAAAGATAATGTAGTCCAAACCCCCATTCTACAGATGGACAAAATGAGATCCAGAGAAGGGCAGATTCAGGACTGCAGTCTGAGGGAGACTCAAACTAAACCAGAGTTTTGGAAAGAGAGGGCCCCACAGGGACCAGGGAGATATGGGGAAGGGAGGGAGGCAGTCTGATGAAGGAGGCACCTCAGGCTCCTGTCCCAAACTCTGCAGGGCTGTCAGCCTCTCTCCTCAGCGTCCTCATTCTAAGAGTTGGATCTGCTCCTTGCCCTACCCATGGCTGTGAGAGTCGAGGAGATTATGGGATATGACAGCATCCTGTAAAGGTCTCAAGAAGAAGGGAAAGCATTGTGAATGTCATCATCACTATTTCCACCAACAGTGAGGCTTGGTCCTGGGCCCTGGAAGACCCTCAGCGATAAAGAGCTGAGCCTAAACTGCCCAGAGAGTTGAGCAGGCACTTGATCTACAGTCTTGGCCTGTGGACTTGCCATTCAGGATAGTTACTGACCTCCCCTCCCCTGTGGGAGACTTATGGGCACAGCACTTCTCCCCCCCCTCACACCTTCCTCCCCAATCATCTCACAGAGCCTAGGAAGCAGGTGGGGCAGAGAGCATTTGATCATCACAGAGCAACTTGCCCAAAGCCATGCAGCTACTAAGAGCTCTCACTTGCAAAGATCTGTTATCTGGTCATTGGGACCTTAGATTTCCTAACAGATGAAGGTAGCCTGAAGCCACAGAGTTAACCATTCAATAGTACTTGCTAACATTTCTCAATATAGACTCTGTGCCAGGGACTCTTCTAAGTACTGCAGGAGCAAAGCATTGCATTTGTTTGGTCCTTATATCAACCCTATGAAGTAGGCGCTTTCATCATCCTATGTTTTATGAGGAAATTGCGGCATGGAGAAGGTAACTCATCTGAGATCACACAGCCAGGAAGTAGCAGAGCTGGGATTTGAACCCAGGCAATCTGGCCTTAGATTCCATGTTCTTAAACACTAGCTGTATGCAAGCAAACCCCCAGGCGAAGTGTCCTGGGGGAATTCCCTGGGAGAAAGTGGCATTTGAGAAGTATCTTATTCTTTCCTGATATCAGCTCTTGGCAAGGAGGCCAGAGAGCCCCAGGCCTTGGGGAGAAAAAGAGCAAGTCTGAGTGTAAGCACCAGGCTTGTTTAAGTCTCTGGGTACTGGGGAATCTCATGTGTCATGTACAGTTGACTAGAGCAGGGCATCTCCAGCCTCCCAGGCCCTATAAGTGGCACCACCATCCTCCAGTTTTTAGAGCCAGATAACTGGGCGTGATTCTTGATTCCTCTTCCTCCCCTGCAGCCAGTCCACCCATGAGTCTAGCCAGTGCTCCCCCAGGATACCTGTTGAATTTGCCCACCTCTCTGCCTCCCCTGTTGCCACCTGCCTCCCCTATTCCCTTCTCACTCCACCTACAACCCTTTCTCTACACAGCTAGCTGTCAGAGGGATTTTCTTAAAATATAAATAGAATCACATCACTCTTTAGCTCAAAAATTCTTCATTGCACCTAAATAAAATCCTTATTTCTGGCCATGGCCTAGAAGGTCCTGCATGGCCCAGCCCATTACCCTCTCTGACTTCACCTGTGCTGTTTAGTCCTTGGGTGTCCCAGCCTGGCTTGTTCAGTTCCTGTTGTGCACCAAGCGATATCCCACCCTCAAGGCATTTACACATGCTGTTCCCTCTGCCTAGAACAGTTGTTTCTCATTCTTCCTGAGGTTAACTTCTCATAAATGTCACCTCCTCAGAACCCTCTTCATGGGCCACCCTGTGGTTGGTTCCTTTGTGACTTAGAATTATTTCCTGTGGGAGGCCTTGTTACCATCTCCCGTCAAGGCAATGCCTGCTCTGCGCCTCGTCAGGGTCCATTGTAGGGGAACAGGAGTGGAGCAGGAGAGCTTCCTGGAGAGGGGCTGTGAGCACACCTTGATTGAGTCATTTGGATGGGAGGACAGATGAAGAGGACATCCAGAGAGAGGACAGCACTTGGAAAGGCTGGGAAGGAGGGGGTCTGCTGAGAGCAGCAAGAATGACTGGGCAGCAGAAACCTGTTTGGCTCAGTGGGTAGAGCATCAGCCTTCGAACTGAAGGGTCCCAGGTTCAATTCTGGTCAAGGGCATGTACCTTGGTTGCAGGCACATCCCCAGTTGGGGGTGTACAGGAGGCAGCTGACCGATGTTTCTCTCTCATTGATGTTTCTAACTTTCTAACCCTCTCCCTTTCGCTCTGTAAAAAATCAATAAAATATATTTTAAAAAAAGAATGACTGGGCATGTAGATGTGAGGAGGAGCAATCTAGCAGGAGGTCAGGAGGTCCACCCTATTTTTCCTTCCCAGTGTCACAGCAATGCCCTTGTTAATAGCACCATCAACAAGGGCTGGGGAGTGCCTGAATTTGGAAACTGGGGCCAGGGAGCCTAGTGAAGCCTGGCAGCTGTGACTTCCAGGGCATACTCGGGCCACATTCTGCTACTGATCAACTGGCTCATCACAGGATCAGCTGCAGGAGTCTACTCAGAGGTGACTGTGAGTTGAACAAAAGCGGGCGTCCTGGGGGTGGAAGGCCATGAGGGCTATGAATGCACGTGGAATGAGTGTGTGTGTGTGTGTGTGTGTGTGTGTGTGTGTGTGTGTGTATTTGTATGTGCTATGGGTCTGCTGTGGGGAATACATAGTCTGTGAGGTGTAGAGTGCATGTGGGCCCATGTGTAGGCACGTGTGTTTCTGTGGGACCTGCTGTGTGCTCTCTCTCTGCATGTGTCTGTGAGTCCCAGCTGCCTGTGATTGTGTGTGGTATGCGTGAGAGCTGTGGGTGTGGGACTGTCCTGTGCACATGTGCTCCCTTCAGCTGGTGTTAAACACTCTTTGGACAGCTCACTAGGTAAACATTCAATAATGTAATTTGGAAACCGAGTCCCCAGGGCCCTGCTGTGTGGCCAGGCAGCTGGTGGGTGGTGGGCGGATTAAGATATTAGCGCATTAATGCCATATCAAAGCCCAGCACCCTGAGCCGCAGGGTGTCTGCTGACAGCCGCATAGTGCCCAGGGCTTCGTGGGCCAGCAGCCCCCGCTGCATCTCTCCCGGAATCACAAGGAGGCCTTGTGCTCTGAGCAGCTCTCAGAGCCACAGGGCTTGCAGACATGAGCTCATGCCTGCCAGTCCCTTCGGGAGGCAGTGGGTGGCCTGCTGAACCAGCAGGCTTCATCCCCACCACAGGGGTCAGGATGTGGGAGGAGCGGGGGGCCGGGCTTTGGGTCTGTGCTGGTCTTTTGACCTGGCCACAGTAGGACTTAAGTGCTTGGTGAATGAATGAATGACTGACTGAATGTCTTTCCAGGAACTCTCTTGAAACTCCCTAATGGCATGGGCCAAGTTCCTCTCACCTTGATATTACCAGTACCTAGCAGTGCTTACCACACAGTCGGTGCTCAGTTACTGTGTAGTGGATGAATGGACTGCTGGCAGAGAGTGGAGGACCGGACTGCAAGTCAGAAGGCCTAGATTTGCAGCTTGGTTTTTGCTTTTGATCTGCTTTGTGGCCCTGGGGGAACCCTTTACCTGCCTGAGGACAGAGTCTGGTAACAGTGATGCTAAATTGAGCCGTGAGTATGAGCCCCCATGGTAGAGGTCGTACTGGGTTTAGCACCTTTCCTCTGGGAACAGATCATGTGGAGGGTTCAGATTATTGAATCTTTGTCTGAGGAAGTCCAGAAAGGGCAGAAGCCAATACAGAGATTTCTACAGAGCAGACAGAGGGAGGAACATAGGGCTCAGATAAGTGGCAGGGTTGTCCACACTGGGTCCATCTCCAAAACAATTTAGCCTGATCCTCCACCATGTAGCTGTGAAAACTCCAGAGAGGAGAAGGGCTGTCTAAGATTACTTCATACACAGTGTCCACGCTAGGTAACAATCCCTGAGCTGAGGGAGTCCGCTGTCTGAGCGTTGGCATTGGAGCGCAGCAGGGAGGATACTATGTAAGGAAGGAAAGAAGTGAGAGGATGAAGTTGGGGCCTCAAATGGCTAGAACTTTGGGCCCAGAAGTGAAGGAGCATTTTCTGACTATTGGGCTGCTAAACAATCCCCAGAATTGTGAGTAATAATAGTAATAGTCAGGGGTTACAGGATTGGTGATGGTGATAGAAACTACCTTTGATGAAGGCCTCACTGAGTGTCAACTGTTGTGTTCAGCACTCTACACATTTTCTTATTCATCCTCATAAAGCCCTGTCCTTATAGAAATCCTAGACAGGGAGCGTGGTTTGCCCCAGGTTACAGTTCTAGTAAGCCACGGAGCCAGTGTGCACTAGGGCTCCAACTTCTTTCCCACGAGATGACACTGTGAGCTCTGGAGGTGGAGGGTATCCTGCCTCTGGTACTTGAGCAGAGGCTGGTAGTCCTGTCAGGGGCGCTGAAGAGAGGCCCTGGCAATGGGGTATGGCGAAGGAGATCAGACCTGATGACTTGATCTATTGTTCTATTGCCAGAAGCATCTCAGACTCCTGTGAATCTATACTCCCGAGAGTAGAGGAGTTTAAGGATTTACGTTTACTCCTACTAGATATCACCATCATTTGCTTCTCTAACACTGAAGGAAGATGCTGAAAAAAATAAGGAAAGTGTCCCAGAGATCTATGTCTAATTTCCAGCCAAGGAGTCAGGTCCAACAGTTAATGAGGAACAGAATGAAGAGTGCATCCTCTCTGCTTTTGGGAACTCTTGATTCTTGGGATCATAGTTTTTCAGAGTTGGAGGGTTCCGTGGAGGTTACTAAGTTGAGGCTTGCACATATCGCTTTTTCAATTCCTTTCTACCCTAGTCAGTTCAACTTACTTTACCTCAACTCAGCTTTACTCAAGATCATGAAATTCAACCCATCTTATCTCAGTATGTCACAAATCAAACTCAGTCGATCCAACCCAAGCCAAGCCAAGCCAACAAATCAAACTCTAGTTAGCTCACCTTGACTCATTGCATCTCACCTCTCATTCTAAGCAGGAGAAAGAGCCTGAGCAAAAACATGGAAGCTGTAGAGCTTGCATGGGGACAGCTGGGATAGGAGCACAGTCAGGTAGGTCAGCACATTGGGACAGAAAGCATTAAGATGAGACAGACTGGGAGGAACCCTGGCTCTCACTCCAACAGCTGCCATGTCGGGCTGAGGAGGCACCTTTGCCCACCTTCACTAGCTAATAATGAGAGTTCTTTGGAAGAATTTGACTCCAGAGAGGAGAACCTCAGAGCTCTCCCCTAGAGTCATGAGGAGACTCATGCTAGGACTCCAGATGAGCCTTTAAGGAGGATGTTGTATGGGAAACCCTGTCACATATGCTCTCAGAGGGGAACCATTAAGGTTCCTCACAGCTTGGCAGAATCTGGAAGGCAAGGTTGCTTTCCTTTTCCAGGAGCCCCAGAAAAGAAGGAAATAAGTGTTCTAGAACAAGTTGAAGCTCTTCTCCTCCTCCCCTCTTTCTCCCTCTCCCTCTCCCCCACCCATGCACAGCTTCCATCTTGACCCTGCTGCTTATTAGCTCTGTGTGTGGCCTGCATCAGGGCACTGTGTGTCTCTGGACCTGTTTCCACATCTGTCAAATGAAGCTCTCACATGGTATTATTCACATCGAACAAGGTAACTTGAACTTGACACCAAGCACCGTGCCTGGTACCCAGCAGCTGATGACCAAATAACAGAGAACCTCTCTCACTTAACTAATGGCCAGGGACCGGCCTATGGAGAATGACAATTTTAGTGAGTATCCCAGCTCTGCTACTTATACCAACCACATGACCTTGGAAGAACTACACACCTGCTCCTTAGCTTCAGTGTCCTCAAGAGGAGGCAGTGCAGCATTTATCTTATAGCATTAATAGGATAGTTGAGAGCACTTAGCATAGATCCTGGCACTTAGTAAACTTTCAATAAATGCTTTTATTATCACTGACCTCCTCCAATCCTAGAGGTAAATTGGTAACATGAAAAGCTTGTTTTCCTTTGTTCTGGGCCTCAACTTTCCTACCTATTAAGTGGGTTTGCTCTTCACTCTTCAAGGCCTCTTTTCTCTGATATTCTAGGCCTTCCAGGTTGTGCTGGCTCATGAGTCTAAAGGTCGGGTAAAGACAGGGGGACATGGGTTAAGGGTGGTTTCCAATATGCTAGGGTTTGGCCCTGAGAGTTCTTGAACCACAAACTCTGCAGGACCCAGGGAGCCCCTGGTACCTCTTGCCCCCGCCTTCCCCCAGCGCTGCCATGGGAACCATGCGAGCCAGTGTGCAGCAGCTTGTGATAAATATGCATGAACGGGCTATGGTTGGGACTCCTCCTCGAGTCCATTTGGGCCACCTCAGTGAGCTAATTGAGGGTGGCCATTGTCCCTGCATCCCAGCCTGGGCCCCATTTTCACATTCAAGTGCCTGGCCTTGGTTTAAAGTGGTCGAGTGGCGGGTCCTATTTTTATTCAACAAAAGCCCCTTGAGAGGATGGATGGAGAACTCTGTGGGCCAGCCCATTGCCTGAGCCCATTCCTGTCCAGGGCCAGGGGGAGGGGGTCACACCAGACCACCTGATTGCAATTGAGGTGGAGGCCGCAGGGATAGGCACAATGCATGTTCAAGAGGTCCGTTCAGTTATTGGGATGAATAGAGTAGGCGCTTTCCCTTCAACCCCCTGTTAGAACCTGGTATAATTTCCCCTGACTGGGGGGAGGGTGGGCTCTTCAGGATGAGAAGGGGCAGAGGAGAGGATGGGCTGTAATAAGCCAGAGGCTCTTTGAAACCCACCCAAAGACTCTGCTCCTTTGCCCTCCTCCCCTACCAGGAAAATGTCCAGTTAGCTTAATGATGGCACAAGTGGCCTTCATGAAGGGAAGGAGAGCCTCGGGAACCACAGATGAAGGGAAAGAGAGTAGTTAAGACTTAGGGTGTCTCACCCCACCTATAACTCCCATCGTGAAGGGCTCTCAGCTAAAATGCAAAGGGAAAGAGAACAGTGAGAGCTCCCTCCCCTACTCAGTGGTGGCCACCTTCAAACAAGGGCTAAAGGCTGGGGTGGTCCACCAAAGTTGGCTCTGCATCCTACCTATAAAAGAAACAATGCTAGCAGCGAGGAGAGAAAAGGGCAAGGATGGGTGATCCACTCTCACTTCACCTCCTGTCGGGCAGCACAAAGCTTGTTGCAAGGTTGGTGTTCTGAGCGACTCTGTCCCAGCACTCCCCAAATCTCACCAGCCTACAGGGGATGGATCAGCCCTCCAGTCTATCAGTGAAGAGACTGACCTGAGAAAGCTGAAACAGCTTGCCCAATATGAAGCTTCAAAAGACAGCAGGGCCCAGCAGAGAGGACAATGGCTTTGGAGGCCATAAACCCTGTCTTGGCCACCCACGAGAGGCCAGAACCTTGAGAAATCAACTATGCTCAGACATCAGAAAATAAAGTGGTCTATGAAGAGGACACTGGAATGGGCAGTGTCCCAGAAATTGCTGTTGCTACCGCTAAGCTGAGGTACTAATTCATACCAAGAAGTGGATGGGTGATAGAGCCAGGAGAACATTGCAAGATTACTAAGCACAACTTTTTTTAGGGCGAGGAGATGGGGAGGCTAAGGTCCTAAGAAGTGAAGGGATTAACCTAGAATCACACAAAATTAATATCAGGGCTGTAGTTTTGAATGCCATGCAAGGTTCTCATGAGTGGCTGTTTTCCTGGAGACATTTTTTGAGGCCTTCTACACCTTTCTTAAAAGAACAACTATCAATATATTGCTTCAAGAGTTCCCTGTGGTTGGATTTGAGTTAATGGTGACTAATTTTGGCAAAGGAGCAGACCATGGGAGGCATGCTGGGCAGTGGTTTCCCAGAGATCCAGCCCATCTTTTGAGGCCAAAATATACATGGACAAAAATCCCACAAATGGGAAATTCAGGGAGTTTCCTCATAAGTCTCAAAGATAAAGGAAAGAAAATCCAGGTAAAGGAGAAAGTTGAGAATGTTTTGGAAAAGAAAACAACGAGGTGAAGGTGACTGAAGAGTGTGATCCCCATGCCTTATAGAGTTTCATAGTCCAGAGAAAGGGGTCACACTCTGAATGGTGCATGTCTCTGGAGGCTAGGATGAGGTTACAGACACGTAGTTGCCAGCCACACATTTTGAAGAGAATGGCAGTGAGAACTATCTCATGGTGGAGCTAAAACTCTTCAGGTAGTGAGGTCCTCATTCACAGAGGTATGCAAGCAGGGACTAGTACCTCCTGGGATATTTACTCAATGGAGATTTGACAAGATGCTTCCATATTCCTTTTATCAAAATCTAGAATTTTCTCAGACCCAGAGTGGTTTGGGTTTCCTGAGTGAAATGAAACCACCTGGAACGGGTGGAAAGGCCGCCCACTGTGCCAGGCCAGGAGGAATGTCCACAATGGAGCCTCAGCAGATGGGCCAGACCACAGCCTTGGCAAGACCAGATTATTCCATCACAACTGACAGGCGTTGCTAGGATGGAAGAACTCTGGGGGCTGTTCAAAAGGAACTGCCCCATTGGGATTTATGGCAATGCACAGGAGTGGTTCTGGGCACAGCTAGATTCCTATCACTCACTGGTGGGACCTGGCTAGGTATGTGTATGTATGTATGTGTGTGTACATGCTCAGCAGAGCTCCCGCCTGACCATCAACTGGTAGGTGGATCAATGAGTATTTTATTGAGCAAATGTGATGAGCTGGGCACTGTGCCAGAAGCTGGGCTAAACAGTGAATGAGAGAAAGCTCAGCCTTACTCTTCAAGTTTGGCAGGCAGACGTATAAACATAATAATAATAGGCAACCCTAACAGTTTATTCTCTATCAGGCCCTATTCTAAATGCTTTAATCAGTTAGGATAGGAGAGATATGTTGCAGTAACAAATGACCCCTTAAGAAATCCTTATGGCTTAAAATAGCAAAGGGCTATTTCTCATTCATATCACATGTTCATTATGAGTCAGCAGAAGTGCAAAGCACAATCTCCTCACTCAGGAACCCAGGCTGAGGGAGAGGCAGGACAAGGAGATATGGCCAATTGCAGTGTTTCCTTACGCGTCCTCCTGGAAGTGGCATACATACCTGGGCTCACAGGTCATTGGACAATGCAAGTTACATGGCCATGATAGACCTTAAAGTGGTGGGAAGTTCAGTCCTGCCATCTGCCCAAAGGAAGAGAGAACCAGGGTATCTGTGAACAGTCCCAGTGACAGGCACCTGCCGTATGTCCATTATAAATTTAAACTTCACACCTCAACCCAATGGAGTAGGTGATTTAATTATCCGCACTTTACTGATAAGGAAACATAGGCACAGAGAAGTCAAGGGACCATTCCAAGGTCACAGAGTTGGCAAGTGGCAGAGGTGGGATGTGAACTGGGCAGTCTGGCTCCAGGTCCATGCTCTAAACTTCTAGGCTTCACTGCCATGCATAGAATCAGGAATAATAGGGAAACATAATTGCAGTGGTCAAGGAGATGGTCAAGGGATTAAGGGAGCTTATCATAGGGACCTCCAGCCCAGTATGGGGTGGCAGTCGAGGATGGTCTCTAAGGAAGAGACGTTTGTCATAAGCCAGGAAGAATGAACCCTGCCAGGGTGAGGGGAGAAGAGAGAAGGTGCCCAGGGAGGGAGGGAACTGGTTGCACTGGAGGGGCACGAAGCCAGATCTCAGCAGGCGAGGTGCCAGCATAGAGGGAGTCAGAGGAGCTAGAATTGGGGGCTGTGAGAGCACAACTGTGGCTCCAGCCTGGGGCATCAGGGAGGGGTTTCTGGAGGAGGTAACATCTAAGCTGGAAAAAGTAGGGAATCCCAACCATGTTCCAGAAAGAAGGAACAACATGAACAGAAGCCAGGAGGTAGGAGGGGCATGGAAGGCTCTGCCTGTGAGGTGGGAGATGAGGCATGTGGGTGAGCAGAAAGAGACTCACAACAACCGGCTTCTCCACTTCTCTTCATCCTGGATGCTGGGAGTTTGGGTCTGTCTGATCTTAGATATTGAGAACCTACTGTGTGCTGGCCTTGGACTTAGAACTCTCTCAGCCCTTATCTCCTGGGTGGAATCCTGAACTTTTGAACTAACATGTGGGATGTCTCCTGCTGCCAGTGTGTTTTGTTCTTATCTGACTTTCTCTGGGTGTCAGCCTGGACTCCACAGTCTGACTTCAGGGCACTAGCAATGCCATCTCTGCCCTTTTCTATCCTTTGTTTGCAAGGGCCACTCGGCCCTTTTTCTTGAGAGTTAAACTGGGAACAAATGCAGTGTTCCATCAGAGACAAAGCCTGGGTCTCAAGAGGGCAGCTTGTCCACTCCATAGCTTTGGACAGAGCTACCGAGTCTACATACTGTGGGGAGCCCACCTTGAGGCCTGTGCCTTGGGCCAGTCCTCTTCCCAGCATAGCCTCCAGTCCCATCCTGACCCTAAGGTGAGCTGGGACTGACCAGGTCTTCTGTAGTGGAGATGCCTGTCCTATTATGATAAGAAGACTATCGCCTCAATTTAAGTAAATTTAATTGAGCTGCACATCTACTATGTGCTCTGGCCCTTGCTAAGCATCAGGAGAAGCATTGCTTACTGGCCCTCTATCCCACCTGAAGCTTTAATGTGTTATGTGTTCTGTCAGTTCTTCCTCCTAAGCACATCCCAAATCCATCTCTGGGTCTCATTCCCTCTGCTCGATCTCAAAGCTGCCTGTTGTCATCCTCCTCCTGAAGTGTCTGGGGTGGCCTCTTAACTGGTCTCCACACACTGCACCACAGCTAGGGAGGCCCTTCTAACCTGGAGATTTCATCATGGTTTCATTATAAGCATAACCTTGTAATCTGCTTGAAATCCTTTAATAGTTCCCTGTTGACCTCAGGATAAAGTCCAGACTCATTAGCTTGGTATTTGAAGCCTTGTATCAACAAGCTGGCTGCCCTTTTCTTCTGCCTTATTCTCCACTTAACGAAACCATTCTTGTCCTTCTAGGCTGTACTGCAGCCACCCCTCTTCCAGGAAGCCTTCACAGATCACCCAGTCCTCAGAGATTTCCTCTTCTCCCTCCAGCTTGTGTCTTTCCTACTCAGCTGTCCTAGATGGATTCAGCTACTTACCCCTTCTTTCCTCTCATCCTTCTCCAACAGATACTTTTGGCCAGCTAGATACTGGATGTGGGTGCATGAATAAATGAAAATATGGTATGATGACAACTGTTATAATAGAAGGAAGCCCAGGAGGCTGTGGGGACAGAGGAGAGAGCATTTGATTCTTACGGTGTAGGAGTTCAGGCAAAGCTTCCTAGAGGAGGTGAAGGCTGAGCTAAGTTTCAAAAGGGGTAGATATTTTCTAGGAGAGAAGAGTTCCAGGTAGAAGAAACAGCATGTGCAAAACTGGAAAGTGGAGAAAATATTGTACATTTATAAGTACATATGACTGGAGTGTAGAATGTGAGGGCAGAGTTGGCAAGAGAAGAGGCTGGGGGTGGGGATGGAGCCAGGGCCAGAATCATGGAGAATACTGTAGGTCTTAATCTTGACTCTAGAGGGTAGGTTTTAAGGGGTGTGTGACCTCAGCTTTTTTGGGCTTTAGAAAAATGAGTCTAGCTGTAGTGTGGAGAGTAGGCTAGGGCAGGGGTGTGGGTGAGGGCCGCTAGGGCAATTCAGTGGAGTGGATGAATTCCAGAGACATTTAGGAGGTAGGCCTTGGTGATTGATCGAATTGAGGGGTGGTGAGAGGGAGAAGAGAGAATAAAGATAATCACTGGAAATCCCAGGCCCTTGGGCTCTGACCACAGTCTATAATGGGTCCCGTCAAGTGCTGGATGCTGTCCCTGGGGCTCTCAGCTTGGAGTCCCTGACGTCATTTACACTGAACAGACCCTGTTTCCTGTCTGGCCATGGAGGCTTCAGAAGGGATGCCCTGGAGGCTGGCCCAGTGGCTTCAGATGCCAGAGTGACTTGGCTGAGATTCAAGGAGCTTGAGGGGTGAAATCTGGGCACTCAGTGTACACATCCTTGTCTGCTCCTAGAGACCTCAGTGTGGGGCAGAGATGCAATGGGGAAGCAATAGAGACCAATGTCTTGGCATCCAGAGAAACAGCAGATACCAGAGAAGCTGACCTCTCCTGGGAGCATGGAGAATAGGAAGTGGATCGGAGTCAGATGCAACAAGCATTAATCAAACTATTACTATGTGCCAAACACTGTGCTAATTGTCTGGGAGTCAGAGACACACATCTCTGCCTTTGGAGAGTACCCAGCTCCAAGATGTAAAGCGTACTGAAGGGCTCTGTCTATTAGCCATCCTGGAGCAGATGAAGGAGGTTGGAAAAGGGGAGAGAGAGCTCAGGAAAGTTGAGGGAGGCAACTTTGGCTTTGGCTTTACAGGGGCACCCTACTTCAGTCACTGGCCACTGGCCTGGACCCCACTCTCTCCTCACCCTTGACTGCTGGGGGCAGGGATTCCCACAGACTGACAGACTGCTGACTGCTGTGGGGTTAGCTGTAGTCGTCATTCTCTGTGGGACATATCCTGGTTCACATGGGCACTATGTCAGAGGCTCTCTCCCCCTCTGTGCTACCCCCATGGATGCCTGTCTTCTGAACTCACCCAGCATGGCCTATTGGTTTTATTCTGAAGCTTTCAGGCTCCCTCTCACTCCTAATAGCCCTGGCGCTGGGATCTTGATCTGTTTCTCCCATTCATTCATTCATATAACAATTCTGATTATCTTTTCATATGGGCTCTTGAGCAGGTACTGAGGATACAGTAATAAACAAAGCATTCAAGCCCCCGTTTTCATAAAACTCACAGTCCAAGAAAGAGCAGATAGCAAATAATTATAACTGAGTGTCAACAAAGCCCCGAGAGCCCAAAGGAGGGGTTGCACCAGTGGGGGAGTTTAGAGCAGGCTAGCCTCTCAGGCAAGTGGTGCCTAGCTGAGACCCTGGGACGGGTAGAAGTTCTGAAGTGCAGTGTGGGGAGGAGGGTGCCCAGCAGTGGGCACAGCCTTTGGAGACAGTGTGGGCATTCAGGCATTGAAGGAAGCACATGACTGGGGACTACCTCTGGCTTTCCCCTTCTAAGCATATGAGAGGGTTGCCCTGCCTGGCCTCCCAGTGGCTGGGTGGTTTCATAAGACTAGTTATGGCCAATGACTTGTGAAAGGAAGTGACATGTGCCCCTCCAAGGCTCCAGTGTGAAGCCTTCCATGGACATCTTCCTTCTAACAGTGACTGCCAACGTTCAAGGTGGCTGCTGCTCCAAGCCGGGGACCCTGAGTGACCAGAGCCCCTGGCAACCCTCAAAGGCCATATAGTGTGAGAGAAACACTGATATTTTAAGCTTCTGAGATTTCTAGTATGCTAGGTAACTACAGCATAACCTAATCCACGTGCACTAATATAGTGACAGAGTGGGGGATATTTCCTATAGAAAATTATTTTAAACGTTTTAAGCAGAGAGAAACCAATTAAGATACACAGTGGGTGGTGAAAAGATGTGACTGGATCTGAGAAATCTGTGGGCGGAAGATTGGACAAGTCTGGGGAATTGGGAGGAAAGGGCAAGAGAGATGTCAGGGATGACTTCCCAGTTTCAGGTGGAGCACCTGGTGGATGGCAGTGCCTTCTCTGAGGAGGAGCCACTTAGGGGAGGGAGAGTTCTGGTTGGGACATTTTGGGTCTTGAGGTTGTGAGAACTCAAGGAGAGGGTATCTAATAGTCAGTTGAATATGTGAGTCTCAACTCTGGAGAGAGGGAGAGGTCCTGAAGCATGGAGACGGGGACTGAAGCCACCAGCGGAGAGCTTGCTCTCCTCAGGAGAGCCCAAGGTAGGCAGGGCAGAGCCCCAGGAAAGCTCCAGGGGACAAAGGAGACGGAGAGGCCCTGAGAACCCCAGGGGAAGCATGTAGACACCTTGTGGCTGAGCCGGCAATTTGGGGCAGCGACCTTGTCTGGAGACCTCCCTGTCCAGGGTGGAGGTCTCTCTGGGCTCACATGGCTCTCACCGCCCCCGGAGGCTCAGGGACCTGCAGCAGCTCTAATGCCTCCACAGCAAATGAGAACATCCAAGGCCACGGCAAGTTCAGCATTCAGAGCTCTCTCTGTTGGAAGAAGGGAAGCAGGAAAAGTGTAAAGTTTCCCGAGTTCTCTGCTGCTCATCAGAACTCTTGGAAAGTCAGGTCTTGAGATCCTGTTATTCTAAGACCCCATGACTGGGGCCCATGCTACCTTCTTCCATGGCAGAACTTGGCCTGAGTCAGCTGGTTTGGGCTTTGCTGGCTCTGTCTTGAGCTCATCTCTTGTCACGTTTCCTGGAAGAGGCAGATGCTACCTTTGCTCACGGTCACCTTCAAAGGTGCTGTGAGTCCTTTGGGGAGGCGGGAGGGAGGCGGGGTGGGGGGGACATGGGTGCTCTGAGAGTCGGGCTCCAGAAGGGACTTTGCTGCATTAGCTGCAGCCTGTTCTGAGCCCCTGACCCTGAAAGGTATCAAATCCCCAAAAGGATCTTTGCAAATCACCATTTTGCAGCAGCTTCCACTTCAGGGTGGCGAATGGCTGGCTAGGAGAAAAGTCTAGAACTTGACCTGAGCCTGTTTCCTGGGAAGAGATGGCTGGGGCATCTAAGGATGAGACCAGTGGGGTGGGCCTAGGCTCTGGACCCCAGACCCCTGACCTGTCCCGATTGTCCTTCGACTCTCCATTTGGGGCTTGGGTCATATTGATTTAAGGAACAATGACTGTAAGGCCCAGTTTCTTTTTACAAACGCCAGTGTTCCCTCCTGCAATGAATTCCAGATGGTGGGAGCTCTCAGTGAGGGAGCTGGCTCCTCCAAGGATGGCCTTCCCCCTGCAGAGTGACAGCGGGCCTCGGACGAGCCAGCAGTCTCCTGACACTCCGGCCTTTACAAGTTACTCGACCCCTTTCCAGTTTGTTTAAAACGTTTTTCTTTTTCCATGCAGATGTTCCTCCGGGTGAGCGATCTTTATAGTTTTGAAAAGATTATATCAGTTTTCCATGAGATTGTGTTACTGTGTTTCTTGGGCTCCCCCTTCTTTAATGGCACTGGAAAGGCCAATTCCTCCAGCAGACATCACTAGTGGAATGCGGAGAGGGAGGCGGGCGGCTGAGCGCTAAGCCCAGGGCTCAGAGTCCTGCAGAAGGAAAACAGACTTCCACAGGCCGCCTTCCAGAGGTGGCTGCGCTGGTCAGAGAGCTGAGAAAACTGCTGGGGCTGCGCATTTTTCGATGATTATCAAAGGTGTTAAAATAGAGACAGAGGCACATGTTTGGCCGGAGGGTGGGAGAGGCTGCCTCACAGTTTTGCAGGCTTCAGCTGTCTTGAATCAAAACTATCACTTTGATACTGGAAAATTATTATGAAAATGTTAGTTTTGGGCCTTGGAGCACAAAGCAAAGATTGCTTGGAAGGCGGAGGGCTCTTCATTTAGCATTTGTGTCAGGTCCAAAAATAACCTCTCCCAACTGCTGGATTTCACCTTTATCCAGGCTTACAGGCGGATCTGTCCTGCCCTGGAGCTTTCTAGGGCATTTGAGTAAGCCTGAGGCTTCCATTTCTGAAAAGATGGGAGGGGCAAGGTCAGGAAGGCTTCCTGGGTGAGAAGGATTAGCTCCAGGCTTTGGAGGAGGAACAATGTATACAAGGAGAGGAGGCAGGAAAAGGGACATTTTCTGAGGACCTAGTCTGCAGGCGGCTGTGTCACTGGTGTGGTTTAGAGTAGTTATGTTACACACAGAAGCACCTGGTGAATGAGATGAGGTTCAACCTGCATCCCTAACAATATTGGCCAAGACTAATACTGGCCAAGAGCAGAGGGGAGGCTGGAGGCCTGGGGGCCAGGTGTGCGTGCGATCTGGGCTGCAATGAGTGTGGAAGGGGCAGCAGTGACCCGGAGATCACCTCCAATGCCAGCCAGTCAAGAAGACTTTGTTCTGATAAATACTGGGTGATTTAAACAACTGCTACTCAAATTCTAAATTAACTTTTTCAGTCCAGTTGGCTTGGCTCAGTGGTTGAGTGTCAACCTATGAACCAGGAGGTTGTGGTTCGATTCCTGATCACTGCACATGCCCGGGTTTCGGGCTTGCTCCCCTGTGTGGGGTGTGTGGGAGGCAGCTGATCGGTGATTCTTTCTCATTATTTTTTTCTTTTTATTAATTTTTATTAATTGTTATACATATCTCTCCATTGCCCCCCCTCCCTCCCAGGCATACCCCAAACCCCCAGTGTCTGTGATCATTGGTTATGCTTATATGCATGCATACAAGTCCTTTGATTGATCACTTATCTACCTCACCTAACTTTAACCTTTCTGCTGTAATTTCACAGTCTGTTTGATGCTTTATGATTTTTGTCCCCCTAAGAATTATCAGTCTACTCCCTTTCTGTGCTCCTGATTCTATTATATTCACCAGTTTATTCTGTTGATCAAATTTTTAATTCGCTTAATTTTTAGATTCACTTGTTAATAGATATGTATTTGTTGTTCATAATTTTTTGTCTTTTACCTTTTTCTTCTTCCTCTTCTAAAAGAGTACCTTTCAGCATTTCATATAATACTGGTTTGGAGTTGATGAACTCCTTTAGCTTTTTCTTCTCTGTGAAGCTCTTTATCTGCCCTTCAATTCTGAATGATTGCTTTGCTGGATAGATTATTCTTGGTTGTAGGTTCTTGCTATTCATCACGTTGAATATTTCTTGCCACTCCCGTCTGGCCTGCGTCGTTTCTGTTGAGAAATCAGCTGACAGTCGTATGGGTGCTCCCTTGTAGGTAATGAACTGTTTTTCTCTTGCTGCTTTTAATATTCTCTCTTTGTCTTTTGCTCTTGGTATTTTAATTATGATGTGTCTTGGTGTGGTCCTCTTTGGATTCCTTTTATTTGGGGTTCTGTGTGCTTCCTGGACTTGTAAGTCTATTTCTTTCACCAGATGTGGGAAGTTTTCAGTCATTATTTCTTTAAATAGGTTTTCATTATCTTGCTCTCTCTCTTCTTCTGGCACCCCCACAATTCTGATGTTGGTATGCTTGAAGCTGTCCCAGAGGGTCCTTACATTATCTTCACATTTTTGGATTCTTTTCTCTTCTTGCTTTTTCAGTTGAATGTTTTCTGCTTCTTTATATTTCAAATTTTTGACTTGATTCTTACCATCCTCTAGTCTGCTGTTAGGACTCTGTATAATGTTTTTTATTTCAGTCAGTGTCTCTAGTATGTCCTTTTTCATCTCCTCTTGGGTCTCACTAAATTTATCCAACTTTTCTAGCATATTCTTGAAAAACCTTATAAGCGTGGTTTTGAACTCTATATCCAGTCGTTTTTTCCCTCCATTTCTTTTGTTTGTAATCCCTTCCCTTGTCTCGGCATTTTCACTATGCCGGGAGAACTTCTGTGTTGGATTCAGTCTTATGATACCAGACTTGCAAAACCGAAGAAGCCTCTGTTGAGCTTGGGAGGGGTGTAGTCTCAGGGCTTAAGGGACTGCCTTGCCTTCCAGTCGGCCCCGCCCTCCACGGCCCCTGAGTCTCACATGACTGGGTAATCGCTAGAGCTATCCTTGTGCCTGAGTGCCCACAGTGCCCCTAGACCGCTGCCTTTCCAGCTCACCTGCGCACCAGGACCACACGAGACTAGGTCCCCAGGGTTTTGCCCAAAACAGGGGCTTAGTGGAGTCAGAAGTGGCACAGTTGGGAGGGTCTGTCTCCTGTCCACTGGTGAAAGCCAGCGGCACAATCAGCAATCTGTCCTGTGCACAGTGCCATGCGCGCCACCAGGCCTTTGATCTTTTGCGACTCCCCTAAATTTCCGTGCACTTCTCCCTTTTCACAGTCCAAACTCCCCCCGTATGAGTTTCGGCTGTGGTGTTTAGTGTCATAAGATAAGGGGTTCAATGCCTTTGAGTGTCTCCGTTTCCCTCCATGTGCGCATCTCTGTACCTCAGCTTTTTGCAGCTCCTCTGGGTCTCTGTGAGCCCCTCTCTTTCCCTCTAGTTGTAGAACTTCCACTCGGCCAGCTTTCCTGTGGTTCTGGATGATGTCTGTTCTTTTAGTTGTAGTTTTGAAATTGTTGTACGAGGCAGCAGTGTAGGTGTTTACCTATGCCGCCATCTTGGATTCTCCTTTCTCATTATTGATGTTTCTCTCTCTCTCTCCCTCTCTCCTTTATTCTCTGAAATCAATAAAAATATATTGAAAAAATTGTTTTTCATGCTCCAAAGCCCTTTGCTGTATTTGCTTCCCAGAAACGAGGAGGAAAGAGATATAGATATTTAATGACCTACTGTGTGCTGGGCTTTAGGAAACAGAAACAAGGAAGGTACAGACTCTGCCCTCAAGAGGCTCACAGAGAATCAGGTAAAGAGCAGAAGCCCCAGGAGCTCAGAGCAGAGGCTGCTCATTCATCCTGCTGCGATTGGACACAGTTTTAGGAGGAGGACTGGATGCCTGCTCTGAGCTTTGGAGGATGAGTAGGAGATGGCTGAGCTGAGTCTTCAAGGTAGATGTGCACCAAGGAAGAGGCTGGGCTGTTAGGAGCCAGGTTCGCTTCAGGTCCACGAATATGGAGAGAGCAGCCCCCACTGTGACGTGGCTGTTGAACAAGCGAAGTCTGGGATGCAGCAGAGATGTTATTAAAGAAACACCCGTCACCACCCCTGCGGACTCTAAGCTGCCCAGACCACCTGAGATGGGCTCTGTGCCCTTGCTGTGCCCGCTCTGGAGGTGATAAAGAGGGCCTGGGGGCTTCATCCTGGCAGTGACGGCCAGGAATTCCTCAGACTCAGGGCAGAGCTGCTACTTTTAATCCCATCAGGTGTGTTCTGGGGCAGAGAGCACAGGGGTGCTGTAGGATGTGGCCCCAGGGAAGGCTTGGTGTGATCAGCATTGTGTTCATGTTGTTTGCATGGTGGTGAGCAGCTTACGTGGTATTCAGACTTGCTCTCCCATTTCCTCTACTTCACCCCCAGACCTTCTGCTGGGACCTTCTATTTGGGACTCTGAGTCTCATACCTGTCCTCATCTGGTGTTGACTTCAGCCTCTAAAATCTCCCTTCCCCACTCCACATTTTATCTCCATCTTTGAGGCTGTTCATGCCTGTGAGGCAGGGATCTCAATAAAGTGCTCATGCTGGGGAATGATCTGATCTATTTTTGGGTCACAGGACTTGGGGTCAAGTCACCGACTTGCTGCAGGACTCATGGGAAATTCATTCACCTCTCTGGGGCTGGATTTCCTTAACTGGGTCAGGGAACTGAGGACCCCGGTCCTACCTGCCTTCCTCCCAAATGAGGTCAAGGATGGTGGCGAGCATATTCTAATTGTTAGAGGCATCCCAGGGCCGGGAAAGGCTATATGGATCCTGGCTTCTGGCAGTTCTTGGCCATGCCGATCCCTTCACTCTGGAGCTTGTGATGCTAAAAGTGTTTACAAGCCAGAGGTGAGGAAGTTCCATCCATGATCTCAACTTCCCACTGAAGTCAGCTTTTAAAGCAGTAAGTGTATAATCTTACAGCTTTTAAAGCAGAAAGTGGAGGCCAGTCTCATGTGTTGCCTGCTCTCTCTACTCTCTGGTCACAAGGAGGAAACGAGTTGAGCACCCTACCCTCCTGCCTCAGGGCCTTGGCACTTGCTATTCTTGTGCACAGAGCACTCACTCTATCCCACACCCTTCCTCCGGCTTACTCCTACTCACTATTTAGGTCTCGGCTTAAATACTATTTCTTCAGAGAGGCTGCCTTCAGCCTCTGCCCTGCAGATGCTTTCTTTGCACCTAGCATATCCTTTCCAAAGCATTAACCTGATGCATAAATTGTTTATTTATTTGTGTTACCAGTTACCTCTACAGACTATAAACTCTACAAAGCCAAGAATAATGTCTGTTTTGTTCACCACTGTATTCCTGGTACCTATTCCAATGCGTCAACCACAATAAATGTCCAATAAGGTCTTTGTCCAACTGAATGCATGAACTATCCAGTACACTTGGAGGTCATTCTAAATGTGTCCATGTTGCTTGTAGGAAAATACACTGGGAGAAGAGAGGCAACTTGCCCAACATCTCATAGTTAAGGCCTATCGTCCGGTTATTCATAAATTCTGATAGCTTGAGAAGGGGAAGAAAAGGGAGAATAATCAGGCTGGTCCAAGAGAGGACTGCTGCCCTATCCCTCTGACTCTGTAGTGTCTCCACACTGGCAGACCTTGGGCTGAACTTAGTGGGCAGCCTGAAGCTCTCCTGTGTTCCTGCCGCCTACAGGTGCAACCCACATGAGCAGGTGAAAATGCAGAGGTGCTGACAGCTCTCAACCCTGCACACCCAGGGGCATCTGGTTTGGATTTGGTCAGGGTTTTTACTAGTTGTTTCAGAGACACTTAAGCTTGCACGTTACACCTTGAGCCCACCACATGGCTCCTCCAGGGTCTCATTGAGCCACCCAGGGGCAGAGAAAGGGCATCCCATGGACCTGCCATAGAGAGAATAAGAGGTCCCTGCCAGCACCTTTGGGGACCAGGCAATCAGCAATCACTGTGCTGTGGGCCATGCCCTGTAGAGATGTGGGAGACACATGCAGAGTCGAGCCCTGAGCTGCTGGGACCTCTGTCTTTTGATCCCAATGTCCCATTCCATCATCATCTCTCTCTCAATGCCCCTCCATGCCCTTGATACTTGAAATGTTCACCTCCTGTGTACATACCTTATGCCTCCTGCCTTTGCTTATGAACTTGTCCCTGCCAGGATTGCCCTTGCCTATGTGGGATAAAGAATCATAAATCCTCTTCCATCATTCTGGTCTTTGCAGTAGGCAGAATCAGGACAGGATAGAAAGGTTGATTCCAACTCCATCCAAGCAAACTCTTTCCATCAGAGTTTCCCAGGAATGGGCTGACCTGTCTCAGCTTCAGTGAGGACCTGGGACATCCTCCATCAGCAAATCCTGAGGCCAATCCAGGTCTGCCTCCAGCTGTGGCCTTTTCTGTCCCATCAGGAGTCCTTCTGCCTTGGTCTTCATTTCAGAGGCAACTTCATGCCTTATCACAGCTGCCATTTGTCCTAACTCTCATTCTTTAGGTCAGTTTCTCTCCCTGGCACATATCCTGGTTGTCACCATGCCCCCGACATTGTACTGGAAACTCTGTCTTCTCTCTGAACTCGGTTGGCTGTCTTAAGGCTGGGCTAGCCTGGCTGAACCATAGTATGAAACATGAACTTTTGACAACCCCTGTTGGTTCCATGGGACCCTAAGTTTATGGAATCCCAAGGTCCTGGGATTCTAGATCTTATTTGTCTAATGTCTTGTGATTCTATTATTTGGTACTTTTAAAGATGACAATACCCTAAAAATGCATGACACTAAGTTTGTAGCATTCCCTGACTCTAGACTGCCCTGTGCTTACAAGCCTCCAGTGGCCAGCCCAGGGCCTGACATCTCATAGGCGTTCAAGAAATGTTGCCGTTTGATTCGCTGTTTCTCTTACTCTGCAATTCTACTTATTTCAACATTTCCAGGATTCCCTGAATCTATAATTGATCATTTCACTCATCATTGACAAAGACTGGGCTTTCCACTTTCTAATCAATTGTGGCAGAGACAGCTTTTCTGATGAGTCATTATTTTGGGAGTGGGAGGTCGAGGAGGATGGCAGGCCACATAGATGGGCCAGCTTTCTTTCTAGCTTATTTCCTCTGCTTGTGGGTGGGTGAATGGAGTCTCTTGGGTCAGCTTTCACTGGAGCAGGCTGTGTACATGATGGGGTGTGGCCGGAGTCAGCCTTTACGGCCTGACATCACATATGCACCGTCCTGCACAGCCTCTGTCTCAGCCAGGGCGCAGTACAGCTTGCCAGCATGGCCTTGGGGGAGCTGTTAGGTAGTCCTCCTGCCCCGCTGGGACTCTTGAAAAAGGAGATAGGAGCCATCCAGGCCTTTAGCCCCTGAGGAGATAGAATAAAAGGAGTGGAATAAAAGGGGATAGAATATCTGAGTGTCTGAAGACAAAAGGAATTTTATGCTTTCCCCAGGAGAAAAAAAATGCAAGTGGCTTATAGTTGTCCTTTCATTTTCATGTGCTAGAGGTGAGCACTGCCCTGTGTGGATGATGGAATTCCCTCTTAAGGTGCAAGGTGCATCTAGATTGGCTTGAGACCAAACATCTGAGAATGAAAGCAAGGCCCATCTTTGGTGATTAATCCCCCCAGGGGCAAGAATACTGAGGACGTTGGAGGGACCCTGCCTGACACTCATGAAAGAACCCTTGGAAGGAAGAGGCTAGCCTGAAAACCAGATCCATTTAGTCATGGCCAAGCACAGGGAGGATTCAAGGACTTCGGGAGTCCAGGTTGTTTTGGATGGGAGGCTGGCCACATGACCTCCAAACTTCCTTTCTGTTGAAGGAGACGATGATCAGATTCAGGGTGTCAGAGTGAGAAGGGGTCTTCGAGACCACTGAGGGCTACCACCCTCATTGTTCATGTGGGGAAACTGAGACTCCAAAGAGGAAATGCCTCACTGTGTGAGTTGATGGCTGAGCCGAGACAAGATACCTGATCACTGTGAGTTTTTAGAAATTAACAACAGGTCAAGCTCAGACATGTAACTTTCTTATCCCTGGAAGAGTGACTATAAGCAACAAAGCTTTAGGGCAAGGAGGACTTGGGTTCAAGGACCAGTTAAACCACTTAGGTGATTGGACTTGGGCAAGTGAATCACCCAAAGCCTACGTTTCTTCTGTACAAAGTGATAGTAATAAGAGCCACCCCAGAAGCTTTCATGCCCCTACTTCTCAAACTTTTTGTGGTAAAACACTATTTGCTATCTTCATTTTTTTGTTGACCAGTAATACTTTTGGAACCACAATAAATCTTGTCATGGCAATGCCAACTATTGATAAACATTTCTAATAGCTTTCTTTCAATTTCTGAAAACTCATCACAAACTGGTAACCAAACAGCCAGGGCCTGCTGGTACCACGCCTTGGAGCACACTCAGAGGGGAACTGATATTGCTGTGTGTACTCAAGAATGTCTTGAGTAAGTTCACAGTGAAGGAATGAATCAGCAGGAATCACAACATTATCATGTGCTAAGCACCTGCCCCATGCCTGGTGGGCTACACACATTATTTTGTGTGAAATCCGGACGGCCTGCCTGGGTGGCATGATGACCTCATTCTGCAGGCTTCTCTCAGTTTCCAGGTTCCTTCTCCTGAGAGAAAGGATGATGATCACAACCGATTCTCTGCTCTGCTCTGGAGTTGGCCTTGCAAGGGTTATTCAGGTTGACAGAATGAACATTTCCTGTTGCTGTTTAGGAAAATGCCTCCTTGGCCCTGGTGAGAAGTTGTGATTCCCACCCAGAGCACATGGCACAGGCTGGGCACCTCCTCCAGCTCCTCAGGTTAGGGAAACTGGTCTGCAAGAAGTTTCCGGGCACTTAACCCTTGGGCAATTGGGCACAAGATTCTTCAGATTGGCAGGAGAAACAAACGTGGGCTTTGCTCTGCCATTCTGCGTGCACACTGGAGAGGAGATTTATGGTGGCAATCTGGGGAAAGGGATAGTTTATCTTCTAAAGGAAAACTTTGGGAAGCCTCTGCTTGGGTCCCAGACCTCACAAGGATCTAATTAAAGGCCTATTAGTCAAACTAATTCCCGACATGACATCGGTTTGCATTAGGCAAACATCTTTGACTTTTCAAACGCTCTCTTGGGAGCCAGGACTTGATCGTGTGACATCTATTGATACATAATCGGGGAAATGGCTGACAAGAAATTGGGCTGTCTGATGCTGGCGGTGGAGGGGAAGGGGGGTGCGTGCTGGAAAATCATGAGGCTGGTTTTATTTGTTTGGCAGGTGTTCAGCTCATGAACCCCGTGGGGCACCATTTCTCTGCAAGGTGATCCCTCTCCTTGGTTTGTTGATTAAATAAATGATTAAAGGCCTAATAAGGCCCTTGCCGGTTGTCTGTGCCAGGTTACAGGCTGCTGGTCTCTGTGTTTCTGTGACTAGACCAAAACCCAACACACAGTAGGTGTTCAGGAGTGGGGCAGAAGGAAAGGCTCGATGGCAGCAGCCCAGCCCACAAGCGAATGACACAGTCTCTGCTCTTGAGGAGAGCAGAGGCCAGTGAGTGGACATGCACATGAACAACAATTGACACAGTGACCCAGTGCTGTGGTCAGACAAGCATGGGCTGTGGAGAGAATACCAACGTGTGTTTCCAGTGGCAGAGGCTGTGCCTCACACAGTGCTGTGACTTAAATGTGTCTGCTTCAAGCGGCAAGGATTTGGCATGGCTGCAGCCACACTGAGCCATTTACACATTCTCGTTGGCCATCTCTCCCATCCCACAATAATAGTCACTTGTGTGTGAGGCTATGGGGCACAGGATCAGTGTATAAAAGGGTTAGGATTCGGGCTGCATTGAAGCCCCGTCTGAGTTGGGCCTAGGCCTTAATCTATAACTAGGTTCAGGGCTCGCTTAGCTATCCAAGACTAGGGCTGAGTCAATAGGAGGATCAGGGCTCAGACAGGTCAGTGTCAGGCTCAGGACTCACACATTTGTCAGGATCAGGCACAGTCTGCTTTCCCTATGGAAAGTTCTTGGAGGAAGGAATTAGTTCTTAACCATCTCTCTTCTAATCTTGTGGCAAATAAAACAGGCAAAAGGCATTTTCTGAGGGACCCCATAAGGAGTGCTGCTCCATAGTCTTTATAGGTAGTGAGCTTCTCATTCCAGGAGGTGTGCAAGCAGAGGAAACAGGGGATTGTTGCCTCAGCGGGTGGGCGGGGGGAGCCATAGTTTAGACATTTAGTCTGTAGGCATCCAGATTCATAACACCAACCGTTACGACAAAGACTCTGCACAAACAGCAGCTGTCCAATCCACAGCCAGGGCCAGCCCCAGGCTTCCGATGTTCCCCATGTCTTCAGCTCACAGGGTCAGCCTCATCCATCAGCAATGCTGCCTGTCATCAGCCCTCTGACAGGCCTCTGGCCACCAGGGTCTGCTGCTTGGTGAAAGCCCTTATTAAAATTAATCTCATTTTTACGACGGCACCATCTATCTTCTGCCAGTGGGGACTCAGGGGTCACTGTATTTTTGTTTACTGTCAGCCTACTTCCTTTGGCCATAAATTGCTTTTCTTCCCAGCTGACCTGGAGCCCTAGAGAACAGCCCAGCTTGCGTTGCTTCATTTCTCTGGCCTCTGCTGCTGCCCTCCATCTGCTCTCAATTTGGGGAGTCTAGTGATTTCAGTTTTTCCTGTCTCTAGGTGGCAGCCACCCACATTCTGTTCTCTGTTCTTCTCTTCTTCTAGGCTAGAGAGTCCAGTTGTTATGAAAGTTCTAGAGATATGTGCTGAGCATCTGTCACAACCAAGCATTGTGCTAAGGTCACCAGGGAGCACATTCCAGCAGGAGAGATGGAGAGGATACACATATAGTGCTGCTGTTTCTTTCACCTAGAGTGCTCTTTCCCCCCCCCCAGAGAACTCTTATTCATCCTTCAAAACCCTGATCTGAGAAGTGCCTACTCTGAGAAACCTTTCCTGATCTTTCTCCAAGACTGAGTTACATGCCATGTTATCTGTGTTTCCACAGAGGATTTTTTTTTTTTTACTACTGCATTTTCATTCTGTCTTGTAATTAGCTGTTTATGTAGTGTTCCTTGAAAGTGGAGAACATTTCTCTATTAACTTGTTAGGGATGCTATGACAAAGTACCACAAACTGAGTGGCTTGAAACAGCAGAGATTTATTCTGTCAATATTTCTGGAGCCTAGGAAGTCTGAAATGAAGGTGTTGGTGGGCCATGTTCCTTCTGAAGCTTCTGGAAGAAGATCTTTCCAGGCCTCTTCCAACTTCTGGGAGCCTCAGGTGTTCCTCAGCTGTGGCAGTGTCATTCCAGTGTCTGCTTCTGCTGTCACAGGACACTCTTGTATGTCTGTGTCTCCTCTTCTTATAGGGACACCAGTCATTTTGGATTGAGGGGCCCACCCTTGTCCATCATGACCTCATCTCAGCTTACCTAATTACATCTAATGACTCCATTTCCACATAAGGTCATGTTCTGAGGTGCTGCTGGTTAGGACTTCAAGTTATCTTGATGGGGGACATAATTCAGCCTCATAACAATCTCTCTTATTCATTATATTCCTGGCATTGAGTACAACCTGTAGCATGTAGTAGGTGCTCAGAAGATTATGTCAAATAAGTTAATACTTTCTTGAACAAATATATAAAACTAGAGGCCCGATGCACGAAATTTGTGCAAGAGTAGGCCTTCCTTCCCCCGGCTGTGGGCACTGGCTTCCCTCTGGCACCCGGACTCAGACTTCCCTTACAGCCCCAGCTTCATCTGGAAGGTCGTCTGGAAGAACATACAGAAGGATGTCTGGTCTAATGAGTATATTATGCTTTTATTTTTATAGATTCAAGGTAGCAAATACAGAAGCCCTTAGAGAGACAGATAAGTATTCCATATACCAAGTGGAAGATAAACTAATTCCACCTTCTGGGAAGGCACTTGAAGAACAACTAGAAGTTCAAATGATGGACAAGTTGGGTGACGGCAGTAAAGGAGCTAAGTCATGGACACAAAGTAAGGACTATTCACATTGGGCCAAGTGCACCTTGGAAGATAGACTTGTTTTGCAGTCACGTGGCTAGGAAATGGCAGAGCCAGCACTAAAACCCGGATCTCTCCATTTCTAGCATGTTTTCTCCATTATTGTATTTCTCCTTTACATTAAAAATTGAGTTCCCTCTGTGGCCTCTCAAAGATCTGTGTCTCCTTTCTTGAGAAGATCTTGTCTCAAATAGGCAAATCACTGATGTTTTTTTCTGAGACTTGTCTCGTTCGTGTTCTCATTGTGGGTCTGTGAGCCTGTGTTAATTTCCCATTTGGAAACCCACTTTTCAGATTGGCATGTGGAGGCACAGAGTGAGTGCTTCAGTGCCTAGTCCCTTCAGGCCACTATGGAGTATAAGGAGCAGGATATGGAGAGCGGCTACTCACCTGGTCCCACAAAGTACCTCCCATTCAACAATTCCTCCAGCATTTTTTTTAAAAGCAGGTATGTATCCATAGGACTATGGCAGGCATAGAAAAATCACCCATTAACCTCTTTCTTAGGACAGTTTGGCGAGTAATTCACTCCCCTGGTGCAGCACATTAGTGCAAGTTGGGGAGGAGCTGGGTCTTAAATGACAGGCAGTCAGGAGTAGGGGTTAGGGACATGGGCTCCAAAGACAGACATCCCGGGCTTGTATCTTAGCTCTCCATTTACTAGCCAAGGCCTGTGCCTCAGTTTCACCATCTGTGACAAAAGGTGATTTTTGTGAGCATTAAATGAGTTTGGATATGCAAAGTGCTCAGAGTAGTGCCTGCCACGTAACAATAGCAGTGGCAGCTGCTATTATGATTGTGTTGAACCAGGCTTCATATGTAACATGAGGAGAGAATGGGTTGGAAGGTTCAGGTCTGGAACATGTATCTATGATCATGATAACATTGGCTAGAGACCTGTAGGTATTGTAGCCTCATGTCAGCATCACTGGGAAGGCTGCTTCATGATCAAAGGGGCTGTGAAGAAAGAGTGAGGGACAGGGTTTCAAAGCAGAATCTTCGTGAACAGAGGCGGTGAGGCAGCGGGTGGGGCACTTGGATCTGGGAGGTTTTGAAAGCAAGCACTGAGCCCGAGTGAGACTACAAAAAGGCATCAGTTTGTGCCTACTCTCTGTATTTATTTCAGTCTTGCTCATTTTTTTTTATTATTGTCTAAAGTTTTACATATGTCTTCGTTTCCCCCAATTGACCTCCTTCCCCACCCCCGTCCAGCCATTCCCATCTCGGGCAATTGCTCATCTCTTTAAATCTTGCTTTATATATTCTTGTAACCAAGTTTAACATAATCTTTTAAAATTTATTGTTACCAGTGTTTGATTATACAAAATGGACAGTAACTCAATCTGGAGAACATCAGAAGATTCTCTGAGGATAGCTTCTTTCTCACCATCTTCGGTGAAATCACTTGCCAGTTTCCTGATCCCTTTCCCTTCATCACATCTGTCTCCTTTCTCCATCCATGCTTCCCCGGCCTTCTCTACCTGAGCCTCCCTCACCTGGGCTCCTGCAGCAGCGCCCCTGGCCCAGGGTGAGTGCGCAGGTTGGCCTTCACCCCCTCCTCCCCATGCTGAACCTCTCTGCCACTGCAGAGCTGGGTTTGTGGAGATTGGCATCTGAGGCCCCCCAGGATTTGGCTTCAATCTCTCTTTCCAAACCTCTTTCCCACCCCTGCCTCGAACATATTCTTTTCTCTCGCCAAAATGGACAGCTTGTATGGGGAAAGAAAGGAAAAACCATTAGGCCCTGAATATAAAACCACAGTTAAAAAAAAAAATGTTCGTGTGTCTCTAAAGTGTGTGATTCTTTTCCTCACCATGTTTCCTGAAATGACTTCCCAGCTGTCTCCCCATTCTATTGACTGAACTCCTCCCCTCATCCCACCAGTTGTCCCAGCTCAGCTTAGCCGGCGTTCCACCGCCTCAGCTTTGCCAGAGGAATTTATGTCTACTCAGAGTTTCTGCAGCTCCTTATTTTTCCATTTCTTTGGACTTCCATCATTTTCGGCCTTGCATTATTTCTTGTGCATCTCCTCTACCAAGCTCTGAATTCCTTGATGGAATAATCTACTTGTCATTAATTAATTAATTAACTAACTAATTAATTAACTCCACTGAATGTCCAAAATGCCAGGTCTTTTCCTAGGCTATGACAAGACCAAGACAGGTCTTTGCCTCCAAAGAGTTTGACTCTCATCAAAAAGTTAAATTGAAAAACCCAGTGATTCTGAGCTTTTTGGGACCTTTGACCCCTGAGAGTGAATACTATCATTCACCAGCGAGAGTGGGCACAGAATATTGTCTGACACACTGGGTGCTTCCTGAAGCCACCGGGCAGTTTCAGGAGCTCTGGATCTAAGGGAATAGAGAGGAACAGAGCCCCTAATATGTGCAGTTCTTGCAGAAGGGACTTCACACGTACCATCTCTCAATTACTGCACCCCCCAACTTCCCCAGCTGCCTAGCACAGGCCGGCTCAGCCATGGCTCAGGATGAGCCAACAGGTGCTGTGTGGGGGCACGGGTCCCTGGCCAGAGCCTAGGGCTGCTGAGCGGACACTCAGGGCTTCTGTTCCCCTCGCTGCCAAGGGACAGAGGGGTGGAGTGGAGGCTGTTCTCAAAGGCAATGGTTTTGTGTTTTTCTAAGAAACAGTTTCCTATTTTAGGACTTGTCCCTGGAACAGGATGGCCTCTGGCCAGGCAGCCTCACTGAGGGGAGGTGACTGTACTTGGGAGTTAAAATGTCACAGGCTTATTGCAGGCGAGCCTGTCTGGGTCTCCCTGACATTTATGCTGGTGTCTGCTCCTTACATTTGCAGCACGGGAGCAAGGGGAGCGGGTGAGAGAAATCGCTCAGCTGGCCTTTCCAGAGCGGAGGAAATGAGGAGAAGGACTAGCTCGGAGAATGGGAAGGAGAGGGCTGTCAGGAAGGCTCCTTGCTGCAGCCCAGACACAGGAGCCTGGCCTTTGAATGTGGCCATCTTGGTGCATGTTGGCATAGAAGAACAATCTAGAAGATTCTTTGGCCTTTCTTCTCCTTCCAGCAGAAGATTTGTGGTATCTGGAGAAAAAAGAGAAAGGAAAACTATTAGGTCTTGAATGTAAAACCACAGGACTTTTTAAAAAAGGGTTTATTTTTCTGAAAAGTTTGTTTTTCTTCCTATGGGAGCCAAGACGCCCTCCAATGCCGGCCTCTGCTGGCGCTGGGTGCAGTGGGGAGATGGCTGTGTGTGGAAGGAGTTTGCTGATGGGGACTGGCAGGCCCAAGTGGAAGGGTGTCTGCCTCACACGTCTTCTGAGAGTGGCTCATGAGGCGGCAGGAGGTCTTGTCTGAGGAGCAGGGACCAGGAGGACACTGGGGCAACATGTTGCCCATCTCACTGGAAAGAGAACTTTACAGACTTCGAGCCAAAAATGATGGCTACTAGATTCCGAGTACCTGCTACATTCCAAGCACCTAAGGAGGAGCTTTCTACTTGTATCATTTGCTCCTCCCACAAACCTGTGAAGATGTTCCTATTATTACCATTTTACATATGGGGAAACTGAGGCTAGAGACTGTAAATAATGATCCCACAGCAAGTAAGTAGTGTACAGCTGGGATTTAACTGAGATCTAGTATGATTCCCATGTCTTTGCTCTGAAGTTCTATGTTATCTAGTGTTTCTTAAGTAACCATGGGCAAGTTATTGAATCTATCTGTGCCTCAGTTTTCTGATCTATAGAATGGGAATAATGACATTTTTTTGAGGTTATAATGAGAAGGTGAATATAACACAATTGCAGTAATGCCTTACACATAGTTACTATGTGTTTGCTACAATAATAAGAATGATTATTGTTCCATGTTCACAGACTTATGCTTGGGGGACAGGAAGAGGTAGGAGGTTTGCCCTTTTCCTCAGGGGATGGCCTGTCTAATGAGATCCTGGGTGCCAAGGACTCTATGATGGAGATGTTTGGTCATGAACTTCATTTACAGATGGGTATTGCCTGCCCACCTGCCGAGTATGGGCCAGGCCTCTATCATTGCTGGGTTAAATATAGTCGCTGTTCTGGGGAAGCACATGGCTCGTTGGGGAGAACAGGTGGGTCAGCAGATGATTAAACAGAGTGTGGTCAGCCTGTGTTGACGGACCACTCTGTGGCTGTCAGGCCTGCCCTCATGTGCACACTGCATTCTACCTCAGCTGGCCGAGGCTGCCTCCTGTTCCTAAAGTACTCCTCTGCCTCCGTGTATGGTGAACCCCTCTATCCCTAGCTGACCATTGCCTCCAAAGAGGCTATGTCCTTCCCAACTTACTACCCCCTCTGGGTGCTGAGGACTCGCTTCTGCTCTCTGTGCTCCTCCTGCTCCTCCTCACCAACCAGAACCTTCATCCCACCCTTGCTCATGTCTGCTTTTGGAGTGTTCCCCTCATGGTGGGGACTCGAATCCTCATACTCAGGCAGTCTTTGGTGAAATTCTAGTACTCTAATTATTTCCCCTCTGAAAGGAGGTTTGCCTTTTTGTTGGTCATGCCAAAAGAACCTCCAGAATGGCGTGACTTGTGGCTTTGCTGGGAGGGAGGAGGGTTGAGCTGGTAGGTGGGTAAGGCTCTTTGGCCATGGCTGTGGTAGCAAGCCTGGCCATGAAGCACAAATGTTGTTAGAGACCAAGCTCGTCGACACTTTCATTGATGCTCTTGAGTGACATATTGAAATGAATCTGTTTCCACATGTGTGAAATGGACAGTAGCAGTATCCACTGCAGAAACGTGTCAGGAACATAAATGAGATAATAAATGCAAAGCACTTAGCACACGGTGTCTGGCACATGGTCAGAGCCCAGTAAATATCAGTGTCAGTGTCATTTCCATAGTGATGATGACAATGGCCAGCCAATACTGGAGAAATTGACCCATGGCAGCAGTCAACCGGTTCATCTCTTTAAGACTGATTCCCTCTAGAAGTGCTAAGAGGGCCCCTGAGATGCCAGAGGCTCTTTGCTGGAGAAAACAGAAAAGCATGTCACTGTGTAATAGTCATGTTTTAAATGTCCCAGCCCTGTGTGTGGCTCCTCTTCCAAGAAGCTTTCCAGGACCAGCCACTGGGCTGTTCTCTCTCCTCTTTGACTTCCATGGCACGTAGCATCCGGGCTGCCCATTTAGCACTTGATTACAGACTGTCTGGTTTGCTCTCTAATTGCTTTCTCTGTGTATGGGCTTGTCTGCCCAGCTAAATCACAAGATCTGTGAAAATAATGATTGCTTCTCATTTATATCTCTCAAAAATACCTCTCTCTCTACTTTCTACGTAGTAGAAATTTAATCAGTGATATGCTGATCTGACCTGCCTAAAAACATCTGGTGTCTTACCTGTTCTAAGAGAATCACTAAAAGTAAAAACATGGATAAAAGACAGAATTCACAGAAACAGAAATGTAAATGGCCTAGAAATTTAAAAAAGAAGTTGAATCTGGCTTATTAGAAATCAAAGAAATCTAAATGAAATTGAGATCCAATTTTCCTTATTATAGGCACTCATTTAAAAATTATACAAGTGCTGGTGGAGGTAGGTGAGGGGGCTCCTGCAAATGTTGGTGGTAGAAGGGTTAATGTATGGTCTATGTGGCAATTTGTCCTAACAGAAAGTGTCTAAAAAGCCCATACTCTGTACTCGGTAATTACACTTCTAGTAAAACCTTTCCCAGGAAATACTGAGAGATACAGACAAAGACTTAAGGATAAAGGTCGTCATCACACTGTTATTTTTAATTAGAGGCCTGATGCACGAAATTCATGCAAGAGTAGGCCTTCCTTCCCCCTGTGCTGACACCAGCCTCCCTGTGGCACCCAGGACCCGGGCTTCCCTTTGGCCCTGGCTTTGTCTAATTTTAGCATATTACCCTTTTATTATTATAGATAATATAGTGAATTTTGAAAGATGGGCTAAGTACATTATGGCATGGGGAGAATTTGGGGCGATAGGATGAGATTTTTCTTTGAAAAGATGTCAACTCCTTTCCCATGATGAAAGCAATGAAAATTAAAATAAGAGATTATATTTATAAATATAAAGAGAATAAAAACTTTGATAAAATGCAACCTAGAAGAGCTGACATTTTAATATACCGCTGAGATAGTCATCAATGACAATTTTACAAAAGCGAAATTTAAAAAAATTAAAAAATATATATATTTTATTGATTTTTTACAGAGAGGAAGGGAGAGAGATAGAAAGTCAGAAACATCTATGAGAGAGAGACATCGATCAGCCGCCTCCTGCACAGTGGAGATGTGCCTGTAAGCAAGGTACATGCCCCTGACCGGCATCAAACCTGTGACCATCCAGTTCGCAAGCCGACGCTCTAACCACTGAGCCAATTGGGTCTCGGCAAAATTTTTAAAATTTTATACAAATTAAAGAAATGCACATACCTTTCACCTAAAAATTGTACCTCCAGGAACCTAATCCATAGATACACACATACACATATATGCACAGATATATGCACACGGTTACTTATTGTGGCATTGCTTGTAATAGCAAAAACAAAATGGATACAACAAAATGCAAATCAGTAGGAGATTAAGGTATATCTTACTTTTAAAATTATATTTTTGAAGAATTTTGAATGACATGGGAAAATCCTTATGGAATAACATTAAGAGAAAAAATCCAAAATTGCACATTAGTTATGATTTCAGATTTGTGAAAACAAACCGCAGACCAGCAAACCACACTTGCATGGGATAGAGGGATTGGGAAAGTGGCTATGAAGTGTTGATTTCAGTAGTTTCTGAGTAGTGGGTGATTTTAAAATGCTCTGTTTGTACTCTTCTGTATTTTATAAATTTTATACGAGTTGCATTGCTTTTACAAAAGAAAGGGGAAAAAACATTTCGAGAAGGAAACAGAACAAACGACACCCTTCAATGGCTCTTGACGGATAAATGGAATTGGCTCTGTAGCTCTCACAACAGTGTTAAGCTGTTTGGTTATTAGCCCTGTTTGAAGATGAGGAAACTGAGGCACAAAGAACCTTGGTCCCTGGGGCTCCACTCTGAATGATCTTGCCACGTTGCCACCTACTTAGTCAATCAAGTACAAACTTGACCTGAAGCCTTCACCACGCCAGCCTCACTCCTGGCCCCTTTGACTATCCCTTCCCCCTAGGTCATAGGGGCAGCATCCCCCAAGAGGGTCAGCACTGACTGCCACCCTGGCCCTTGGGACAGGCTGCTCTCACCTTGTTACCTGGCTTATATGTCTTCATTCTTCAATACCCAGCCCTGCGTGACCCTCTGTTGGAGCCCTCCTGACCTCCTTGGGCTGGGTCAGGTGTCTCTCCTACCTCCTAAGCTCCCGTGCTTTTAACTTCCCCTGCATTAAACTTCCTTTAAAAACAGCATCACCATCGTCGCGTCATCGTCATCATTATCATCATCATCATCAGGGTTGTCACTATTTTGCAAGGGAAAAGCCTGTGGACTGGATCAGGCCTGCAGATGCTCATACTACAGACTAGTAGTATAACACAGTGTTAAAAGAGAACTGAACTGTCAGCGTTTCAACTTTGGGAGATCTTGCAGAGATATCCTGATTTTTGGCTTCTCTTTAAAACTCCATCTGGCAACACTGGATACACACTCCTGCGCCGCAGCTGTTGGAGGGAGCGGAGAGAGACTTCCTTAGGTGGGGACAGTTTGCCGTGATCTCCACCGCTCTGCGAGGCAGCAGTTTGATCCCTGCTCATCTGGGTGGTTCCTATGCCGCTGGTGGTCTGTGGCCGGCTGGCTGTGGCAGTGGTAATTAGGTCTACCATCCAACAGGCAGGCCTGGGGTGGGAAGCAGGGTGCCCAGGAGCTGAAAGAGGGCAGGTCTTGGGGTCCATGTGCTTTTCAATATATGCACTTTAATGTTATGTATAATAATGTCCCACTCCCTGAAGCAAGTCATATGGCAGTCCAGAGTCAAGGCTTGGGAAATGGACCCCATCCCCTGCTTGGAGGAGCTGCAAAGTGACATTGCAAAGATTCGGGTGGGCAGAGATGAGAATTTGTGGTCATCTTGCAATGTACCATAGGCAGAGCTCTTGCCTTACTTGTCTGTCACTCATGGCAACATCATAGGGCCTGACCTGTGGGAGGATAATCAGTAAACGTTTGTTTAATTAAATGGAAATGAATGCAAATGAACCTATTTACCTCTGGCTTTGAAACCTCTTCTCAACACACTCTTCTAAGCTTTCATCAGCTTTCCTTTCATCCTCAAAGTCCCTCCCCTCCTCCTGTGCTCACCAGAACCAGGGAGGGTGGGACATCTCAGGACCCCGGAGCCAAAGGTCCTGGTGAAGGTGTGCTTTGGGTTCAGGCTCCATCCCAGGCTGAGTTGTATGGAGTGAGAAGACGTTGGATCCATGGTTACTCTAAGCAAATGCCAATGAAGCCACAGCCGAAACCGGCTGATTGGAATGTCCCCTGTGATTTTTGAAACAGTGGTGAGATAATCTAAAGATGATCTTAGTTTTTGCAAAGAGTGGGTAGGGGGCGGGGAGAGTCCTCTTACTAATGGGGTTGTGCCTGCCACACAGTTCTGCCCTTGCCTCTGGCATGGCCCGTGCATGGCCCATAGCTGAGACCATAGGCACCCTCAAGGCAGATCTGGAGACGGAGGTATGGATGGTGACCAGTTAGTTGCTCAGCCCCCATGATTCATGATGACTTGGATTCCTGCTCATGAGGTTGCCAGTTCTGGGTCAGTGAGTTCTCATTTCAGCCCAGGGACTACCTTGCTGACCCTCTGACTTCAGACTCCTGCAGTAAAGTGGGGATAAGGTGGGAGCGGGGAGTGGGGGGTGCGGTGCTCCCTGAGCCCTTCCGATGCTGAGATTCGAGGAGCTTGTGCGCAGGCACTGGTGCATGTTCATCTGGTCCTAGAATGCTCATGAACCCCAGTTAAACCTTTACTTTCTCCCCAGCCTTCTCATTGGCTCCCATGACTTCAGTTATGCACCACCTTCAAGTCTTTGCTCAAATATCACCTTCTCGATGATACCCTATCTACCCTATTTTAAACTGAAATCCACTCCTACCCTATCTACTCTATTTAAAACTGAAATCCACTCCCCTTCATACCACTTCCCCTCACCCTGGTTGACCTTTTCAATTTTGCATCATACTTGTAATAATTTAATATATAGTTCACTTACGTATTGTTTGATGTGTGTCTCTCTTTCATAGAATAATACAGGTGTCATTGGGTGGAGATCTTTGATTTGCTGATATATCAGTGCCTAGAACAGTGCCTGGCACATTAGTAAACAGCACAAATAGGATGAATGAATTCACAAATGTTTGTGATGATAACTCCCCCATCTACAACTCAGGCTCACTCCTTTGGCCTGAGGTCCACACCCATATACTTAACTGCCAGTGGGCCTGTATAAGGTCTGAGGCAGGCTCCTATTTGGCTCACTGCCATCTTTCTGGTGGTAGCCTTCATTCCCATTCTACAGTGGGAGGAAACTGAGGCACAGTGAAGAATAGGACTTGTCTAAGGGCCTATGGCTACTTCACTATGATTCATCCCATCTGTACAATGACATTTTGGGGTTGATCCACCTGCCTGATCCACTGCTCCTCCCTCAGGTCAAGGAGAGAGAGCCACTCAGAGAAAATGATCCCAGCCACTGAGCTCTCATTTCAACCCAGCCACTTGTTCCAGCTCCAGTGACATCAGTAACAAAAACTAAAGAATAGCTCTTCTGGGCCTGCCTGACATCCTGCCCTCCTTCTTCTGGGAAGGGTTCTTCCTCTTCCATGGGGAAACTGCTCCTCTTCCCTTCCACGAGAGAGGTGTCACCACATGGAATACTCTGTTCCCTTTGTGCATGGAGCCCTTCCTAATGCCCTATCTCTCTGATCACAGTGATTGGCTCAGGGGTAGGCACATGACCAAAACTAGAACAATTAAATCCTTCCTTGGAATTTAATATATAGATATTAGGATAGCAAAAGTCACTAAACTGAGACAATGTAAGAGTGGAGCTATCTGAAGTCATCCCTTCCCTATCCCTTCACCCTCTTACTCCAAGTTATGAAGATCATGTAGAGTCTACATAATAAGACACAGAAAGAACTAGTGGGAGCAAGAGTGAAAGCAGGTGTACGTACATGAACAATCTGACAACTGCATTGCCTGGCTTTTATATTTATTTATTTATTTATTTATTTATTTATTTATTTATTTATTTATTTAAATATATTTTATTGATTTTCCACAGAGAGGAAGAGAGAGGGATAAAGAGTTAGAAAAATCAATGAGAGACATCGATCAGCCTCCGCCTGCACGCCCCCTACTGGAGATGTGCTTGCAACCAACGTACATGCCCCTGACCGGAATCGAACCCGGGACCTTTCAGTCCGCAGGCCGACACTCTATCCACTGAGCCAAACTGGTTTTGGCAACTGCACTGCCTGGCTTTTAAACTCCAGTCTGATTCTGTGAAAAATGCAATGGCCTTTGGCCCCAGAGAGAGTGGAGATCCATTTCTCCTTCTCTTCCTCCCATCTGGCCCAGCCAAACTTCCTGATGCCTCTCTCTCCTCACTATCCCTCCATCGCCATTACCACTGCAGCCTCCCACCCTCCCACCCCACCACTGGCCCCAAAGACTCTCTTCCATTGGCCTGGGACCCACCTCATGCCACCCCATATCAGGCTTTCCACATGGGCTCCTGTCAAATGACTGATGCCTCCACCTCAGCTGGTAGTCCCAGGACCTGCTGCTGTTCAGGAAGGGGGTGAGCAGAAAGCTTTGTGTGACAGGTCCTGGGACGCATGTGACACATCTTTCATTTGTGGTCATGGCTATTTGATTTCTCCCTGAAGCGTTTCTGCCCAGATTGCATGAACTCCCACCTGTTCTGCCCTCTCTCCTCCATCACTCAGCTCCTGGTCCCCTTGGGTCTCTCTCCTTCACTCCTCCAGGCCTCTCTCTGATTGTCTTCCTGTTCCTGTGTGTCTAAGCTCTATCTTGTTCTCTCTCTCCCTGACTTTCTGCCTCTGCACTGTCCCCATCCCCACATCATGGTCTTCGCTGAAGCTGGCTTCCCCTTTTCCTCTCTCTGGCTCCCTTTCTGGCTTGTCCTGTCTCTAAGACTCCTGACTCTTCATATGTTTTTGCTCTCCCATGCTTTCTCTGTCCCGATCTGTCTCTATCTCTGTGTGTCTCTATGCCTTTCTGTCCAACTCTTAGTCTGTTTCTGCCTCTCTGTCCACACCCTACCTCTCTCCATTCGTCTCCACATCATCTTGTCTCTGTGCCTCCCTCAGCCCCTCTGCAGCCCCTGAGACTGAGAGGCTCTGGGTGGGATCAGAAGGGAGCTGGGCCGGCCCCTCATACCCAGCACACAAGAACTCCATCATCCCATGGAACTGCAAGGCCTCTGCACACTGGAATGTGCTTGGGTTGAGGCCTGGAGCTGAGGAAATCCATTTGTCATTTCTGATGGAAAGGGCCCCTTCCCAGGAGGTCTTCAAACACCACCCCCTCTTTCCCTCTGCTCTGTTCCCCCTCACCTGCCTGTGAACTCTGCGAGCACCTGAGGGAGAACCGCTTGCCTGCCGGGAAGAGGGTTCCACATGGGAGCAGCTTTCCAAGGAAAACATCACCTTGATAGATCATGTGTTGGGAGGGAGCTGGTTCCACACACCATAAATTGCCAGCCTGACCTCCCTGCAGGGCCTCACAGTCCCCAGGTTGAGGTATTCCTGCTGGGCCCAGCTGGGTTGGGGCAGCCAGACTTGGTGCCCAGAGACAGGAGGTCAGGAGGCCTGGGTACCAGTGAAACTCCCACCTGCAGCCAGCAACCAGGTCAGGAACCCCACCCTTCCACTGAATGGAGAGCCAAGATGGGCCAGACAGAGGGAATTAGTGCAGGCAATGCTTGGGGAACTCCCGTGGGCCTTGTAGTCACGAAGTGTGTTTATAGTCAGCACCTCTTTGTGTTTTCAAGTCAAGGGGGCTGCTTAGCTCCATTTTAGGTGAAGAGGCATTCAAATACAGGGAAAGGAAATGACTGAGAAAGCACCACAGCAAATTAGAGACATAGTGGAGAATGTTTTACTGGAAATCCTGTCCTTTCTCTCCTCCCATCTCCAATTTAAGTCAGAGAAGATATCTGGGGGAGAGAGGCGTAAGGTTGGGCCTAAATAGTGAGCAACATCATTCATTCACCTCTTTGCCATTTGTTAGGTCTCTACTTTGTGCTCAGTGTTCAAGGGCCACAGGGGTGAATCTCACATGTTTTCCACCTGCCAGGAGCTTACAGCCTGAGATTTGACACACCTATTATAAAAAGTGAATAGCACTATATAGGAAGCAGCAGTCAGAACTATGAAAACCTAAAGGAAAGTCTAGAAAGGTCTAAAGATCCCTCATAGGTAAGAGGAGGACAGTTAGAGAAGGCTTCCTGGAGGAAGTGGTGAGTTGTACTTGGGGGAAGGGTATTGCAGGCAGATGGAAAAAGCAAGGTGGCAATGGAAGTGCAAAGGCATAGAAAATAGGGGGCTGGCCAGCTTGGCTGGAGGGAGAGGGAGAGTGAGAAGCAGAGGAGAGAGAAAGGATGGTGAAGGTCCAGGTTCTGGGGGAGGGCTCTGAGGAGGGACAAGAATGTCATGAGAGTGTGGAGACATAGTTCAGATGATATGGTCTCAGATTTGCTTGTAGATATGGAATATGAAAAGGATCGGCTGAGATGCTGGTAGGGAGATTTTATGATGTAATGTAGTGATTAAGGCCACTTAGACTTCCCCCTGGCCAACAAAGCAGCTATGGGACAAGTTAACTTCCCTGCATCTCAGTGTCTTACATTTCAAAAGGGACTAATCACAGTACTACCTACACTTAGAGCTATTCCAAGATGAGAAGGAATCATGCAAAGCTGCTGGTGGCTAGAAGATGGTAGCGGTGTGCATCTTACTCCACAATTCAGCTGTGCTCGATGGAGCGAGTCCCCTGTGCTGTCTAAACAGGGATTTAGTGTTCGAGTCCCCTTCGCACTGAGCTGGTAGGAAATGTGACCTTAGTCACTCTCAGGCTCAATGCCACCCAGTTTCAGGATCTTGCACTGAGCTAGCTAATCCTCGTTGTCAGTCAGCTATGTCAGAGCTGTCCCTTGCCCCTGTCACATGGCCCCTGCCACATGGCCCCTTTTGGAATGGCAGCTGTGGGGGCGTCCATACATAGTGGAGTGTGGCTGCCTGGACACGCCTCTCACAGGCGCATCCTCAGTGAGCATCACAAGTCTTATCTCCCTCGGTATGCATGGATTTGCTCTACTCCTCTGTATAGTCTGGTTCTATGGAAAATCCTGCCACTTTCTGTATTGTCCAAATTGGTCTGTCTCTTTTTTCTGTTTCAGCTTCTCTGCACAGCCCTATTTCTTTTTGGAAAGAAAAACTAGGAACACTCCCTGGCCACATTTTTTCTACCCTACCACATACCTCCCCTGGGACAATGAGTTCAGGGCAGGAGCAAGGGCAAGGGCAAGAAGAAACTACCAATGGCAGAATAAAATACTGCTGTTCTCCTAATAACAATCATTGTCATCTTCATCTCAGTCTCAATGAAAGGAACAAAGTTAGGAGCGGGGAACAAGTGTGGGAGGAGGGGACACGTTACATAAGCACAGGTCTAACGGTCCATCGAACCCTTAGGGGCAGAGATGGGAGTGGGGAAGCAACCCATTTTGGAGGGAGCAGCTGGAACAAGGACCAAAGGGAGCTGCTGCTGGCTCAGTTTCTTCCCTCCACTGCCTGTCATGTCTTGGCCTATGCTAGCTGAGGTGGGAATGCCCACCTCACTCACAGACATAAATGTTCACACACACACACACACACACATACACACACACACACACACAGTCACACATACTCAATCGACATATTCACTGACAGCATAGTCTTGAGTGACGTATGATGCTAAGCCCCGGAGAAGAAGACAGGGAGTGTTTTCCAGGGAGAGTATTAGTTTGCTCGGGCTACCATAACAAAGTACCACAGACTGAGAGGCTTAAATAACAGAAAATTTTTTTTTTCACAATTCTAAAGGCAGGAAGCCCCAAATCAAGGTGTTGCCAGGGCTAGTTTCCTCTGAGGCCTCTCACTTTGGCTTGCAGATGGCCACCTTCCCCCTGTGTCTTCACAGGGTCTTCCCTCTGTGCTTGTCCAAGTCCTAACCTCCTCTTCTCACAAGAATACCAGTCTTATTGGATTAGGCCCCACCCTAAGGATCTCAGTTAACTTATTTATTTCCTTCAAGAGATGCCCATCTCCAAATACAGTTACATTCTGAGGAATTGGGGATTAGGACTTGAACAAATGAATTTTGAGGGGACACAGTTCAGCTTACACCAGGGAGCTTACTTCTATCGGGGATGATAGACTAGCCAATAGAAGTATAAAAATGAGTCAACTCTGATGGGGACTATAAACAAACCAAAACGGGCTGAGGGAGAGAACAGGGACGGTGAAATAGGCCTTTAGGCAGGACAGGTGGGGAGGAGCATGCAGAAACAGGCCACTTCCCCCTTCCCTCCCACCTTTGCCCTGGGCTGAGTACACATGGTGGGGCTGAGTCTGTTCACCTCTGTATTCCAGGCCCCACAGAGGGCCTGGCCTGGAGTGTGGCTCAGCAAGTGTGTTGAGGGTGGACAGATGGGTGAGCAGATGAATGCGTGTGGTGCACCTGCAGTTGATGAGACCCAGCCCTGGAGGAGAGGCAGGCCAGAAAACTTCCCATGCCTTGAGTGCCTGGGTGGTCAAACAGGGTGTGGGCAGCCTGGCAGGAACTCAGAGCCTCAGCCTGGGAGCAAAAGGAAGGGAAAGAGATGCTGAGGCTTTCCCTGAATGCTAGCTCTTGGTTTGCTGTGTGACTTTGGGCAAGTTATCTAACCTTTCTGAGCCAGTTTCCTCATCAGTAATAAAATGGTAGCTATCTCCCAGAATTGCTGTGAGGATTAAATGCAATCGTGCATGTAAAATACTTAGCACCCAGCCTGCCCTGTAACTGATGCATAATAAATACCAGCTAATATTGCTGCGATTGCTGGTATTCCTCTGGAAGGCAAACACGCCATGTAACTGATTCATCCTTGATTCCACCTCACCCTTGTCACACACATTCATAACCACTAAGTTCTTGTTGATTCTGCCTCCTATATGGGCCTTCTCCCTCCCCTGTGGTAACAGCCTGGGCATCCCACTAGCCTCCCCCTTGACTTCCCAGCCTCCAGCCTCCAGCCTCCATACTGGCCTGGAGAGCAACTCTCTAAACTGCAAATCTGATTGCATGATATTCAGGTTTAAAATCCTCCAGAGCTCAGTCCCACCCACATGATAAAGAGTATTCAAAACCTTTTTGCCTCTGGTCTCAAATTCCAGCCACAGTCAACTTGTACCAGCCCCCGGGGCCATATGGGACTACTTCCCAGGCCCCAAATCTCAGGGGCTGCTCAGACTTTTGGGCCTGTGTACATACTTTCCCTCTATTTGAAAGGCCCTTTCCAACTTCTCTGCCCTGACAACTCTTACTAATCTTCCTTGAGACCGAGTTCCAGGGTCAGGAAGCCCTTCCCTGGTTGGAATCACCCTTCACTGTGGCTCTTGGTGAGTCAGGTCCACTCTGCTGTCTTGAGAGCAGGGGTTTGCATTGCTCTTTTGGATGTCCCTGGCATCTGTACAGTGTGTGGCTTAGTAGGCTCCCAGGACATTCTGTGAATCATGGAACAAAGGCTTGACCCTGTGAGGTAGAGACTGTTCTCTTAGTTTTACAAACAAGTAAACTGGAGTTCAAAAACACTAAGCAATCTGCCTAAGCTTACACAACCAGGCTAAACATGTTCAGAGCCCTTTCTACACACTGTATCCTCTGCTTGGAATTCTTGTCCTTCCTTCTCTTGCCTGGCTCATTCTTGCAACCCAGCTTAGATAGCACTGTCTATAGGAAGCCCTCAGGCTCTTTCTTCTGGGTTCACCCAACATCACTCTCATAGAACTGTAAAGTAGACTGTTTCCCACCTTTGGATTGTGAATACAGGAATCAGGGCTGCCTCTAGGTGTTGGGGGTTATCTAAAACTGAAATGTCAATACCATTCTAGACACAATTTCATGGGCACTGATAAAGGAGATACCATATCAGCTAAATGAAAAGATTGGTTTGCTACGCTGCTCTCCTGGGACCAGGGCCTGACCATGGAGCCCGAGGACAAGACCACAGAAATGAATCCTGGAGCTCTTCAGGGCATCTGGTCAACCTCATGAATGCAGTAGAGGTAGAAAGAACCTGGAAGGGCAGAAATGGACCGGAGCCTGAGCAGATCTCAGTCTGGGCTCAGAGCCTTCCACCTGTAGGGCACTGCCAGCCCAAGGCAGTCCCAGACATGTGAGAGGGACTTGGAAAATTCTGCAGAAGGCACTACAAAATGTAGGGCTACCTGAGCGGGAGGTGGGACAGGAGCAGGAGCACTGCTTGCTCAGATCAAAAAGCAGTACTGTTAGGGAATGAACCCATCCTAGTCAGCACTGGGACAACTTAGCCTTGGGGCCATTCAGATAGCCTGGGTGGTTTATACAACCCCAACCCAGTATGAGTCTAGAGAGTTATTAAAAGTGTGGGCGGCATTAACAGGAGAATTGTCTCTAGGTCAAGGGAGGTCAGTATCTTCTATTTTCTGCTGACCAATTCACATCTAGAATTAGGTTCAGTGAGGAGCTCCATGTTGGAGGAGGAACAGAGAGGAATTGGACTATGTTTACCTATTAGAAGGGTCATGACATGGAAAGAAAAGCAAAATTAATATTGTGAGACCCGAGGGCAGAACCAGGGTGGGGGATGAGAGTGGGGAGGTTTCAGCTAGATTTTAGAAAGTATATGCTAATAAACCCAGCTCTTCAGAAATGAACTAGGCTGCCTGATTAGACAGTGAGGTCTCTGTGCCTAGAGGTGTGCTAACAGAGGGTGGATGGGCCACTTTTGGGGGGCTGTGGGGCAGATTCCTTCCCTGGAGTGGTGGCTTGGTTAAACTCCCTGTAAGGCCAGTTCACCCTTTGCTTCTGAGACAAAATCTTCATTAGCTATTACTGGGGAGGGGGAGGGAGAGGGGTAAGAAGGGAAGGAGGGTGGAAATAAGGGGTAGAAAGAGGAGACAAGGCCTCAGACACCAAGGACATGTGTCATTTTGGGAAGTACTGAAGGTTCCTAGGGGCTGAAAAACAGCCCAGAGCAGTGGTCCGCAAACCGAGGCTCGAAAGCCACATGTGGCTCTTTGGCCCCTTGAGTGTGGCTCTTCCACAAAATATTACAGCCTGGGTGAGTTTATTTTGAAGAAGTGACATTAGAAGAAGTTTAAGTTTAAAAAATTTGGCTCTCAGAGAATCCAAGATGGCGGCATAGGTAAACACCTACACAGCTGCCTCGCACAACAATTTCAAAACTACAACTAAAAGACAGAACGGACATCATCCAGAACCACAGGAAAGCTGGCTGAGTGTAAGTTCTACAGCTAGAAGGAAAGAGAGGGGCTCACAGAAACCCAGAGGAGCTGCAAAAAGCTGAGGTATGGAGACGCGCGCGCTGAGAGAGTGGGTGCCAGAGTACCTGGCTGGCTTTCTCTGGCGGGAGGGAAACAGAGACTCCCAACGGCATTGAACCCCTTATCTTACGACACTAAACACCAGATCCAGCCAAAACTGATAGGGGGGGAGTTTGGACTATGAAAAGGGAGAGGTGCATGGAAATTTAGGGGAGTCGCAAAAGATCAAAGGCCTGGTGGCGCACATGGCACTGCGAAGAGGACAGATTGCTGATTGTGCCGCTGGCTTTTGCGAGTGGGCAGGAGACAGACCCTTCCAACTGAGTCACTTCTGACTCCACTAAGCCCCTGTTTCAGGCGAAACCCTGGAGACCTAGACTCGTGTGGTCCTGGTGTGCAGGTGAGCTGGAAAGGCAGCGGTTAGAGGCACTGTGGGCGTGCATGCGTGCACAAGGACTGCTCCAGCGATTATCCAGTAACATGAGACTCAGGGGGCCATGGAGGGCGGGGCCGACTGGAAGGCAAGGTGGTCCCTTAAGCCCTGAGACTCCACCCATCCCAAGCTCAACAGAGGCTTCTTCAGTTTTGCAAGTCTGGTATCATAAGGCTGAATTCAACACAGAAGTTTCCCCGGCATAGTGAAAATGCTGAGACAAGGGAAGGGATCACAAACAAAAGAAATGGAAGAAAAAAAAAACAACTGGATATAGAGTTCAAAACCACGCTTATAAGGTTTTTCAAGAATATGCTAGAGAAGTTGGATAAAGTTAGTGAGAGCCAAGAGGAGATGAAAAAGGATCAACTAGAGATGCAAAAGATCCAACTAGAGATGGAAAAGGTACAACTAGAGATGAAAAAGGCCAACTAGAAATTAAACATACACTGACTGAAATAAAAAATATTATACAGAGTCCTAACAGCAGACTAGAGGATGGTAAGAATCAAGTCAAAAATTTGAAATATAAAGAAGCAAAAAACACTCAACTGAAAAAGCAAGAAAAGAAAAGAATCCAAAAATGTGAAGATAATGTAAGGACCCTCTGGGACAGCTTCAAGTGTACCAACATCAGAATTGTGGGGGTGCCAGAAGAAGAGAGAGAGCAAGATACTGAAAACCTATTTAAAGAAATAATGACTGAAAACTTCCCACATCTGGTAAAAGAAATAGACTTACAAGTCCAGGAAGCACACAGAACCCCATATAAAAGGAATCCAAAGAGGACCACACCGAGACACATCATAATTAAAATACCAAGAGCAAAAGACAAAGAGAGAATATTAAAAGCAGCAAGAGAAAAACAGTTCATTACCTACAAGGGAGCACCCATACGACTGTCAGCTGATTTCTCAACAGAAACGATGCAGGCCAGACGGGAGTGGCAAGAAATATTCAACGTGATGAATAGCAAGAATCTACAACCAAGAATAATCTATCCAGCAAAGCTATCATTCAGAATTGAAGGGCAGATAAAGAGCTTCACAGAGAAGAAAAAGCTAAAGGAGTTCATCAACTCCAAACCAGTATTATATGAAATGCTGAAAGGTACTCTTTTAGAAGAGGAAGAAGAAAAAGGTAAAAGACAAAAAAATTATGAACAACAAATACATATCTATCAACAAGTGAATCTAAAAATTAAGCGAATTAAAAATTTGATCAACAGAATAAACTGGTGAATATAATAGAATCAGGAGCACAGATAATTCTCAGGGGGAGAGGGGTGAGGGGTGTACAGGGAGAAACTGGACAAAAATCATACACCTATGGATGAGATCAATGGGAGGGAGGTAAGGGTAGAGAGAAGGGTGGGAGCTGGGTGGAGGGGTGCTATGGAGGGGAAAAAAGAGAAACAAATGTAATAATCTGAATAATAAAGATTTAATTAAAAAATTTGGCTCTCAAAAGAAATTTCAGTCATTATACTGTTGATTTTTGGCTCTGTTGACTAATTAGTTTGCCGACCACTGGCCCAGAGGAAGGACTCACCTTGCATCATGACCACAATCATGTGTTCAAAGACCAAGCATGTTGACCTTAAGAGCAGTGCTGTCCAAAGGCAATGTCTGTGATGATGGAAATGCTTTCTATTTGGGTTATCACCATGGTAGCCTTTTAAACAAAAAAATTGATTTCAGAGAGAGGAAGGGAGAGGGAGAGATGGAAACATCAATAAGAGAAAATCATTGATCATCTGCCTCCCGCATGCCCCACATTGGAGATTGAGCCCTCAGGCCAGGCATGTGCCCTGACCAGAATTGAAACGTGACTTCCTGATTCATGGTTCAATGTTCAACCACTGAGCCACACCGGCTGGGCCACCATGGTAACCTTTGAAACATGGCTAGGAGGCTGGAATTTTTCTTTAATTTTGGTAGCTGAATGTGGTGAGTACCTACTGTACTAGGCAGCACAGATATAGTCCAATCCCATTATTGTGGGAGGTTCTATTGGATGGCCCTACTCCAGAGAGTTACAACAGGCAGCTCCCTGCCCCAAGGCCCAGAAGATGCTTCTCCCTGAGGACCCTCCCTATCCTTGCCCATAGTGTTAGCAACACAGAAAGGGAAGGTTCCAGACTGGGAGTCAGAGCACGTTGCTTCAGCACTGGACAGACCAGCTTGCTGTTCAGTTTTGGATACATCCTTCACCTCTCTGGACTACAGCTTCAATAAAATGAAAAGTTGAACAATAATAGGGCTTAAAAAAAAAAAAAGACTGGGTGGATTTAGGATTTGGAGATTCCTTTTCTCTCCTGAAAGGAACCTTCACTCCTTATCCCTCCTTCCTCCTTTTCCCCCCATTGACCCCAACCTCCCACCGCCCAGACCTTAGTGCCCAGCGACCTCAAGAACTTTTGTTTTTACCGCTTAGCACTTGCTGTACGGGTCTATGACCTTCTTTAGAAACTTTTTCTTTACGAGTTTATTTTGGCTTGTGCTGAGCATTCATAAAATTCCTAGGGAACTGCAGGTTTAAAAGTTGGGCTTGTAAAAGGAGAAGGTGGGAGGGGGCAGGGATGGGGCAGAGAGGATAGCAGCCAGCTCGAGAAACGGGGGGAAAGGAGAAGTCTTCTATTCTCCACCCACCTCACCACTGTGAGCTCTGGGGCTTTCGGGTCACAAAAAGAGAGAAAAGATGGAGGAGACAGGAGAGGGTGGGTAGGGGGAGCTGGGAGGAAGAAATTGGAGGCATGGAGGCTGAGATTTTCCCACTGGGTGAGCAGAGCTGAGCCCAGTTCTGATAAGGGGTCCCTTTGGCTTGCCTGGGATTTTTCTTGTCATTCATCTCGTCTTTGGCCCGGCTGCTCCTCAGCAGGTTGGAGGTGCTGGTGAATGGCTGAGAGAGCACGGGGCATATGAAACAAATTAGGTCTCTGTTACAGCCACCCAGAGGCGGGTGATGGATGGGGGCCTGTGTTCACGGCAAAGCTAATTGGCAACACACAGAGACATCCAAGAAAGTATATTATTTTGCCAGACTTTGGAGTCATTGGGCTTTCTTTTTTTATTGTAGAACATTATACAGCCAGAGATAAAAAGCACAGTGAAAGTTTTAAATCTAATAAAAGCTTTTGACTGCAGAGTAAAAATAACATACACAGAGAAGTTTGATTTGGATTCAGGTTTTATTAATGTTCTTTCATTGCAAAATGTTTCCAATTAAAAAACAATTCAGCAAGCGCCACATTAATAAACTGCTTGTCTTTGGAAGGGCCAGAGATTTTGAAATGTAATGGTGGACAGATACACATGCATACATCAGTGCTACTAGGAGGTTATTACAACATGTAACATGCTCCAAATTGGGGTGTGGATAGCTCAGACCTGGAGGAGGTGAAAAACCTCATTTCTGGGCTTAGAGAAAAAGCACCTGAAGTGTATTCAGCATCACCTGATCCAAGGGCCCCAGAATAACACAGGAACCTGGCTTACTTGTCATGAGTAGAGATCAGCAAAGACTGGGCCTCAGTTTCCCCATTTGTAAAATGAGGCTGTTGGGTTCAGTAGTCTCCAAGGATTTCAGCATTTCTCCAGGCAAGAACTCTTACTGATTATCCCCAAAGATTTCTTAATCCTTGCTTTAGGAAAAGGTCATGAAATCTGAAATTGATCAGCAGTCAGGAGACCAAACCACATTTGGAAATTGTCCAGCCAGGGGCTGGCGCTTGTGCCCCTAGTTATTTGTGAGAGTAACTGGTGGTTTGACTGACTCCAACTGGGAGCTTGCGAAATGACTAGCCATCTTCATCATATGGGGAACAGGGTTGTCACATTATTTTTAATGGGTGGTTTTCAAACGAACTTCATCTTGCAAAGTGAGTGTTAAATTAATCAGTTCCTTGACTAATTCCTGACAAGTTGTTTTTAGAATAACTGGTCATTTTCCGTTTAAGCACTTAACTAGATCCAACTGTTTTATTTTTGCCCCCATACAAACGGAGGTTTAACACTGATGAGGAACCACAGTTCTAACCTGATGCTTTTTTTAGGCAACCTGAGCAGTTTGCTCACCCTTCCCCCAAGGCCTGGCCTACGTGGCTCAGTTTGGGGGAGTTAAAATCTCCTTAGGAGACCATTGGGGGCCCAGGAATGCTGATCATGAAGCTAAAGATAAACCCCTCAGCTCCCCAAAGGCAAGGAGCAAGGGTTTTCATCCCCAGAGGGTGTCCGAGAGGGCTGGGCTCTGGTCTTCCTCTTTGCAGATTGGAAGCTGACCACCCTCCTCATCCACATCCCCAACTCCACACAGTCCTCTCTCCCATCCAACCTCCGGGGCCAGACTCAATGAAGAGCCAGCTCAGGAGGACAGAGGCAGCAGGAAACCCACAGAGTCAGCGCATTTACTCCTGCAGGGCCAGCCAGCACCAGCTTAGAAGCTCGTTCTTGGGTCAGCTTTTTAAACAGAGGAGAGGAAGGGATGTAGCTCATTTTTTCCTTTCTGTGGCTCATGATCCTACTCTCGTTTGCCTTTCTCACACCTGTGTCCCACACTGACTTCTAGAGTCCTGGAGACAGCACACAATCCGCCAGCACAGGGTCTAGGCCTGGTCTCCAGGGAGTCAGCTCATCTCTCTGTCCCACCACACGACCTCCTGACCCAGCCTGTCCACTCGTCTCCGCCTGCAACCCCAGTGCCTTGGAAAGCTGGCTTGGTCTGGCGGTGACCACCGCCCCCGGGCCCTCTCCTCTTCACCTTCCCAGGGCCTGGATGGCCTTTGAGTAAACAGATAGCCCAGCGAGGTATGTGATCAATTAGCTTTGCTGAAAATACAATCATTTTGTTATTCCAAGCTGATGAGAAGGCCTCTTCGGCCTGCCTCTCCCAGCCTCCACACGCCAATCAGCCCGTGTCACCGATATAATTTTCCACATAAACACAACCTTTGTGCAACATCTACTCTTGTAAATAGATGTAATTCCCAAACCAAATAACGCACTTAGGAGGGAAATGGATATTATGCATGCAAAAAGAAAAGCGGTGATTTTTACACTTCCCAGGCAACAAAAGATTACCCCTAATTGCAATGGGGGAGGGAACCGTGCGGGGCGAGGGGGGCGGTGGCTGCTGGGAAGCAGGGAGGCCGGCTTCCAGGCGGTTTTTTTCCCCCTCTCTCTGCACATGTGTGAGAGCGGACCACCAGGAACTGCTTAACCTGGGGTTTGTCCTGTTTAGGCAACGGGGAGAGCGTGGTTATTGTTGTTGATATCTAAAGGAAATGGCGAGTTACTTAATTACATGGTTGGAACTCCTTTGCCAGCAGGGACCCCCCTCTAAACCCCAAACTGTACACATCCTGTTGCAGAACTGTCCCCTACATTCCTGGAGAGGAATGGCCCCGTGGCCGGGGACTGTGTGAGTTCCTCTGAGAGGCCCTTGTGTGTCTTTCTCAGTGTTCTCCCTCAAATCGATCCTTAAGTTAGGCCTTGAAAGCAGTGGCAGTTCCCAGGCAGCCGGAGGGAGGACGCTGCGAACCCACTGTGTAATCTTGGCCAGGACTGGGCACGACGACGGCCTCCTGGGCCCTCCAGGGCCATGGAAACCAAGGCTGGGAGGCCCCTCCTGTGCCTCTGGTCTCTCTGTGTCCCCTTCTGCTGGAAGAAAAAGCCCTTTGGGGTCACAAGAGGCCCCTTGGGGGGTCCCAGGCCAACTGAGGGGCAGAAGGAGTGCACCAAGGGAGAGAGCAGCGACAGAAGGAAGCAGCTGTCCCTGCACAGTGCCAGCCGCTTCTGGGCTGGGCAGCGTGGCCCACATAGAGTCAGGAGGCAGCAGCGCAAGTTCCTTGGCCTTACCCCTCACATCTTACAGAGACCGTCAGAAGATTGTCTTTTGTAAAGATGCTTCTATTATCAGGTGAGCAGTGACATCTTGGCCTCAAGTAGACCTTGATGTTTTCATTTAATGCTCTGAATCTTTATTTTATCCAAATTCAAAACAGTGAATGAGGAGTTAGAGAGGAGGTGCTGGGCTCTATATTGAGAGATAAAGCACAGGATCAGAGAGGATCGACAGTGACCACAGGAGTGGGGATAGGGGAGGGGGAGGTGGTCGGGTGGGGCGTCCAGGTTCCCAGGTTCCAGGTTCCGTCTCCGGGCCTGGAAGGGGATGGGTGGGCAGCCCATAACACTTCAGCTACAAAAGACTTTTCTTTGTGACCCCCGCCCCCACCCTTCCCCCTTTGCCCACAAACTCGGCTTCAGAGCCCTCATCCCCCAGCTCCCATCCATCCCAGGCTCCTGAAGGCCATCTGAAACTCATTAGCTGCTTGAAATGATTGTCATGGGAGCTCTTGATGGAGAACAAGAAAGGGAGACGGATACTTTTAAAGGACAGCAATCGGGACCCAAATGCTGGCAGATGTTTGGAAGCCTGGCTGTTTGAGGAAGGGCCCCAGGAGGCGTGGGGGGCCAGCTCCTCCACCTGACCCGGGCCAGCCCCCACGCTTTGTCTCAGGGCGGCTCCCAGAGCCCAGGCTGGATCAACTGGCCATGTTCTGGTCTGCTTCCCAGAGGAGGAAGGATCAGTGGCCCTGGGACATGCTGCAGCCTGATTCAGAGGACAGCTGTGGTAGTCACCTGGTTCTTTGCCAATTACTAGTACAGCTTAATTCCTGTATTTTATAGATGAAGCACCATTCTGTTTGTCATAACAAAATAAAAAAATAGCAGCAATGTTGGGATTATGAGAGCATACAATATTAAAATTATGGAATGAACAAGCTTAGAATTATATAGACTCTTCAAAATGTAGAACTTTAAATAAAAAAATACTCCTTTGCATTGTAGGGAGTTAGAATCCAGAAGATTCGAATCATGGACTGTTAGAATTCTTGGGGAAAAAAATGATTTAGAGGATCACAGAAATGCTTTTGATTCTTAGTAAACAGAATTATAGACTTTTAGGATTATGGATTTAGGATTCTCAAAAACTATAATCGTAGCACATTAGAAATACAGGAAAATAAATTTATGGCAATCCAGAATCCTGGTCTCTTAGAATCATAGGACATAAGAATGGTGGAATGTTAGAATTGTTAGAATATTAGAGTACGGAAATACTGATGTAATCTTAGAATCACAGAATATTAGCATCACCAATGAGAGAATTAGAGGCCCGTGGCTTTTACAATCACAGCAGCTTGTAATTACAGACTCATTCATTGGATGACAGACATTAGAATCATGGAACATTAGAATTGGAGCATGTCTGTTTTGCTAGAGAAGTCTAGGACCTACGAATTATAGAATTTTGGAATTATAGGCTTTTAGATAACAGCCTTGTAGAATTTCAGAGGCCATAGGGGATTTAGAGGTCATTTGGCCTCACTTCTGGCCCAGCCGGAATCTTCACCTAAGCCTTGTCACATACACACCCCACACCCAACCCCTTGGTGATCCTGAGCTTAGGTCTAGATAACACAATTAATTTGATTGTTCCTTGTACCCCCTGGAGCTGCTGATCTCCTTTTCTGCTCCCCTCTCATCATTACAAATTCCTACCATCTTCTGTTTTTTGAAGGGACAGTTTGCTTTTGCAAATCACCCCAAATTTTAATTCCCCATGCCTGGGCCCTGCAAGATGAGACTATTTCAATGATTAACATGTTAGTGAAATGAAGCTTCGGCCCCTTCGAGGCCTGAGATGAGGAGCAGGAGGGACGGACAGACTTGTGCATCTGTGTGTGTGAGTGTGTCTGTGGCCTCTGTCCCAGCAACAGCCACAAACGGGTCCAGATATGAACCTATTGCCCTCATTCGTTCCAAAGGAAGTGGGAGCTACTGCTGAGGCTGAGACCAAGCAGCCAGGCCTATTTAGGTGAGAGTGGATTGGAAGCTATAAACTATTTTATGCTTATTTACTTTATGGTCCTCAAAAGCTGGCATTTACACAAATCGGACAACATGGGCATTAGATAATTTGCTAGGAATTAACAGTCTCTGATGGTTATCAGTTTTGGGCTGATGGAAGCTGAGTTGATGAGGATGGTTCAGCAATGAGTTGATGATGTTATTGTTTCCTCATGGAGGTTCAGAGTTGTGGGGGACAGTATGCACAGTGCACAGGGATGGATAGTAACCCTTCGAACTCTATTGTAGTGTTTAGGAATAAGCCAAAAGCAAAACAGCCAGCTTCAGGGTCACCCTCGTCCTTTGGAAAATGTCATTTTCTAGTGAGCTCATCCCACATTGTTAAAGGACTAGTTAGAGAGAAACAATTTAAATACAGAATCTCCTGCTTTTTATTCAAGCACCATGAAGACAATGGCCATTTAAATACGAGGATGTCTTCCTTGAAAAATCTTTTCTCTGGCTTAGCTCAAGCACACAATTGTTCAGCCCCATGTTCACCTAAAATGCCCCAAGACTTCTTAGGGAGGGAGCAGCTCAGGTTGGAAAAGCTAAGAGATCAATCAGTGCAATTCTCCCCATAGTGGAAACTTTAGAGATGATCCCTTTCACCAATTTCAAGTCTTTGGTTAAAAGCCAATTTAGTTTACAAACTGCAAAGCACCCAAACCAAATTGCAGTGCCCAGCTGGTTCTGGCAACACCATTTCTATGGAGCCAAGATTTTTCCAAAAGTGAAATGCCTGCCTGAGACGCAGAGCGTGGTGGGCTCCAGGCGCTCCAGCTCAGCCCTGTGATGTTGTGTGCCTTAGACTTCCTCTCTGGACCCCAAAGGGACCACCTACAGATCAGAAGTTAGATTAAATAATCTAAATGGGGGGACAAAAATATTAGAAACAGGAAAAGAACAATTTGGTTTTGTTTAAAAACAACAACAACGAAACAGCCCTAGCGGGGGAAATTGGTTTTGTTTCTTATTTGTGAGTTGAATTTCAAATTAGTCAGGCCAGTGTTTCTATTTATTTGTGAGTCAGTTCAACGGAGAATTGCTGTTTTCATAGCTTTACCTTTTGATTTCAGGTGCTAAACAACAAAACCCTGACCCAGACTTGCTTGACTACTGACTGCAGCTTTTGCATGCACTTTCAATGGAGCAGCATGTTGCATTAAAACAATAACAAATGCAGTTGTCCTCTCAATTCTGAAAGAAATGGGGTGGAAAGGAGCTAACTGGGGGTCAAGGGGTCTCATTATGTGACTCAATTTCCCCATCTGTAAAATGGGGAGGGGATGCAGGCAGGGAGAAATCTTCTTGCTCCAGAGCCAAGTTGGAGCTTCTGAGGCCCCAGCCCTGATTGTAAGCAAGTCTGTTGGGGATGTTGTGTCCGGTTACATGACCCTCTGGGGCCACCCCTGCTGATGAGTGATGGGAGGGGTGAGGCCTAGGGAAATGAAGGGCCTTTATAAAGGGGACAATGGCAAATCCCCAATTTGTGGACAAGTCCCTTTCACTGGGAGCCTGAAAGGCTAAGTAAGGGAGGGGGTGAGCAGGGTGGATGGGGCAGAGAGAGTGAGGTCCCTCTTGCTGTAGCCCTATTGAAAAAGTCCATGGATCCGGCAGCAATGAAAGGAAGTGAGTTAAAGAGGCAAGTGTAGGGAGAGGGTTAGTGTGCTGGGGGTTTGGCAATCCCCTAACACAGTGGCCAGCAAACAGTGGCTTGGGAGCCACATGCGGATCTTTGGTCTCTTGAATGTAGCTCTTCCACAAAATAACCCCATGTGGGCGTGCATGTAACAGTGCGATTGAAACTTCGTGGCCCACGCACAGAAGTTGGTTTTCGGCCTGGGCTAGTCTATTTGGAAGAAGTGGCATTAGAACACCCAAAGAGCCGCATGTGGCTCGCGAGCCATGGTTTGCCAGCCACTGCCCTAACAGGTACCAGACGTGACTAGAGGGCTCTGGCCATGACACAGCCATCAGACAGGGGTGGGACTTATGACTGGGACAGCTGAGGCTGAAACTTTCTGAAAAGGCCAGTGTTGACAATAAGGTTGAAGGGTGGGGTTGGTTATCAGCTAGTTTGACTGCAAGCCCCAGACCAGTCCATTCCGCCAAAATACCCTGTCAGGATAGCCCCCAACCAGCCACCTGGCCCCACAGCTGGTCACTATAGACAAGCAGCCAGTCCATTCCTCCAACAGTGGGTCAGTTTAGAAAAACAACAGGTCAGTCCAACCAAAACAGTTCAGTTCAGTTATAAAAATGGTCGGGAGGGAAGACCAACAGAAAGACAACAATAATACCAGTTCAGTTTTTAAAAAGTAGTCATGCAACATCCTTGGCTGTTGTGTAAGGAAATAACCAATCAGTTCCTGAAACAAGTGCTCAGTGTTGTTCAGATACTTGGTGACTTGACAGGTCGGAAGGGAACACTGGGAAATGGACCTTTTGTCCAGTCCAGCAAGGTGGTAACCATGGATTTCCTGATGTTCTGCCCTCACTGAGACCCAGCCAGACATTCCCGAGCAGGTGGAATATCCAGGATTCTTCTAGAGGGCTGCCAGAGGGACTGGAAGCCTCCCTGGGCATTTCCCTGTGACCCTACTACCTTCCCTGGCCCACTCATATTAACTGCTTTTTAAAAAAGAATTCAAACACAACAAAACAGAAACCTCTCAATCTACAAATATTTCTCAGTTAATGGGCTAGGTAGAAAGGGGACATGCTAATGTTCCCTCTTATGGGGAAATAAGGAAAGAAAGGATCAAAAGAAGCATGGAGTCCCGGCCAGGTGGCTCAGTTGGTTGGAGCATAATCTCCTACACCAAAAGGCTGCAGGCTTGATCCCCGGTTGAGGTGCATACAGGATGCAATTGATAAATGTGTCTCTTCTCTTCTCTTCTCTTCTCTTCTCTTCTCTTCTCTTCTCTTCTCTTCTCTTCTCTTCTCTTCTCTCTCTCTCTCTCTCTCTCTCTCTCTCTCTCTCTCTGTCTCTCTTTCTCTCTCTCTGTCTCTCTCCCACTCTCTCTAAAAAATCAATAAAAATATATCCTGGATGAGAATTAAAAAAAAAAAAAAGAAAGAAAGAAAAAGCATGGGCATGGGTGAGGAAAGGAAAGGAGGAAGGAATAGAGAAGGAATGATGAAAATAATAAATCCACTTTGCACATGCAGAGCACTTTACAGTTAGAATGTATAGTGCATTTCGATGACTAATAATTACCTTTTGATAATTATGCCCATTTCAGAGATGGGGAAACCAAGGTCCAGAGTAACAAAGTAACCTTGCCCATGGTCCCACAGTCAGTTGGTGGAGCTGGGATAGAGCCTGGGTCTCCTGTCCCTTGTCACCCTTATCAAGCTCCCAATTATAACAATGTTAGAACTGCTGGGAGTGGGGCTTGGGATTCTTATATTAGTACTCTCATGATATGAGTGATGAAAGGAAGCTTGGACAGAAGAGCCCAGAGTCCTTATCAAGAGAGCACAGTATTTCAGAAGGTTCTGCTTTCTCTGAGCTGAGTGTCTGTCCTTGACAGAAAGTTCTTCTTTGTGCCTAATCACACTCTCTCTTGCTGTTGGGCCAGGCTGGATGCTCCCCCTGGTGGCCAATTTCTGGAGATGAGCATTCGAGGTATGAGGAGCCTGGGAGTGGGCTGGAAGCCCCTCTCCTCTGAGATGGCACAGCGTCTGGCAGGCAGAAGGAGAACCCAGAGGGCCTTCTCTATGTTTGGTGAATAAACACTGGAGACCAGTTTCTGGCTTGTCACTCTGCTGCCTTTCAGCAAGTGAGAGGCTAGGTGGGCAGGAGGGAGTTCCCGCAGGCGGCACATGAAGAGGCCGGCCTGGGGGTCTGGGGCCCAGGCAGGCCCCTCTGGATAGCCAGTAGAGTCAGCCTTTTCAGGCCACAGAACTTCACACCTTTGAAAGGCTCCAGAGCGACCCACAGCAAAAATAAACCGTTCCTCCCATCCGTAGCAGGCCGACCATCCTCAGGGGCTCCGCATCATGCACACGGAAACCCTGTAAAAGGGCCCACTGTTTCCTTTTCCACTCCTCGAAAGGATGCGTGCTGAGGCTCGTAAGAATGGCCGCGTTGGGCGAGAGGGCTTCGTCCACGGCCAGCGAGGGACTGGAAGCCTCTCTTCAACTTTCCTTGTGTGTGTGTTTGATGGTGCGATAGGCATATGTGTGAAAGCACTTAGCATATAGTAGATGCTTTATCTATGGCCTCCTCTTTAACTACCTCTGTAACCTAGAGCGAATCTGAGTTCCTGTCTGAGCCTCAGTTCCCTCCTCTGAGAAGTGGGGTTACTGCCTACATAGTCGGGATTAAGTGAGTCAAAGGGTTCGTACATACTTTGTATGCTCTAGTAGTAGCTTCCCATTCCCCCCACCCCCTTGCCCCTAGGTCTCAGGAGCATGGTGTTACCAATGGGAATGGGAATGGGAATGAGCCTCCAGGGTGAGGATAAATGCAATGCCATAAGCACCTGGTGGGCCTGGCAAGGCCACAGAACGGTGGGAGAGGCTAGATCTCAAAACTCATTGAAAAGGAGCAGGAAGAATACAAGGGTCAGCGAGTCCCGTGGTTACTACAACAAGTCTCACTCTAGGATATGGCTTTGGTTTCATCCAGCGATGGTTCAAGCAGGAATGTTGGGAGCCTTGAGGAGAAAGGGAAGCACCAAGGAGGGCTTCCTGGGGGAGTGTGCTATCCAAAGCTGTGGAGCTTGGTCTTCCCATCCAGGTTTACTTCGTTGCAAATGCTGGAAGCCCAGACTGCTGCTGGCCCATGCGCAAGTTGGGAGATGCCCTGAAAAGTGCCTTTTTCTCCCACTTGGGATTTACAGCTGGGAGGCCACAGTCAGAACTAGGACTAAGAGGTGGGCGGATGCACGAGCAGATCCCAGGGTGAACTCTCCAGCGGGTACCCTGCATGGCTGTGGAACCCTGTGACAGGTACTAGGTGAGAAGTGGGACTATCTGACTGTCAAACTTTGGGATCAGACACACATGGGATCAGCCTCAGCTTTGCAGTTCAACCCTGTGTGACCTTGGGTTAGTCTCCGAACCTTGGTAAAATCCCAGGTTCCTCAAAGGTAAATGGCAGTAAGTTCTATTTCGAAGAGTCATTTTGGAGATTAAATGAGATAATGCATGTAAAGCATTTAGCACAGTGCCAGAAACATGTGGACTCCCTCTGCACAGCTGAGAGTCTAAGGTCTGACAGGCTGAAATTTATAGGGGTTAAAATCCTATAGTTTGAGGACTCTGAAATGATAGGCAATTGCGTACATTATTTAACAGAACACTTATGTAATGCTTGCCCTGTGCCAAAAGCTTTTCTAGGGGCTTTACAAATATTTACTCAATCTTTGCAACAACCCTATGCAGGAGAAACTGAGGTAGAAAGTTATGTAACCTGCCCACAGCCACACAGCTGAAGAAGTGGCGGAGCTGAGATTGATCTCTGTGTGCCTAAGATTCTAAAACCACAAGATTCTAAAACTGTTCCAAGTTCCTAAAAATCCAGATAATTTAATTTTATGGAAATTTTATTAAAGGATGAGATGATTCTAAAACAAGAGTTGGCAAACTTTTAAAAAAATACATTTTTATTGATTTTAGAGGAAGAGGAAGGGAGAGGGAGAGAGAGAAATATTGACATAAGAGAATCACATTGATCAGCTGCCTCCTGTATAGACCCGGAGCATGTGCCCTGACCTGGAATCAAACCAGAGACCTTTCTGTACACAGAATGACACCCAACCACCTGAGCCAGACTGGCCAGGGCAGGAGCTGGCAAACTTTTTCTGTGAAGGGCCAGATAGGAAATCGTTTAGGCTTTGCAGGTCATAAGGTCTCTGTCATGACAACCCAACTCTGCTGCTATAGCTAATAGTTAAATGAATGGACATGGCTGTGTGCCAATAAAACTTTATTCACAAAAACAGGTGGTAGGTGGATTTGACCAGAGGGCTGTAGTTTGTTGACCACTGTTCTCAAGACACAGCTTAGGCATTTTCCGCTCTCTGGGGGCTCCCTTCAGAGCTGAGCCTTAAGGAGGCCCAGCTCTGCCCTCTTTGGAGAAGTAGAGGGGCCTGGGATGACCAGGGTGGCGTCCTGGGGTGTGGGTGGCTGAGTGTGGCTTTCTCTCTGTCCTGGAGAGGCTGTTGAAAAGGCTGCTCTCTCCAACAGCAGAGCCTCATTACTCACCGGCTGAAAAACAATGTTAATTTCCCCCAAGCGGGAAGCAGCTGCACTTGTGAGCCAGGGCTCATTTTGCTGCATGAATATTTATGGCATGTCCCCTAATTAAGCCCAGAAATAAAATTTACCCTGCTCACAGGGGCCACAGAAGACTGAGAGGCAACGGCAGGAACAGCCTCTTGTGCCTGCGGAAGAAGGTTGTCAGGAGACATTGTGTCCAGGGCCACTTGGCCAGGCCCAGTGTCCACAGGACTGCTGGGGTGAGCGTTTGCTATCAGGTCAAGCATCCTTCCTGTGGTTATATGCTGGTGTGGGGGGGACTCCTGAATCACCTCGCTGCACCCTGGTGGGTAGCTATTGTCCCAGGGGCTATTGTCTCAGTTCTGCGTGGGGTGACACAGAGGTGACCTGAGGCCCGAGCCCTAGCAATATTGTTTTTCTTTTAGTCAGAAGGACTCAGGTATTTAATGACTGGGCCTCTGAGGTCACTCTAGTGGCCTCGGCTCACAGAGGGAGAGCCCCTTCAGGAAGCCGGGCTTGAGTTCCCCTCTGACACTGATTCTGTTTGATCTGGGCTGGCCCACAGCTTTCCTAGCCTCAGTTCTCATTGCCACAGTGAAGGAGGAAATACCAGCATTACGGGGTTGTTACCAAGAATCATGGGAGGTGACAGAAGAGAAAATATTTGGGGCAATGGTTCCCATCACAGTTCTGAGGTTTCCTGAACTCCAGGCCCTCCTTCTCTTAGACTTGGGGCTGAGGAAGGCTGGCTCTGCCCAGCGCAGGCACCTGGAGGGTCTCCGGAAACCATAAATCTTGAGGGGTCCTATCTCCGGAGAACTGCTTGGGCCTCATATCCTCTTCTGCGGGGGGCCAATAAACCAAGCAAATACCATAAAGCTCCTGACCCCGGCCTGAGGCCCAATGGTTGGAGCCGGACCCGGAGTGAAGAGGCAAGGGTTTCAGAACATGACCATGAAGTTGAAGGTGAATTCCCTCCCCCCACCTCCCTGCCCCCTGCCCCCTGCCCCCTGGCTCCTGCCCTTGCTTTCTAGAATGGAACTTGCCTTTGAGTCTTTCCCATTACTTTCCTCTTTAAACTTTTCACAGCACCGAGAGATGCATCCTGTGCTGGGTGGGACTGGGATAGGAGGATGCTTTCCTAAGGTGGGCCCAGGTGTGTAATTGTCCCACGGCCTTGGCAATCAGCACACCTTGTAAATCCAAAAGTAAATAAGATGTGGAAGTGGGGGAGCCCCAGGCTAAAGAGGCGGAAGTCCGGGGGAGTGAGGGTAGGCCAGTTAAGGGTGGCTTCAGTGCCCTCTGCCTCCCCCTGTCTGGGCCTGCCCCACCCCTGGGAGGCCCGGGATGTCCTGCTCTCTCACACTCCACCTTCACATCCTGAACTCGAGTCTGATCACATCAACAGCCTGACAGCCCAGACTCTGAAGGTCTGCTCCTCTCACATGACTTCTCTCTCACACCCTTAATTATCCCAAGTAAAGGGATTTCCAGCTCAGGATTTTGTCATTAGTACATGAATGAATGTTCATTGAAGAATGAATAAATGAAAGGATGAATGGAATCAGCTGGATGATATGGGCTCAGATAATATATCTCTGTATTTCCTTCTTTTCTATCCCTCTTCTAAAATGTGCCAGACCCAGATTTTGGCACATGCAGAGGTTTGACAAACATCTGAAGGAATGAATGAGTGTGCAATGAATGAATGGATACAGAATTTATTACAGAGCACGCACTGTGGGCCAGCCATGCAGCCAGATGCTGGTGTTACAGCTGTGAATAAGACGTGATTTTTGTCCTCAGGCTCTTACATTTTAGCTGAGAAGTCAAGCTCATACAGAGAGTTGAACAATCCATTACCTATTTAGTTACTCTTATGATAAATCCTACAAGAGAGGAAAATGAGTCAGCAAAGAAGTGAATAAGTGAGGAATGAGTGAAGACAGGAATAAGCAAACAGAATGAGGGAGGGAATAAATATATAAGTGAAAATTAGGGAGAATAAAGGAAGGTATGAAGGAATGATGGATGAAGATTAATCAGTTACAAGGGAAAGCATCTGTTCCACATGACCCAGTGTTTACGGACACAAGGCCTGGAAGCCAGAGTTGCCCAGAGCCAGCCTCTCTCCTACTTCCCTGGGGACGGGGCCCTCCGCTAGGCAGAGAGGCTCCGAGACCAGGAAGCTGGGCCCTCTGCACCCCAAGGTCAGCCCTATTGCTACTTTTAGTACCTCCAGAACTGAAAGTCAGTCTTAGAAAAGATTGAAGACTTTAATGTGTAGAATCTCAGGGCCTGCAGATTCTAATTTTTGCTCAGCATCTCCTCAAAGCTCTCACAAACACTCCCAACCCCATGAACACCCTCCACTATGAGAAATCACGCTCAGAGGGCAAGGGTGCCCACCCAAGGCAAGCCACCAGGGCCCCTGACTTCACAGTGCCTTAAGGAATATTTGCTGGGGCAGACGTGGCCCTGTATAAGCCAGCCCCTGTTCATCTCTGCCCTCTTCTCCTCTCCTCTCCCTTGGGGGCCTCTTCCAGGCTCCAGGCCTCCTCTGTGTTCCTGGCCCGTAGCATTCTGCTCTTCGTTCCCTCGGTGGGCCCAGACCTCAGCAGGCTTCTCCCTTCCTTCCAGGGCTTTCCTTCCAAGTTGACCTAAGGCCTTCTGTGGCCTCTTTTGTCTATAATTTTATCCCCGACCCTGCTTCCTAAATCCTTTCCTTTGCTTTAATTTTTCTTTATGTGTCTTTATCTAACATTGTCTATTTTCCTTATTTATTTTCTTATCTGTTTCTCCCGCTAGGATGCAAACTCCAGGAGGGCATGGATTTTATATTGCACCACTGCATCCCAACAGCTAGAAGAGAGCCTGCCTACAAATTGGGTACTGAATGGTAGGTACCCACAAAACATGCATTGAATGGATAGGTGCCCATCATACTTGTATTAAATGAGTAAATGAAGCCAACTCAAATCCAATCTCTCCTCTCCATCTAAAAGCCACTACCACTGTTTTCCTTGCCTGGACACTGAGATACCCTTCTCCCTGACCCCCAGCCTCCTCCTGACTGCCAGCATCCTCCTTGACCCCCAGCCTCCTCCTGACCCCAGCATCCTCCCTGACACCAAGCCTCCTCCTGACTTTCAGCCTCCTCTTTGACACCCAGCCTTTTCCCTGTCCCTCAGCTTCTTCCTGAACCCCAGCCTCCTCCTGACTGCCAGCCTCTTCCCTAACCCTCAGCTCAGTCTCCTCTTTGGCCCAGAGGGATTCTTCCTCTCTGATAGATATGACCATATCATCCCCCTCTGGAAACTCTTTACTGTGCACCTCTTTTCTTTCTCTTGATTCTGCCATTCCTGACTCTAAGGTAAAGATATAAAATAATATTCGGCACAAGAAGCGTCTGCCACATGGCACACAGCAAGTGGTAGTTGCAGTTATCCCTGAAGACACAGCAGCATCCAGTCCGAAGGTGCAGTGAGCAGGGAGGGGACTATTTCAAGGTGTGGTGGATGTGTGAAGCAGCAGGGATAAGCATATGGGGATAGCAGCAGCATGTCATGAACTGAGGGACCGCCTGATTGCTGGCAGCCTGATTTCCGCAGGAGAATCCTGACCACTGGATGACAGATTGGTTGGCTCAGATCCCAGGAGGCACTGAGTGCCACATGGAGGAGCTCTGCCCATGCCGCAGGCTGCAGGAAGCCTCTGTGCGCTCCTTCAACAGCATTCGGCACGTCTGCAAGCACAGAACAGGAATGGAGTGCTCCGGTGGGCTCTTCCATGTGCAGGCTTCAATAGAAGTCTTACAGCGATCCTTTGAAATCTGTCCCCATTTAACGTGTAGGGAAACCAAAACCCAGGAAGGCTGAATAACTTTCCCAGAACTTTGAACCAGTCCTAGGTGACCTGAAATCTTTGTATCTTTTTATTACCCAGAGGCCTAGCACTCATCAAGTGTTTGCTGATCGAATGCAAGATCTGCCAGAGCCACCCCAGCAGCTTGCAGGCTGGTGCTATTTACCCCCACTCAGTCCCTCCCCGGTTCCCAGAGCTGCCTCCACAGCTCCGAGCTGTGAATCCTGTGAATCGAGCCTTCACACAGCGTTTCTCGGACTTGGAAGTCAAGAAGCGAATTCACAGTACTTTGGAAAACACGTTTTCTTTTAAGGAAGAATTTTTTGTTTTCATTTCAAACAGCCCTGGCTGGTGACGAGTGGCGAGGAGAGGTGCCCTGTTTTCCATCCCAACACCTATTTCCAGGTGGGGGCAGGGAAGGCTCCATCCCGAAATGTTATTTCAAAACCTTTCCGGGCCTTGCAGCTCCATTTCCAGGCCACATGCCTCAAAGAAAAGCACAATTTCCCATTACGTCGTGTTGCCCTTTCTGAACTGAGCACCTTTCAAAGTGGGAAGACCCAGCTCGCTCCAACACTCCCCCTTCTGTCTCCATAAATAAAGTCTCAGCGCCTGATGTGGGGCTTAAATAAATAGCTTTGCCGGGCACCTGATGGCCACAGTGCTGATAGGCGTGTTTGCCAAGAACAGCAGACTGAGGCTGCCCCTCCCAGCCCCTCAAAGATAGGAGGCAAGACTGCTGTGCCCCAACACTCCCTGTCTGCTTTCTGCCATCTGAGGCACATTCAAAAAAGGAGGCCAGCGAAGTCTTGTCATCTGATGGGTGAAGACAGAGATGGATGACACGCTCCCTGCCAGGGAAGGCCACGTTCAGACACTCCCAGATAGCCGGCTGCCACTTTATTAACAGCAAATATCCCCATCTGAACCAGGCTGGGAAAGAAAATATTTATGCTTGCCTGTCAGGAGGACCTTCATTTTTCTTCTGGGGAGCCAGCCAGGGTGCTGGGCCAAGGCTGAAGGAGTGTGACCTGTCTGTGAGGCTGCTCCAGCCCAGGGCTGACGGAGACTCAGGACAGCTCTGGAAGGCACGAGGGGCTTCAGGAGGGATGGACCTGGAGTCCAGGAGAGGTGGGTGGCGTCTGTGCAGCCAGAACATGTCCCAGGCCCTGTTAAACTGTAAATGAGAGAATCTGTGTGTGGGCATGGACTAGGTTAGAGACTGAGTCCAAATGCACCATTAAATATTGTCAGTATTAATTAAAACATGTAGCTGTATTAATCTGAGAAGTGACTTTGAACTGAGAATAAAATAATCTTGTATTGTCAGAAAATGCCAACCCTGGAGCTGAGCCTGTCATTTAAGCCAGGCATATATTAAAATCAGTTTATGGCCCTCGCTGGTTTGGCTCAGTGGTTAGAGCATTGACTTGCAGACTGAAGGGTTCCGGGTTTGATTCTGGTGAAGGGCACATGCCCTGGTTGTGGGCTCGATCCCCAGTCGGGGGCATGCAGGAGGCAACCGATCAATGATTCTCTCTCAGTCTCATCATTGATGTTTCTGTTTCTCTCTCCTTCTCCCTTTCTATCTGAAATCAATAATGAAAAAATAAAGTCAGTTTACATCATCACTCTTATCATGGTCATTATTTTGAACAAAAATCACAAGCCAATTCTTCAACAGGTTTCAGGGATGCCTGTGAACCTGTAGCTTGGGAAGACGAGCCTCGCTCTCTGTGTTCTGGGAGACAGCTGTCCCCAATTATGATAATTGAGTTATAAGGTGTGAGGCTGAACAAGTCAGGTGGCCCCTAGGCCCCGGGGAATGGAAGCTTTGGCCTTGTGAGCATGGCAGGACTGCTTTTTCTGACCCTGGTGAGGTTCCCTTTCCCCAAGTGCTAGATCATTTATCATTCCTACAGAGCATGTACATGGGAGTCAGAAGGCCTGGGTTCAAATCCTGACTATACCACATAGCAATTGTGCAACCAACCCAGAGCACCTTATTCACGATTTAATTTCATTGATAAAAAGGAGCTAATAAATGTCTCCCTCTTGGGGCTATCTTGAGAATAAAGTAAGGTAAAGTCTGAAACACTTAGCCCAGAAATTCATAAGTGATAAGCAGTAGTAGTGGTAGGTGTGACACATACAGCATTATTCTCTCTTTTTAGAAGTGTGTCAATAATTTTTTATTGATATGTAAATTGCTATTTGCAAATGTATGCAAGTAAAATTCCTAGTTCATATCTGTATTAGTCTGCTTGGGCTGCTATAACAAAATAGCATAGACTAGATGGCTTAAACAACAGATGTTTATTTCTCAAAGCCCTAGAGGGTTGAGAAGTCTAATGTCAAGGTGCTAGTGGATTTGGTTTCTGGTGTGTGCCCTGTTCCTGGCTTGTAAATGGCTATCTTCTTCCTGTGTCCTCCAGGGCAGAGGAAGAAAGCTCTGGTCTCTCTTCTTCTTCTAAGGATATTAATCCCATCATGCAGATTGCACCCTCATGACCTCATCTTACCTAATTATCTCCCAAAGTCTCCAAGTCCTAATCCCATCACATTGAAGGATAGGGTTTCAACATAGGAATTTGGAGGTAAGGGAGACACAAACATTCTATCCATAACAAAATCTATGTGATATTTGTATAGTTCATATCTGGATCTGCTTATGAATCTGTGTGTTATATTAATGTCTATTTATAAATTAAAACAGAACAATGATGGTAGGGGGTTTACATACTTTTGTGTATGCCTCTCTAGACCTTCGTGTACCTGAGAGCCTAGCACAGGTTAAAGTCGTGGGTTCAGGCTGCAAGTGTAAGTGTATTCATGTGTAGCATGTGTACACATGTGTGTATACAAGCATGGGAAGGGCATGACTCAAATCACAGTGGGCAGCTGTCCATCAGCTCAACCTATGGGCTGGCTGGGCTCCTGCTCTCACCAGCCCCTAGCAGCTACAAGGGAACTGGACCTCAGAGGCTCTCTGGGACTGGAGATCCGATAAGGCCAAGATCCTCCACTGCAGGTATCTGAGGATTTGTCCTGTGCTATGGAGGAACCCAGTCCCTGAGAGCACAGTTTGCCTGGAGAGGAGACAAGGACTCTGTCCTTGCTATTTGGGGAACTTCATGAGCCTGTCTCTATCCAGCATGGGATCTGTCTTCATCTATTCAAATGGGCCATTTACCTCATTCAGAGCCTCCCAAGCTTCAGTCCAAATGACATTTGCTTAGCAGTTGGCCTATTTGAAAAAGCTGATATATTAGAACGAAGGCATGCAAATGCTGTACTGTCTTTCTGAGCTGGGGGTGCAGGGAGAGAGGCCCATGGGAGAGGGTGGCAGGGAGGTGGGGGACATTCAGTTGGTCAAGGATCCCAGGGAAACAGGCAGACACATTATCCACTCCAACATGGGCAATTTTGTCCCCGGGGTGGCTAATTAGCAGGCAGCTGCCCTGGCTGTCTACTTGACTTGCAGAATTAGAATGCTTAGCACAGAGATCTGTGTTTATGCTCAAAATCTGTCCTCCCTCTTCTCCAACCAGGAGGGGGGTTCTGACTGCTAGCTCTGCAGCCTCGAGATGGCTCAACTGGCACTTCAGGGGCCCGGATGGGGCTCCCTCTCCATAGAAGCTCCTGCCCTGTTGGAGGCCTCAGAAAATGGCAGGCTCATCAATGCAGTTACACAGGACATGTTCACATAAACGCACAAATATCCCTCCACTTAGGTAAATGTGATACAAAGGCATGGCCGAGCGGTACAGGCACCCACCCTCGGAGATGCACAGAGAGGAACAGGCCCTTAGCCAGCATATCCACTCACTCAAATAACCAGAGATGGCCCGAGACCTACATCCCTACATCCCCCCTCACATACACAAGGAAACACATACTTGCACATGTGTGCACACAGATGCATACCTAGACTTATACGAATGCAAGTATATACACCTTCATAGGCTCCTTGGAACAGGTATAGGAGGACACACTCAGAGACAGAGATGCTGCTTAAATCTATAGAAACAAATTATTGGAACTCAATCTTGGCTATTCTCAATCAGAATCTGAGATCAAGACTACATATAAGAACAAGATATGGTCCTTTGAGGAGACACAATATTTCTGAATCTCTGATATCAGACAACATATGCAAACCAGAATTCTCTTTGAATCCCCAGGGACCTTTGCCTAAGTGCTCAGATCCAGCTCTCCCTAAATTTGCTAAGTCATTGGGTGAGGCCTGTGAGACAGTGGTAGCCAGGTGAATTTTGAAAGGCTCCCTTGTATAATGAACACAGAATACTTTTATCATAAAAAATACAATTAAATGGCTCACTGCTGAATATGAGGAGGAAGAAGAATTTGATTGGGTGAGGACCATTGGGACTTTTTAAGGTAGTGGTTTTTTGGTTTTGTTGTTTCAGGAACATAGGATAACTCAGAAGTCACTTTTTATTGGCTGGCTTCTTTATGTCATCATTAAGCAGAAACTGTAATAAGAAATACAACTTGTCTAGATTTTGATTTAAACACAGATGTTTCAGACTCCCTGTTTAAACTGGAAGGTCCCATTCCTGTTGCAGATAGGGAAACTGAGGCCTGGGTAGGGGAAGCCACTGCTCAAGGTCATATAGCTATTAGTGATTTCTGTGAGTTACACAGGGAGTGCACACAGCTGGAGCTCAATAAGTATTAGCTGCTATTATTATTATTATTATTATTATTATTATCGTAAGTCATTGTCATTAGCAGATCAGAATCCAGCTCTTCCTCCCCTCTGGTTTGGACTCAGGATTTCCTTCCCAGTTGAGAAGACACTGAGGGACAGTAGCAACCTGAGCAGCAGCTCAGTCCTATCTTTAATTTTGACCTGATGTGCTCTAATCCTTCCACTTCTAGGGAAAGGGGCAAAGGAGGATTGCTGAAAGTGACAAAGGAAGCAGCAGGGTGAACTTTTTTTTTTGGGGGGGGGTTTTCTCCTGATGAGGGGCTTCAAAGGACAGCAGCCTTCTTCTGCTACCCTCTGTCTCCAGAGACACAATTTCTGATTGGCATCTGGCAGGACAGAGCAGTTGCAGGTACAAGACTGGGAGCGCCTTTCTGCATGCAGCTCCCTGGAGAGTGTCTTCCGGCCAAGGAAAGCTTTGTTCTAACCATTTCTCCTGGAGCCAGGGCTGCTGGGTGGTCTGGGGCAGGAGGGCAGAATGGAGGTGGGGCAGGGCAGGGCAGGGCCGGAAGAAGGATGGAGAAGACAAGGGGGGGTGTGGTGGAAGGGGGAGGGAGAGGGTGAAATCTGTGTGTATTGGGGGCGGGTAAGGGCTGGTACAGAAGGAGAGTTGGGGTTAGCATAGGAAGGTTTGGGGGTACTGGGGGACCAGCAGATGCCAGAATGGGGGAAAGGGTCTATGGAATCAGGTAGGGGTCCGCAAGTATAGACTAATCCCGCCCCAGACCCTGCCATCCCAGGTGGCTAGTGGGAGGGGTCCATAGCGAGATGCTGAGCCCCCTACACTTTGTGTCTGAGGCTCCAGAACATGTGGCCAGCACGCTCCCGCCCCTGCCACCCCCGCCGAAGGGCTGCCATTTGGAACACATTTGCAGACACATGGATTGTTTTTAAGTTAATGCTTTTTAATTCACTCTGTTTCCCACTTGTCGTTTTTTATTGAAAAGGCGGATTCTGCTGGTGTGTGTTCCTTTGTGGGGGCGGCAGGGGTGTTCTCCACGGGCAGAGATCCGATGAGAGACAGAGACAAAAGGCCCAGGGAGACACGGGGAATGAGTAAACAGGATCAGAGAGCAGGGAACAGGGAGAGACAGACAGGCACAGAGAAACCAGGAAGGAAGGCTCAGGGAGGGACTTAGCCTCTGGGCAGAGTGAGTGTGCGGAGCAATCCAGCTTCTGGGCGGCAGATCCCTCCACCTCCAACTGAAGCCCCTGGGGCTGAGCTTGCTCTCCTCTTAGCTCTGGTTCCATCCAGCGTAGACAAGGCTGAACTGGCCTCAGGGAAAGGGCTGGGAAGGATGTGGATGAGTCCGCAGGACCAGGGTCGCCGAGGGCTAGGGATTCGAGACCAGACAGAGAGAGGGGGACCTGGAGGCGTTCTCTCCCAGGTCCCCACACGCACGCACGCACGCACGCACACCTTCTGTTTTGGAGCAAATCCCTGAATCTTGAATCCCGCGCCGCGGCTCTGGAGAGTGGCGCCCCTGGCCTCCTGGGCCGCCTAGGGTGAGCGCCCCAACCTCTCTGAGCCCTGGCTGTGCCACCTGCAGGAGAGGAGCGCCGGTGGCTGAGGGCTGAAATGGCTCGGGGGGGCCCAGGAGACAGAACTCGGTCTAAGACACCTCGGTTTGGCTCAGGGATTTTCGGCCTCAGCCGCTGCTCCGGGCTCGCTCACGTTTCTGTAGGACTTGCTTGCGCAGACGGGAGAGCCAGGTGCTAGGCTTCCTTCCTTTGCAGCGGAGAACCAGTTCATTCTCTCCCCCTTCCCCCTGCCCCCCCGCCCCCGCAGATCCCCCCTTCTGCCCCACGACCCCTCCTTTACTCATCGGTGCCTGGTTCCAGCGAAACTTCCCAGCGGCCCGTGTAGACACACGACCGAGGACACACAAAGATGTCCCCAAGCCAGCACGTGGTGGCCGTGAGGACGGCTGGGCAAACACAGACACAGGACACAGGGTGCGGTGGACGGGGTAGAGCTTCCAGGCCGCGGCGAAAGGGCTCGTTGGGCGGGGAGCAGGGGCTCCTCCGGCGCGTTCACCCGGGGCGCAGCTCCCAGGCCCGGAGTGGAGAAACCGAAAGCCCGGGCTAATTAGAGCTAATTACATGTGTGCAAACAGCCACAGCGGAGGCCGTGGGCGGGACGCCCCTCCCCCGCCTGACCCCCGCTATCCGGCCCCAGCAAAGGGGCTTTGCTGGCCCAGCTGGGGCTGAGCGCCTGGGGGAAGGGCGCAGGCTCTGGAGAGCCCCGGGCCCCGGGGTTGGGGTGAGCCCTCTGCCTCCAGAGCGCCCCCTCCCCCGCAATTACACATTCCAGCGCGCTCCGCGGCCCTGGATGCCCGGGAGGGCTGGTCGCGACCGGGTTAGGAATTAGGACCAGAACTTGGTCCGAGCTCCCCTTGGCCTTGGGCTGAGCAGGCCCTGGCGGCATGGGCCCCAGCATTTGGGTCCTTGGGCTTCTATTATCGTGGCCTCCGAGAGCATTCCGGTTTCTGCGAAGATTCCAGGCGGCTCTCCTTGTAACCTGCCGCGGGGATGCTCTCTCTGCCTTGGAGCTGAGGCTGCGGGAGGAGGAAGGGACAGAGTCTGGTGCTTGGCTTTTAGTGATCAGTTTGTCCCTGACTGGATGAGCCACAGGACCCCCAGAGAGTGGCTTTTCTGAGCTTTCGTTCGCGCGTCCATACCGTGCGTGCCTCCTCCGAGACGCTGAGTCCAAAGGGAAGGAGAAAGGCGCGAATTCCTCACGTGTGAATGAGGCTTTACACAGTGCACGCTAGGCTGAACGGGCGATCTAATTTTGTGGTTTCTGGAGCCTTTGGCGTGGTGGCGGGGTAGGGTTTTATATTTCTATATTCTATATAGGTGAAGCTCAGAGAGGTCAAACGTGTCCTTCAGGTCGCACAGCGGGGAGAGGCAGGTAGTTGTCTGGGCTTTGGATTTGAAGTCCAGACGCTGCTCAACTCCCTATTCACCCCTCCCAGGCACCTCCCAGCGCTCTGCGAAGCCTGGGAACGGCGGCGGCCGAGAGCAGGAGCGTGGATCGCGATGGTCTGTCGCTTTTTGTGGGTCCCGCGGCACCCGCTCGCAGTGGGCCCATGGCGCCCCCTTGCGCTCGTGGCCAGAGATGCACTCTGCTCTTGGACTAGCTCACCGAGCCCCGAAACTTCTTGCCAGATTCCTCTGCCTCAGTTTGGGATTGTGCAGGAGAGGGCTCATTAACTGCTGAAAGGGTGACATGAGGTGACACAGGGATGCGCTTTGTATAGCGAGGTCTTAAGGGCACGTAGTGATGGCACAGAAGGGCTGAGGGCAGGGGGCATAGTTGGAACAGGCTCATAAGAAGAGAAAGGACTGTGGAGCTGTAACCCGCACCTTCTGCAAGACTGGGGTTCTGGAGCAGGAGCCCTCCTCGGGTGAACCAAAACCAATGTGCTGAAGGCAGAGCTTCATGAGATCTGGCTGGGAAGACAGGTGCTGGGTTCTGGGTGCTGGTGCAGGCGGTGAGCAGTCTGAGTCCAGTGTTTCTCCAACTTCTGGAGCACCAGACTCCCTCATCTGGAGGGCTTGCTAAAAACAGATTATTGCCTGACCGTTTGGCTTCTGATTCCCAGGTGCTGCTGATGCTGCTGGTCCAGGAACCACACTTGGAGAATCACTGCTCTGACCCAGAACTTCCCCCGAGGCTACAAGGCTTACCAGCTCCACACTTTCCAGCACCCCTGCCTGGATCAATTTTATTTTGATCAGTTTCATTTCCTGGCCTTGGCCTCAACATGAGATGTAATGTGGCTAGGCCTCCAAGCTTCTTTCCCTGGTCCTTTCACCCCGTTGGGTCAAAGAAGGAGAGCTTCTCTCCATCTGCCAGATGGGGTCATCTGGCAGGCTTCCTGGAAGAAGTGGACTAAACTTGAAGCACTGCCTCAAGGGAGTTGGGAGAACAGCTGGCCAGAGACGGGAAAAGTGGAGGTAAGACCTTCCAATGGTTGTATGTAACATGGCAGGGACTTGCAATTCTGCTCTAATGCTCTTCCTGAAAAACATACAGCCCTGGGCCAGGAACAGGGATAAAGGGGGACTGCAAAAAGCACCCAAATGAATGAACCTTTGCCAGCTGGTGTGGCTGGGGCTGTCCCTCATAGCTGCAGAGTCCTTCAGATGGTGGTTCCAACAGGGTCAGGACAGGCATGGCCTCAGTGGCTGCCCTTCCTGCCTTGGTTTCTCCATCTGAGGAATGCATGTCATGTGTCTGCTGATTCCCTGACCTTCCCAAGCTGCCAGCAGGATAATATATGGAAATTGCTTTGACCTCCTGAGAAAAGAGGGTCTCCAGGAATAGAAAGTTCAGCCACTAATCCCGTCCCCCCAGACTTCCCACTAATTCCTGCTTCCGATGTCAGCCTGGCAGGTTGAGTTTAGCAAAAGAAAGAACAACTTAGAGGGATGATGGTTTTTCTAATGGCCCCAGTTCTCCAAACACATCCACACACAATACACATGCACACACAGCCCGGTCACAGGCCCACCCTCATGCACAGCCCTTCCCCTACTTTCACTCGCACACATCCCTCCAGCGGAGCAGTCATAATTGTGGAGAATAATTAGAACTAACATTTGCACAGAGCCTTGCCATTGACAGAGGAGTCCCACCCTGCACTTTCGTTTAATCCTCACAACAACCCCAGAGGCAGGGCTTATTGCTATTATTAACTGAGGCTCAGAGAGGTTAAGTGACTTGCCCAAGGTCACTCAGCTAGTAAATGATAGGCATGGCTCCGAGTTGGTCTCCTGGCTCAAAAGGCTATTCTCTTTCTGCTGTTTTCTGCTCCTTCCTCCATACATTCATGCACATTCATTTATTCATTCATTCATTCACTCAACAAATCTATATTGTGTATCAGACCTGAGCCAGACACTGTGCGAGGTGCCAGCTGTTTTCCTGCATCTTCTCACGGAATCCTCATGACAGACACAAACCGAGCACTTTACCCATCTCCACTTCACAGCAGAGGAAGTGAGAACAGAGAGACTAAGTGCCAGATTTGAGATTTAAGCCCATAGTATGGCTCTAGAGCTCTGGCACCCGTGCTCTCCTGATCTCATGTACACGCACACCTTGTGCACTCTTGCAGTCCCTCCTCTCCTAGGCAGGGCCTGGAGCAGCAAGGTACCTGCCCGGGCCCTGTGTGTCAGACCCCCGGCCTGTGCCTGTCACCCAGACATTTCAACTGAACAGGCCCAGAGAATCAAGGATAGGATTTTCTCCAAAATGCCATTGGCATCTCTGGGGACAGAGTCACATTTTCCTACTGATTACACAACACTGTAGCATTTACAATAGTCACTCTGTCCATCAATATCAGTCAGAGGCGGCAAGAAATGTGTATCCCCCACCCCCACCTGTGCTGCCCCGGGCTGAGAGCAGAGGTAGGATACAGGGAAGAGCAGACATGGCCCTGCCCTTCACAGAGCCCAGGGGTGAAGGAGAGATTTACTGCCTCAGGGGTGGCCTGGGGGTTGCTGTCATTAGCGCCCATGGACCTTAGTGTCACAAGACTTAGATTCTGATCCAGGCTTTGTGCTTACTCGCTAGACGACCTTGGGAAGTTCAGTTACTTCCTCTCTAGGACCCTCGGTTTTCTTGTGTGGAAAAGGGGGACAATGACCGCTCCATGGAAGAGTTGTGTATGCAAACTGAAGGGGACCCTGTGCTGAATAGGGTGAGCAGGAAGACTATCAGGCTGAGACAAAGTATGGGATCCCATCCTGTCCTGTCCTGGAAGGGCAAGGATTTCCAAGTGGAAGTTCCTTCTGCATTATACCACCAAACGAGTCTGAGTGTAGGGAGATGATGAAGGGGTGACGCTGGCCAGGAACTGCTTTGGAAGTTTAAGTTCACAGACCTCTCTTCCCTTGATACTGAGTCACAGAGGAAGTGCATGAACCTATGATCTGATCCAGGCAACCCCAGGAGGCAAGGGACCCATGTCACCAGGGTCATGTATGGATATGTGTATCACTGTGGAAAGAACATGGGTCTTTGAGGCTTGGGTTTCTTTCCTCATTTATTTAGTAACTGCATATGTAAATCGAGTAAATATATGTTGAACATCTACTATGTATGGGCTAGGACTGTTCTAGATGCTGGGGGCTACAACCACAAACAAGATGAGCAAAATGGCAAACCTCATGGAAGCTGAATTTTGTAAGCCAAGCGAAGGAGATAGACAATGTTCATGCAACAAAAACAAAACAGCAGCAACAACAAAACCATGAATCCTAGCTCCACTGTGTGTCTTTGGGCAAGCTACATAGCCTCTCTGAGCATGAGTGACTCCATTTGGAATATTACAGAATGACTCCTGCTTCACAGTACAGTTCTGAGAGAACGTATATAAACTGAAAATATATTGCAGACTGGAAAGCTCTGTGCTCATGTGCATTGCTGTGGTGTGTGTAAACATGTGTGCTTGCCAGCACCCGTTTTCCTTGGCTCAGTGAACATAGCACCTGTGGGACTCCGGAAATGGTCCCAAATTCCATAAAATCCACAGCTCCTCCCATTAGAAATGTAGGAGGAAACCATATGGCTCTGATATCCTGACTTTGAGTTTGGTTTTGCCTCGAGACAACACATCTTGCAAGTTTCTCTGCTTGGAACTTATTTCCAAATCCTTTTGCTCTAATAGGTTTCATTTTAAAGGGAGTAGAGGAGGTTGAGTTGAACACTGAAATACCCTAAACCTGGGGGCCAGGCTGGCTGGGGTGAGGGGACATAGGTCCAGCCCCAGGCGGTGCAGCGGAAACTCACTAAGAGAGCATTGACTCTTGGCACTGTTGTCATCCTTCAAGCTCTGCTTTCCTGGCTCTGACTGAGAAAGACTGTCACACTGGAATCAATCTTTTGACTCCATGTCTGAGTATCTGCCCTATAGAAGGTCCCAGCACAAATCACCCATCCCAACCCAACCCTTGCCAATACCAACCAGTCCAGAACAACCACACACATCTCAAACCTTCCAACTCAACCCAATCCAACCAATCCCAACCCAGCCCAGGCCAACCTGGCCCATCCCAACTCATTCCAACCCCACCTAGCTCAGTTGTTGGAGAGACTGGGGACTGGCTCGTTCTGACTCTATTCCCCTCTCCTTCTGTTGTGCCTTTTTATCCCACAGAGGTTGAAAGCTAAAAAACTATTTCCCAGACTTCCCGGTAGTTAGTTTCGATGTGATATTGGTTTCACCAAATGCCATGCCCTCATGCAAGGCAATTCATTCAGAAGTTAATTAAATGGACAGAAAGTCAGGGAATGAGCTATTCATGCAAAACATTACTTGCAAAAACAAACATGCTAAAGTAGAGAGAATAGTCTGGTGTGCCCTTATGTCCCCAATCACCCAGCTTTAACAAGTATTAACATTTTTTTCACTCTTGTATTATCTAACCAAAGAATTTCTTCATCACATTTCTTTTCTGAAGCCAGAACCTGTCTGTGCTTTCATAGTGAGGTGTGCATTGAGCTGGTGTGGACAGAGGAACATGTTTCTGGAGCTAGAAGCTTGGCTGCCGGCTTCCTGATTTGGCAGCTGGCTTCCTGATGGTTGCAGAAGGCGCAGCTGCCTTGGTGGTCCCCTTCTGCAGCACAGCTTTGGGAGTTGGTCCTGAGGATGCAGCCTGGGATCTGTTTCTTCAGCTCTCCAACTATTCTGTAAGCCATTAAATACCCATTCATACAGTTATTTCTGCTTACACTACCCAGAGTAGATTCTGTTTCTGCAACTAAATACTGGCTAATCCCCAATCTAACCTATCCTCAACTCAGCCCAGCCTGCCCCAAACCAATCCAGCCCATCCAAGTCTGTTCAATCTAGCCTGACTTTAATCAATGTGGTCCAACTGAACCCAGCTCCAACCAACCTCTCCCCACCTCAGCCCATTAAAACTTCATGCAGCCCATCCCAACCCAATCTTGGCCAACTCTCTCAGTCCAAACAAGCCAACTCAACTGGTGCAATCCCATCCAATGATTCTCAGTCCAACCCATTCTATGTGAGCTGAGCAGCATAGCCTGTTCGATTCCACACATATTTTCTGAGTATCTTTTGTGAGCCACCACAAGGGAGCAAAGCAAACTGGAACTTCTCTACAGATGTAAGGTTGCTTTTGCTTGTTAGCATTTCTTTCCTATTTCTCCTCTGCCAGTCCTGCCCCTTGCCACAGACCCTGCCTCCTTATCCATGTCCATTCCCTCTGGCTACCTAATGCCCCCGTAGTGTTTTCTGGCTGTTCAGGGCCTCAAGAGGAAATCCCTCTCTATCCCAGTCCCCTCTTCCTGGGGAGCACTCCTAGAACTCCCACTTCTGCAAAGCCTCCCATTGCAGTAGGCAGACTTTCTGAAATAGCTTTCCAGAGCTGTCCTGCCCTAATCCTGCAACTTGTGAATCTGATGAGACTACACTAAGCGGTGTGGTCCAGTTGACATTGGGATCTAAGGGAGGCTATCCCGGATTAGCTGGGTGGACCCATGGTAATCTCATGAGCCCTTAGCAAGTTTTCTCCAGCTGGGGCAGAGGGGAAGTCTGAGAAATGCAGTAAATCAGGTTAAAGGTATTGGGAGCATGAGAAGGAATTGCCTCAAAGTTGCTGGCTTAGAGAATGGGGGAGAACACATGAAGAGGAACATTATGACCTTCAGGAGTCGATGTCAGCAAGAAGATAAGGCCGTTGGACCATAGCTTTAAGGAACTAGATTCAGCTCACTACTTGACTGAATTTGGAGGCCCATTCGTCCAGAGCCTCCTCATAAGACCCCTGGACTTCAGCCTTCTGACACCCTGAGCAGAGGACCCAGATGCACCCATCTGGATTTCTGGCCTCTGGACTGTGAGATAGTAAATAGGTGTTGGGAATTCATTCATTCAGTCACTCAACAAACCTCCTGGTGCCAGCCCCTGTTAGATGTTCAGGAATGGGCTCTTGGTTTAGCTTGTGCATCATGGAACCCTCGGGACGTCCAGTGAGAAAGCTGACTAAAGAAGCTCAAGGTGCAGTGAAGGCCAGAGGCCACATGCTTTGTCTTTGCTGGAAGAAGGGGTGGCACCAGGTTAAAGCTAGGATGGCTACTCCGCTGCAAACTGCTGCTGTGAATCTGAAGGTCAGATGGCCCTTCATCTGGACCTTGGCACTGTTGCTCATGAATGACATCATTGCTCTTGCACAGCTTCCTCCAAGCCCTCATTTTCTCATAAGTAAAACTTGGGCAAACCACCTGCTGTGCCAGGGCTGGGAGTGAGAGGAGACGGTGATGCTGGCACATGGGAGTGCAGCCAGTGTACACATTTCTTCCTCTGGGCCACGTTCTCAGGTGAGAAAAGGCAGCTAACATTCACTAAGCATCTTCTATGAGCTATGAACTTGGTGAGAGAACTGCATTCTTACAGTGAGCCACCTGGTGGGTCCCCCAATGTGCAGAGAAACTGAGGCCCAAAGAGGTGAAGAAACTTCCAAGTTCTCCAAACTTCCCCCTGCATGGAGTGTGGGAGCAGGATTTCAGCCCGCTCTGGAGTCCAAATTCTGCCCACAGTGTGGGGCCCCTGCCCAGGCTGGAAGCGAAGCCACCAGGGCCCTCAGGTTGAGGAGGCCACCAGCGCAGAGCAGGGAGGGCAGGCTTGGCTGTGAGATTCGGCTAGTCCAGCACAAACAAACCCCCAGCAAGGGGCCCGGCCTGGGGTTCACTGCAGAAAGCTCTAGGGTAGGGCTTGGGTTTCACTTTTTGACCTGCTCAGATGGGGAGTGACAGGGCTGGGGGCTGCCTGAAGTTCAAAGAGGATATGTGGCTCAGAGGTCGAAGTTCAGCTGAAAAGTCATTCCCAGCCCCCTCAGCTGGGAAGAATGTGTTCAAGCTGTTCCCCGGTCTGGCTCACTCTCCTCCATCGTCTCCCTTCCTTGTCCCTCCCACTACACTGTGGAAGAAGAGGAAACTGGGACCCAATGGGCCTGGCTCCAGCCCCTCCTCCTGCAGGAAGTCTCCCCTGAACATTCCTGCCCCCACCAAGCTCTTCACTCCTTCATTCTAATTTCAATGAGCACTTACTAGATGCCAGGCTCTGTGCCAGGCACTGTGATGCTGAAAGGAGAAACAGACAAGAACAGATAATGTCAGTACATGATGAGAGCTTGCCTTTCCCCTCCACTCCTGCCTTCCACCCCTGGGACACTGTCACGCTCATACTGATGGCCGCCTGGAGAACCAGAGCCCCCTCCTGGGACACAGGCACCAAGGGCAGCCAGGGCCGGGAGGCAGCGCCCTGCTGAGACCCAGCCTCTCAGGCATTTCATCCCTGCTCTAATGCTAATTTGCTGAATGAGCTGAGGCAGTGATCTGCAAACTCATTAGTCAAGGTAGTGGCAAACCAAACCGAGGCAGCTCGAGAGCTGCATGTGGCTCTGGAGCCGCAGTTTGCCGACCACTGAGCTGAGACACCTTTTCCTTCTCTGAGCCTCACTTTCTCAGCGGCAATGTGAGAAATAAATAGGAGACAAAAATATATTCCCTGCCCACCCAGATGAGTGCACACAGCATTTCCCTCTCTCCCTGCCTGCCAGGATCTGTTCCTGGAGTTGCTACTAGCAGAGGCGGCAGCAGCAGGTGCAGCAGGGACAGCACCCTTTGAATACTATTTCCTCCACTTGCTGAGATCTATGTCTTGGGGCAAGCTGCTTCCCCTTTCTGAGCCTCAGTTTCCTCATTTGTAACAAGCAGGGAAAAGACCCCTGGTGATAATGAATGGGATACCATTGTAGTGCTGGGCATTCCCTGCCACTCATCAATGGTCAAGAGGACAGCTGTTCTGTGAGGGGGCGTTGATGAGGAGAACAGCTAGGCATTCTGCTGGGCCACAGAACTCCCCAAGCATCCAGGGAATTCCCAGCCTGCAACTACTCAGACCGGTGCCAGCACAGGGCACATGTCATAGTCACACTGTGGGCACAGCCACACCTGTGTCCATGCAGCCAGCCCACATGTGTCCTCACACTGTCTAGCTCCCCACAAACACAGTGTGAAACATCCCTGCCTGTCCAGGACCAGCTCCCCCAACAGTTCCCAGGGATGAGTCTGAGGCTGAGGGGGAAGGCACTTGCCCGGGAGACAGTGCAACGGTGGAGCCCCACCTGCACTGGGCGCTGGCTTCCCAGATGGCTGGTTCTAGTGAACCAAGCTGCGCGCTGTGGCGCACTCAGTTGTGCAAAGGGTGAGGTGCACACCCAGCTCTCTCACGCCCAGCCAGGGCACAGCCATTCAAGCGGAGCACTGGGGAGCGAAGGCCCAGGCACAGCGCACACTACCCACCAGGAGTGCACAGGAGCCCAGCCGGGGCCGCGCAGTCTGAGGAAGGTCCATGCACTGGGCCCGAACATATCCCACAGCCACCCGCCCAGTCTGCCCGCCCAGCCGCCCTCCTCCCCGTCGCCAGGGCCGGCACTTGGCCTCGCTAACCTGGGCGCGGGGCCGCCAGGGCCGGGGCCATTATGCGGGCGCATGGCCGGCCGCGCCGGGGCGCAGAGCAAACTTAACCTTCATTTGGGAGCGCCCAGCGGCCAGAGCTCTCGGCGCAGCCATCGATCGCCGCTAATGGCCTCGTCTAAATGCGGAGCCGCTGCCTCCGCCCCGCGGGTCAGGGCGCACCCGCCCTCGGCCCGCACTCGGTGCAAAATGGTGTTTACCAAAGTCAATATTGGCTGCAGCGCCCGCTGGCCTCCCCTGCCAGGGCCGCATCTGGGCTGCCACGGCCTCCTCCTTGAGTCCCAACTGCCCCTGGCCCCGAGGAGGAAGGAGCTTGCGGACCAAACCCAGGCGCGCCACCCAAGGTCGCCCAGGGCTCGGGCGCTGGGAAGAGAAAACGGGAGGTGTGGCCTAGGAATACCCTGGGTTAACTCCTGAATCCGTATCTCTCTGTAAACTTGGACAGGTCCCTTCACCACTCTGAGCCCTCAGGATGGCATTTGTTAAGGCGGTCCCCAAAGGGTTGTTGAAGGGGTCACAGTAGGGAGAGTTCAGCACGGACCCACAAGGACACTTGGAGAGTGGCTGCTCCTACGAGAGGCGGGGAGGAATCTGCCCCTACCTATGTCCTCCATCCCTTGGTGCTCCTCTATGGCTCTGGTTCTCTTCCCCAGGGCATGGTTGTATCAGCTGCTGCAAGCACAGATTCTGGAAGTTCTCCATCTGAATCTTGGCCTCACCACCGAAGAACCTGTGACAAATTCTGCCTCTCTTAGATCCTATGCTTCCTTGTCTGTAAACGTGGTGATGTAATTCCAGCTCTCTCAGATGAATGAGTGTCTTAAGCTGGGGCACAGGCAGGCAGTGGGTAATCGTGGTGAGAAGTGGGGAGCATGCTGACGCCCTGGGGTATGGTCTGAGGGCTCCATTTATGCCTTCCCAGGCTGCAGCCATCAAATGCTTATTGGTATTATGTTAAGCTCATTGGGCAATAAAATTACCTTCCTGCTCGAGTCCCCTTTCATTCTTGCGTTGTTGATCTTTGGATTGATAAGGAAAACATAGTAATTGCAATTTCCCCTCCCTCCTCCTTCTCTCTGATCCCATCAGAGAAAGGAACTTCTAAAGGAGAGCCCCAGAGAAACTTGGGGGCTAGTCCCATAACTGAGCTCTGGCCCAGCAGGGTTAGGAGGGACTGGCAACCCGAGTCTGCCATCTGGTGGCCATGGCTATGCTGACTGTCCGCCTCCTGGAACCTGGTGATGAGGAGTCCTAGTTCCTGGGAATTTAGACTCATAGTTGACATCTGAAGAGTCTCAGACTCTTAGAATCACAAGGTAGTACTTCCTTTTAGGCTCAGATGATTTTAGGTTCTTGATATATTGTGTGCATGGAACTTTAGAACAGTAATGATAACTAATGTTCCCTGAGAGCTTTCTCTGTGTGGGGAAACTATAATGATGCTTTTGGGAGCTGTGTCTCTAATCCCCTCTGCAATATCAGCACATGGCTACTGTTGAACCCCACTGTTTAGGCGAGAAAGCTGAGATTCTTAGGGAACAATATGTCTACAATTACGTTATGGTAAGCAATAAGTGGAAATGTGAATCTCATGTCTCCAGACGCTAGACCTGTGCTGTTAACCAGCATACTCTACTATAGCATCTTATGATAATATAAGCTAAAACTTCCAAGTTTTAGAATTGTAGGGTATTAGAACATTAGAGTTGGAGAGTCTCAACATTTTGGACTTATGAAATACTGAGGAGGATGGGCACTTAGACTTGTGGACTCAGGAGATGTGAACTGTTAGGACTGGGAAGGCCCTTGGGGTCTCTCATTTTCCTATGAGGTCAGACAAAGCAGGCACCTGTCTGAAGGTGCAGGGCAGGGTGGGAACCTTGGTCTCTTGACCCAGCCTCTTTCCACTGTGGGTTTCTCAATCAAGGCTTTTCCAGTCATGTTCTTTTATAGCTACCACAATAAAGCTGTGGACTTTTGCTCCAGAACAGCACATAAAATATCCCATTATTTGCCTCTTAACCTGAGCTTCTGTTTTACATCTTAAGTCTGATGTGTAAGCCTCATAAAAGGTAATCATCTAAGGCCTGTTCAAAGAGAAGCCATAAATTGGCCATTTAGCCCAATCAGTCTTTATTGCACTCTTACAGGCAACCAAGCAGTATAAGCCCGTGCCCACAGAGAGGACGGGGGAGCATAAACCACAGTCCAGGACTGTGAACTGCTTAACTCTTCTGGAGAGGAGTGCAAAGATGCTGAGTCAGTCCAAGAAACATAAATGTCACCAGGGATGTCACTCCATTCTAGATACAAAATGGGGTGGTGCGAAAGGCCAGTGTGGGCCGTGAAAACAAAGGTAGAATATTTTCCCTACTAATTATTAAGTAATGACTGGGCACTAGACACATTGCAAAGTATGTGGTGATGTACATTATCACAAAGAATCTACACAATAATGGTATGAAGTTGATATATGGGTGGTCTGAGACTCAGGAGGTTAAGTGGTTTATCCCAAGTCCTAGCTAGTAAATTCTGGATCTATGATTTGAACCTAGATCTGACTTCAAAACTTTTGCTTTTAATCAGTGGCACACTACGTTGGAGTTGGGCCTTAAATGGCCAGAATGGCTACTTGAAGAAAGAAAGCCACGTGGTGTATGTTGGTATGGAGGCTGGGAGGCAGGAAGGAAGTTGGCTGTGCTAGAAAACCACACCTTCATGCAGGCTCCACTCTGCTCACTCCAGTCTCATTTGTAGCTCGGTGCCTCCAAGATGATCAAGGATACAAGTCTTGGCAACCCAGCAACAACTCCATTGTTAGGCTGTCTGGACTGGGCCTGAGCCGCCCAGGCTCCCGTGAGTCATCTCTCAGGGGAATACCCCAGGAGGATCCTCCCCTACTGCCTTCCCCCCTATCCTACCCACTCCCAATCTCCTCAAGTCCCACAAACATGTATGAGAGTATAGGAAAGGGCCCTGCTGTCCTTCCAACAAGGGAAGGTGCAAGGGGAGGGTTTTGTCACCATCTTTCTGACAGTGTCTGCTGCAGGCTCTGCCTGTGACTGTGGGGACTTCTGTCCCTGAGGTTAGTCCTGTCTCCACTCTCTCCTTCACACCGAAGGTTCCAAGATTCTGCCCACTGTCCTCCTTAATCACTCCCTAATCCTCCTCCCCCTCCACTTCTCTAAATCTCAGCCCTCACTCAGGACTCATTATATCCAGATTAGGGCACAAGTCCCCTCACTGGTCTCCAGGCCTTCACTCTCCCCAATTTTATGCTCTATACACAAATGTTCTTTTATATGTTCTCTGCCTAGCCAAGACCCTTCCAGGTCCCTCTAGGGTTAAAGGCTCCTCTTCTACATCTACTGACATCTTTTAGATTTTCCTATTTGTGTTCTTTTGAATACAGGGTGTAGCCTGGATTAAAATTTTAGTCTCACTACTATGGGCCATATGATCTTGATAAAGTTACTTGACCTGTAAATCTATAAAGTGAAGATGATTACAAAACATTCTGCATCATCACATCTGGTAACTAAAAAATTGTAAAGTACTTATAACATTGCCCGGCACGTAGTAAGCCCCAGTAAAATATTTAGCATTAGCTCTCATCAGCAACTTACATGATAGTTCTCCTACATCAAACCACAGGCTATTCTTCCATCTAGGCTGTTTCACAATCTCCAAGAAAAGTTCATTTAATTACTGAGGCAGATTCAAAATGGCTACAAGTGTTTAGTCCTGCTTCTTTGGAGAGATGGGTCTGTGTCTCTTCTCCTTAAATGTGGTGTGGCCTGTGACTACTTGATTAATGGAGTATGGCATAAGTGACACTATGACAGAGCAGACCTGCCTTTAAAAAGACAGGTTGGTTCTGCCTGGTGTCTAGGACCTTGACCAGCCATGTAATGAGCCTGACTATCCTACAGAGAGGTCACCCAAGGAGACCCTGAGACCTCCTGGATGAGGCCCTGCTGAGTCCAGCTCAGCAGCCAACCCCACCCACACACTAGGCATCCCAGCCCAGTCAGTGGCTGAAAACTACAGAGTGATCACAGGCAACCCCCTATGGAGAGAAAGAATTGCCCTGCCATGCCCTGCCAATTCCTGAGGCAAAGTTGAGAGATATAATAAAATGGTTGCTGGGTTAAGGCACCGAATTTGGGAATAGTTTGCATATAGCTTTAGATAACTAAAACAACGACTAAGAGGAATCTGGGCTGGCAGAGAAGGACCCTCTACCATTGGTACTTAAAAATATTTTAAAATACATGAAACATCTTCAATAATTAAACATTATGAGCTTAAGAGCATTGCTTTGCATAGTTGAAGTTGCAATTACAAATTATGTAATATCCTTTGAGTCCTCTAAACTCATAAAACAAACATAAAATATATACAAAACAGTTATTTAAACTTCTTGCTATGTTCACATTTATACCTATCCTAAAAGCATTAGTTCCATGGTTCATTTATTCCTTTATTATTTCTATACATAATGTTTATACCTCCTTAGTTTCTTCGATATTTATTTTGATACCTAGCTAGGGTTGCAAAAACTTTCCAAATTGAAAAGAAAAGTAATACTGACTCAGACCAGGATCTGAGGTACCAATCATTTGATTCTTGATTGGAAATGAAACATGGTTGCTTCTCCCAAGAGCTTTGAACAGGAGGCACTGGTCAACAGACCAGGCTGCCTCTTTTTGGCTTAAGCTTCCCTTGTTACACCAGTGAAATTTGCAAGTGTAGGCCTTTCTTTCATACATTACTCAGTTTTATTGTAACCTGTGTCTCTCCCCAAATGTGATACGTTGCACACCTCACTGGGTCAGTGTTCCATCACCCATCGTCTCATCATTGTGACGTGTGGATCTGGCTGTGAGGATTATTTAGGACTTCGAGATCCTTTTTTATTATCTTATGATCAGTGAGGACATCTAGAGGTTTAATAGGAGATGAGGGATTGGGTCTGCCTGTTTTTCTTCTCTCTGGGCTATTCAGCGAATCCACCTGCTTGGTTATTGGATCCACTGTGCTATGGGCTAGCTTCCTGAGGGGCTTGTCTACTACTTTTTTGTTAGCAAGGCCAGCTGTTTGGGTTCTCAACACAGTTCCTACCTTTGCTATAATTTCTTGGCTTACACATGGTTTCCTGTGATTTTCTAGATTTTGTAGACTCTATTATACTTACCTTTTAATTACAACCTCCTTTTTGTATACTTTATATTGACTTTTTAAAGTGTCATTCTTAGCTTTTTATTAACTTACTTTGTTTTAATAAACCATGTATCTTCCTCTCTTCCTCCTTGTCTGCCTTCTTTTTGATGTCCAGGTGATCAGGGCTTTGCCAGTGGAAGGCACTTTAAGCTATTCCCCAACCTCCATGTTTGTTTACTGTCACACTGATATCCTTAAGCAACCTTGCTTCTTGCTTTCTAGCAACAGCAGGATGCCCCATAACCATCCAAACTACTTTTTTTTCTCTCTCTCCAGGACCTAGAACCACCTGTCTTTGAAGCATACAATTCTTTTCAGTGCAGAAGAGGATGCAGGCACAAGGGGCAGGTTAGTCCTGGTGCGGTGACTCCAACTCTTATGTTTGGGCCTCATGGAAATCAGGGTGTTGTGCTGCGGGCCCCCAGCACTCCAATGTGTGTGGGACACTGCTTTCCCCTCCACCACACTGTCCTAACCTTCCCTTAATTTCTCAAGCAAAGTAGAAGTTGTCTATAATTTTTGATTGGAAGGTTTAGGGACAAGGGGAGGGGGGTGGGGATTAGAGAGTACCATAATCTCTGCTATTTGTGGCTTCCCTTAGAGCCCAAGTCTAAATCCATTTTGAGATCACATGCATACCTCCCAGTCCATCTCTGCAGGGGGAGAGGCTAGCTCACCCCCCCACCCATCCCTGCCCTCACCAGGGATCCCCTGAAGATGTCTGCCTTAGAATTTTGGACCAGCTACCAGAAGGCTTGATGAGAAGGAGTTTTCTGTCATTCCAAGTGTAGGGGCCATTCCTGCCAATATCAGGATGGAGGGCTGCCTGGAGGGTAGACAATAGGAATGTCCACTTCCCTATCTTCACAAAGATGAGGCCTAGTTCTAAGTGCCCCAATGACAATCGCATCAGAAAGCAACAACTGAACAACAACTAGCACATTCCGCATGGCCTATGTCTTTTAGCTTTATAGCCTGGGAGCACATCAATAACTGAGCGAGAGTGAGGTAAACACAACCCAGTCCAGTTAATGGTTACCATGGGTCTTACAACCCTCTCCCAGCAGTGTGGGCCTGTACACCTTTCTAGGTTCTCAGCTTAAACCATCTGGAACTGTTATTAAGTAAGAATGCACACACACACATAAGCATAATGAAGTCTAACGCGTACCAAGCAATATAATATTTATCTTTTTTTTAAAAAAAAAGGAAAATAAAATCTATAGAGATGCAACACTCACCATAACCACATTTGACAATTTACATGACCAAATATCTACTTCAAGCTACTTAGACATTCTCCTAAAAGGAATTGGGGGTACTTGTGTTATAAGATGTCCCTAAATGGCCAGTTCTTGTGTCTTCCCAAAGGCAGAATCATATGTAGATTTAAAAAAATGTAATGCATTCCCATGACTCCTACTTTAGAAGTTACAAAATGATATACAATGAAGTCTTCTTTCGACCCTGTCTGCACCCAGCCACCTCCACCCAGAGGACCCAGTGGCCAGTTTCCTACATCCCTTTGCATTTGCAAGTGAGTGTGCATACATGGTCTTTTCCCACTCCTTTTAAAAACATGAATGAGCTGAAACTGGTTTGGCTCAGTGGATAGAGCGTCGGCCTGTGGACTGAAAGGTCCCAGGTTCAATTCCAGTCAAGGGCATGTACCTTGGTTGCAGGTACAACCCCAGTAGGGGGTGTGCAGGAGGCAGCTGATCGATGTTTCTCTCTTATCTATGTTTCTAACTCTCTATTCCTCTCCCTTTCTTTCTGTAAAAAATCAATAAAATATATATCTAAGAAAAACACAAATATGAATGAGAGCACACTATGCTGTTTTGCACCTCACCTTTTTAGCCTAACAATCTATCTTGCAGATTATTCCATAATCCTATCTAATAAAGAGGGAATATGCTAATTGACCATCACTCCATCACAAAGATGGCTGCACCAACAGCTGAGGCCAAGTTCCCTTAAGGAGCCTTAACAAGCAATCAGCAGGGACCTTAGGCTACACCCCCCGCCCTGGCATCAGCCTGGAGACCTCAGGCCACACCTCCTGCCTTGGCACCAGTATGGGGGACCTCAGCCATACTCCCACCCAGCGGAGTTTGACGGGGACCTCAAGATGCACTTCCTGTCCTGGTGCTGGGCTGGGGGACCTCAGGCTGCTCCCTCTACCCCAACACCAGGCTGGGGGACCTCAGGCCACACTCCTGCCCAGTGGGGCTTGAAGGGGGACCTGAGGCTGGGGTATCTGAGCCTGTGCCCCCTGCCTGGTGGGGCTTGACAGGGAACCTCAGGCCATGCCCCCCACCTAGCAGGGATTGATGGGGGACCTCAAGGCATGCCCCCTGCCCCATCTGGAGGACCTCAGGCCATCTCCCCCATCCTGGTGCTGGGCCAGGGGACCTGAGGCTACAGCCCCTCCCCAGCAGGGCTTGACAAGGGTGGGACTGGCCAGGACTGAATTTAGCCCAATGGTGGGGGGACGGCCAGGTCTGGGTCTCATGTGATTTTGAGGTTCATGTGGGTGGGTGGGGACTTGACTCTGGGTCCCCTTTTAATATGCACAAACTTTGTGCACCAAGCCATTAGTATCTTATAAAAACACTAGAGGCTCAGTACACGAATTTGTGCATAGGTGGGGTCTGGCAAGCCTGCCTCAAAGGGGGCCAGTTGGGGCTGGGCTGACAGGGGGAAGGGACATGGGAAGTCAGCCAGCCCCATCCCTGATGGGCGGTGATAGGGGTGAGGCCAGTGGGGTGGCCAAGGGAGGTTGGCTGGCCAGCCCTGCCCCTAATTGGGGGCAGGGCCAGCAAGGGGGAGGGGCCATGGGACATTGGAGCGGGGGGTTGGGGGCTATTGGGGTCCTGATAGGACCATTTGGCTGTTGCAGTTGCATCATAGTGACTGGTCATTCTGGTTGTTCTGGCATTCCAGTCACTTGGCATATATATATATATATATATATATATATGTTCTTACTCTTTCCCATCCCAGAAGCTACATTGAATATATCCCAGTATGTTGAAACATCCTCTATTTATTGACAGTTTGTTTCTAGTTCTTTACCATTATAAACAATGCTATGATTAATTCCTGTATGTTCATGCATGTGTATAATTGCATCTACAGAATGAACTCCTAGGGGTGGAGCTGTTGGGACCCAGGGAACATGCAGATGGACTGTGATGTTGCCAAACTGCCATCAAGGTAACTGAACCAATTGAAATCAAACCCTCCCCCAGCAGTATGGGCATTGGCTTTCATTTATCTTTGCCAACAGAGTATGTCATTAAACTTTTTGCTTAAGACCAGTCTGATAGGTGAAAAAAAGATCTTAGGGAAGTCTTAATTTGCTTTTCTTTAATTAAAATTATGAATATCTTTTCATATGTCTAAGAGCTATCTATATATTTCTTATTCTAGAAATTGTTTTTTATCCTTTGCTCTTTTTGGAGGATGGTAGAGTGTTGATCTTTATAATTGATTTTCAGGACTTATATTTTAAAGGACATTTACTTTTGCCTTTGATATGAGTTGAGTTGACAGTATTTTTTCCAGTTCTTTATTTGATTTTCAATATTATATTATAAACATTTTTGCATGTTAACTTTTCCATATAAACTTGAGAGTTTTTGTAGTTCCTAAAAATCCTATTGATATGTTTATTGAGTATTGTTGCCATGAATACAATTTATATTTTTGTATAGTCAAATTTATTGATTTCCTTCATTTATGGCTTCTCAGCTTTGTCACATTTAAAAAGTCATTCTTGTTCTGAAATTATAAAATCATTCTCCTTCTCTGAAATAAGCCAGTCAGACAAAAATAAGTATCTTATGGAAACTAATGAACAAAATAAACTAACAAACAAAATAGAAACAGACTTATAGATACAGAGAAAAGATTGACAGCTGTCAAAGCAGAATAGGGTTGGGGGGTTGGGTGAAAAAGATGAAGGGATTAAGAAAAAACACACACCTCACAGACAATAATGTGGTGATTATCAGAGGGGAAGGGGGTGGAGAAGGTAGAAGAGGGTAAAGGAGGGATAAATGGTGATGGAAGGTGACTTGACTTTGGGTGGTGAACACACAGTACAATATATGGTGATATATTATAGAATTGTACACCTGAAACTTATATAATTTTATTTAATCAGTTACCCCAATAGATTCAATAAAAATAAAAAAATCAATCTCTTTCTATGCTTCTTATAATACTTCTAATGTTACATTAAAATCTTTGACCCACTTGGAATTTTTCCTCGGTTAGCAGCTTCCACCCTATTGTCTCCTTTGTCTACTTTGCTCCCCTAATACACCTGATGCTCTATGGTGGCACATAGCTGAAATATGTTGTTTTCTTCTGCTAAGCACTGGGAAATACTGGCTGAACCCATGGCAATGGCCCATGTTTCTCAACCTTAAACCTGGTGGATCTCAGAACTCTCTGTCTGTGGGGAAGAAATCATCCAGAAGACTCCACAGTCTCTGATGAGGACTTCCTTCCCGTCCGTCTTTCTTTCTCTTCCTTCCTTCCTTCCTTCCTTCCTTCCTTCCTTCCTTCCTTCCTTCCTTTTTTTCTCTTTCTTTCTTTCTTTCTTTCTTTCTTTCTTTCTTTCTTTCTTTTAAATTAAAAAATTGATTTTAGAGAGAGGAAGGAAGAGAGAAACATCGATCTGTTGTTTCCTGTATGTGCCCTGACTGGGATTCAACCTGCAACCTGGGTATGTGCTCTGCATGGTGGGAATCAAACCCACCAACTTTTGATGTGCAGGAGATGCTCCAACACTGAGCCACTTGGCCAGTGCTGATGAGTTTTGTAGACTATTCAGAGAACCATTTTTATTTATATTTATTCTATTATTCCCCATTTTTTCTTTTTCTCAGATTATTCTGCTAATTTTGGGGTTTATTCTAGTACTTTGTCATAAACAAAAACTCAAGCTCTTTTAAAAGATTTTAGGAAGTAGAGTTTTAAAAAATCGTTTAGAAATTTCCTAGCACAACCACTAAGAATATTTGAATATTCTGTTATAATCTTTCCTACATGGACCTTTATTTTACATAGTTGAGACAATACATGGTACATAAGTTGTAACCTATTTTTCTACCCCCAAATAGCTTAAAAGTATATGCTCACATTAAGAAAAAGTATTGATATGCATCATTTTTAGGGCTTTAGACTTGAGAGAAGAGGATGTGCTGTAGTATAATTTATGTAGCCAGCCTTAATTGTTGGGCAGGTAGGTTGTTTTTACTGATTTGTTATTACATACAATGATGGATGGAGCTCTGTATAGATGGTAAAATTACTGGAACAAATTTTAAGGAACCTGGTGCAAACTTCCATACTAAAGACTGTATTTCTAGAGAAGGAGAAATGGAAGCTGAAACAAGTAAAATCTTGCTTTCACCCACATTGTTTTCTCAGTGGTGCTACAAGTTCCTCTGGTAGGAGGACCCTGCCTAGATCCTTAAATATTGTTGTTGTTCATGAGCTCTTTGCAGTATTGTAATATGGATTAAAAATAGAGCTAATGTTGAATAGAGAGAAACAGAGCTGGAGAGAGGAAGGGAAAGACAGTGAGATCAAATGTTAGGGAAAGATACTACTTTGAACCGCACAAATAGTTCTCCTGTATGCTGTAGTTTCCCATATTAAAATCTCCACTAGGAACTTGGGTGTTGGAGAAATGGTGATATCTCAAAGCCAGGAAAACGAGGTCTGAGGACTCAGACGTGTGCCCAGATACAGGGTAGAGTTGGCTAAGGCAGAGTAAGGCTGGGCTGGACAGCGGTCAACTGCTCTAGGGTTGGTCCATCTCATGGATGGACTCTAGGTGGCGCTGTGGCTGTAAAAGTTTTGGGCTGAGGAATTTTGGCAAAGCTGTCAGGACTCTGGGAAGAAAGGAAGGAAGAGAAACAAACAAACAAATAAAAAGAATAGTGGACTGGAGAGAAGGAAAGCCAGAAGGGAGGTAGAAAGGAAGGAGAGAGAGAGAGAGAGAGAGAGAGAGAGAGAGAGAGAGAGAGAGAGAAAACAGATAACACAGAGAGAGAGAGGGGAAAGAGAGGTGCCCCAGCATGTGTTGTGCTTGGTCTGGATGAAATGGAATAAGTTGAGGGCTTATTCATTCACTCAATAAGCATTTACCAAGGTCCACTGTTACTGTGGTAGATCGTGGAGATAAAATAGTGGACTGTGCAGCTTATTTTCAAGGTCATGTTGCACATGAAAAGTGAGAGTGCCCAACATTACGTAACCTACACATGAGTAAATATTGGCACACTTGAGATGGGCTCTGAAGAAAGAACTGAGGACCCTTGAGGGCCATGATTAAGGAGGTAGCCTAGTTTTGGAGGGAGGGGAGAATTGTCAGAGGCAGTCACCCAAAGAAACCTACTGGAGGTGAGATTTGAAAGTAGTGAAGTGAGAGAGGAGGAAGAGGACATTCTGGGCAGAAAGAACACACACAGAGGGCTGTAGTGAGAAGAAACAGGATGGAGAATAAAGGTCTAACCATAGAGAGGAAGACAGTGTTGGAGAGGAAATTGGAGAGAATACAGGTTCTGTCCATACAGCACCTTATTCACACCAGAGATTTTGGTCTTTATCCTAAGAGTGTGGAAAGGGGCTGAAAGGTGTAATGTAAAGCAGGGATCATATTCATAGTTGCTCTTGGAGATCATTCTGGTTCAAATGTGGAAGCTAACGGGTTGTTGAGAAGCTATGAGGTAAAGAACTGAGTTGCTTCAGTAGGCAGTGGGAATATACATGTTGAAATGTTGAGGGGTAGAGTTTATAAAACATAGTCAGTGAGAAAGATGATACCTACTGCTAAACTCCCAACATTGGCACCTTTTGAGACTGTGCATCATGGGAGATGACCAAGTTTGGGAGGGAAATAATGATTTTGATTTTGGAACAGTGGGGATAACTGTTCTCTCTTCCTGGTGTTCCTGCCTCCATGCAGGGAATAGGGACTCCTACCCTTTCAGAAGAGTCAGGAAGAGAAGCTTCCTCCTCCCTCATAAAGAAGGAAGGTGACTTATCTTAGAGTGAGATTAAAATGACGATGTGTGCCCTACCTGGTTAGGCTCAGTGCATAGAGTGTCGGCCTGCAGACCAAAGGGTCTTGGGTTCAATTCTAGTCAAGGACATGTACCACAATTGCAGGCTCCTCCCTGGCCTGGGCCCTGATCAAGGCGTGTGCAGGAGGTAAACAATTTATTTGTTTCTCTCTCATAGATATTTTTCTCTGTCTTTCCCTCTCTAAAAATCAATAGACAAATATCCTCAGGTGAGGATTATAAAAACAAATAAAATAAAATATAATAAGACCAGGTGTGACTGCCACTTCCTCTTGGTGGACTCAGCCTGTCTATAGGAATGGAAGGTCCTACTCTGCTCTTTCATGTAGAGAGCCCATGGGTGCAGGGTCCCACCTGCTTCTTGAGGTTATCTGGAGGTCAGACTCTCTTTGCTCCCAATATTGTGTCTCAGTGGCTGTAAAGACATGATTCTGCAGAATTGTGTTTGCTTTGTTGGGTGGATCACTCCAAGGACTTGTATTGGGTTAAGTTTCAAGAAGGATCATGGCTACATATTTCAGCAGAATTTTCAATCCAGATTCACCAGTACTAAAGCTGCTATTTTTATCTGCACCTATTTGAATCACATGCCTTTCTTTTAGTTAGTTCAGAATGGAAGGAAAGTGGTTGGCTTGTTGCCTTAGGGACACCTAATAGATCTGAACCTTGGAGAAGAGGTCTGGGCTAGCCATGAGATCAGAATGGAGAAGAGAAGAGGTTCTTAGTCTGAGTGTAGGGGAATTTAAAGGCTGAGAAGGAGAATGATCTTGTAAAGCAGACAAAGCAGGAAGGGTAGAAGGAAAGTCAGGGGAAGGTGGTAGCACTGAAGGCTGTAGAAGAGGGTGTTTAAAGAAGGAGGGAGTGAGCAATAGCAAAGAGGAATGTTATTTTTAGCAATGGGGAGGCTGATGGTGACTTTAGCAACAAGTCCTGTTTGGGAGGGTGATGGGGCTGTATAAGCCAGATTGCAGTAGGAGAAGAGTGTGGGAGGTGGAACAGAGGTAGCTGGTGTAAGCAGATCTTTTGGGAAGTTTGTAGGAGGTGTAGGTGTAGACACCTGTCATTTCTTTTGGTTGCCCAGTAACTGCCTCACATCCCTATGTTTGGGGAATTCCCTATCTATGAATCTTGCTGAAAGGCAGAGCCCTCCTCCCACTAGAGATGAGAAAGGTGCCAGATACTTGTCTTCCCAGCTGGCCTTTAACTGGGATGAGCATAGACAGGGCCAACCACTCAGAAGCATCACTTGAAATCAGGAATTAGTGAAGCACAAGAGGAAGGACATGGAGGGATGCTTTCTGAGAGCAATGCTGATTGTAAAAAGAAGAGTGCTTGGGCCAGCAGCGCTGGTGATGGTGTGAATGGGCTTCACCCTGGCACCAAAAAAAAGACCAGTGATGATGGTGGTTATAGAAACATACCCAAACTGATCTCTACATCTTCCTGGCAACCTGTAAGCCAACCAAATTATCTATCTATCTATCTATCTATCTATCTATCTATCTATCATCTATTTATCTATCTATATATCTATCTATCTACCTATCTTTATTATCAATATATATCTACCTCTATCTTTCTATCTATGTACATATATGTAATTTTGAAAATCAATGTTAGGTACAGTCTAGGTACTTGAGGCACCATTCAATGAGTTTTGACAATGTATGTGCCTGTGTGACTACTATTCTCATCAATACGTATAACACGTTCATCTCCCAGAAGGTTTCCTTGTGCCTCTCTGTGCTCCACCATCCCTGCTCCCAAGGAATCACTTATTAGTTTATGTCTATAGATAAATTTTATCTGTTCTAGAGTTTCATATAAATTCAATCAATATTTTTATGTCTGGCTTCTTTCCTTTAGCTTAATATTTTTCATACTTATCCATGTTGATGGGTGTTATCAGTAGTTCATTCCTTTTTGCTGCTTAGTGTTCTGCTTTACTTAACATACCACCATGTGGTCAGCTTCTTGTTTGTTGGTGGATATTAAAGTTATGTCCACTTTTTGGCTACTTTGAACATTTGTGTACAGGTTCTTTTGTGGACATAGGTTTTAATATTAATTTAATCATTTTTTTTAAATCAGCAAGAGCTTGTTTCTGTAACTAGTTAAGAAATCTAACTATGGTAGAAGAGTGAAGGGAAATTAGCTGAAAGGGGGTGTTGGGTCAAGGAAAGGATTTTATTTTTAAGATACAAATGATTTAAACAGGCTTCAACAATGGTGCTCATGACTGGTTGAGAGGGAACTATTGAGAGAAAAGAAAAGCGAATTTCTGTGAAGGTGGGAGGAAAGTGGCTCTGCATTCTGGGTCCCTCAGATGGGGTGAGAAAGAGCCTCCAGAGGAGCAAGGGGGAATGAGGAGATAGTGGAGTAGGTGCAATGCAAGTGCCATAGGTAGTGGGAAGTTGAGGGAGCTTTCATCTGAGGGTTTCACACGGGGCCAGGAAGATCTTTACTTCCGATTCCAGGCATATTCTGAGGAGCACGTATTATTTATCTGTGATCCTTGGCACCCCGCCGGGACCAACACAGCACGCCTCTGAGGTTGGCCAAAGGGTCAGTCCCTGAGTTAGGGCTTGGAAGCCAGACCTTCACATTGCCTGTAATTATGTACATCCTGTTAAAATATGTAACCATAATTTCACCACAAACAGAACTTTTCAACATTTGCACCACAAATATCTTTTGAGAGTGGGCTCTGAGCCAGTCAGTGGGGATGGAGCAGTCTTGACTGTGCAGCAAAGGCAGGAGCCATGAGGAACTTATGTTCCAGTGCTGGTGGTAAGTGCGGACATCAGGCACAGAAAGACATGTGAATACAATGTCAGGTAGTCCATAGGGACACAGAGAAAACTAATTCAGGGTAGTGGGGGAAGAGAGTCCCGAGGCAGTATTTTATATGGGATGACCAGGGAAGGCCTCTGAGAAGGTGACATTTAAGGAAAGATGTGAGGACGGTGAGAGGAAGTAGCAAAATCAAGGGGAAGAGCATTCTGGGCAGAAAGAACAGAAAGTGTGAAATCCTAACACTTAAAGATACTAGGGTTGCTCAAGGAATGATGAGACCAATATGGTTGGCAGGAGTAAGCAAGAAGAAGAGGTGGGGGATGACATCAGAGGCACTGGGCTAGGGCTGGGCCATGGTCAGCAATGCGAACTTCATTCTAAATCTGAGGGGGGAGCACGGGAGGTTCTGAGCAGGGGACTGCCATGATCTTAACAGTTACATGTATTACGTGATCTTAGGGAGTTAGCCTGGGGTGTGTAGCAACAGGGAGGCTGGAGAGATGCGAGTGGTCCAGACTCGGGTAGTAGCAGCTGCGGGTAAGAGTGGCTCATGCTTGCATATATCCTGATGGTAGAAGAAGTAACAGGATGGAAAAGATGTAGTAGGTGAGGGGAGAACAATCAAATTGACTCCATGATGTCTGCTCTGAGGGACCAAGTTTTGAATAGGGAGATACTTTCTGATGTCCAAGTGCAGAGGTCCTGGTGGCAGCGGGTTGCCAGAGTAGAGTCTGGGCTGGTATGTACCTTTGAGACTCATCACGGAGTATTGAGAGCCATGTTACTGGTGAGGTCACTGAGAGTGTGTGTGGACAGAGAAGAAGCCTGCACTGAGAAAGCCAGTAAAAGATCTGGCTGCATATAAATCCGATTATATATGTTAGACTGACGTGAGCTGGAAGTGGGCAGGGAGTGCAGTGTGATGGGAGGTCTCAGCAGAAGGAGAACCTGCCTGGCCATCCCGGAGGCTCCTCTGAAACATGGAGTCAGGCTGGGGCTGGCAGTGAATACATCTGGACAGGCAGAGTCCTCAGCTCCAAAAGGCAGGGGCTAGGGCTGGGGCAGCCTCTGGCTTTAAGAGTAGAAAAAGCACAAATATAGAGTCTTGTGGGCCTTAAATCTCATTCTTGCATCCACTTCCTAGCTGTGAAGTCCCAGGAAGGGCCCCTCATCTTTCCAAACCTCAGTGTCTGTGCCTGTAAAACAGGGCCAGGAGAGCTGACCCCCCAGTGCCAGCCACCGGCATGGAAACACCAGGAGAACGAGGGTCCTAAGGGAGTGGGTGCCGATGGATGGCGGATGCTGGCCTTTTCCATGTGACGACTTGGTTCTCTCCCCACTCCCGGATCTGGACACTAATGGTCTACCCAGCACAGGCATGTCCACACCATAAAATCTTGGACTTGTGTGTTGGGAGTGTTGAGCCAAACCCTGGCATGAGAATTATGCAGCACTTACCATGTTAACACGTCATAAATAGATGGTATGGGTCTGAAGCTCCACAACAGTGACTTCTGTGACAGTCCCCCAGACCCCTTATAAATGAAATGGTAAGAACAATGACCATGGCATCGAAAGCAGATGGTCTGCTTTGGGTTATTTTTCACCTTGTCCTAGCTAATGCTGCTGAGATGGCTGACTCCACTGGCCTGGTTTCCAAATGTAACCTTCTGATTGATCTGCTTGGATTCAGAAGGTACAAAGAAGACCCAGCTTTAATTCAGTTTTCCAACCATTCCCACCAACTGACTATCTGGGCCCTCTGCATCCCTGGATGACCTATTTTGTGGGTCCAATAGCTTTCCCTGTCAGGAATTAGAAGAGTCTCCTTTTCATGCATTAAAACCTCTCATCTGATAAAAAGGAAATCACATTTCTCATCAAATCCAAGGGGTTGTTTCCCCTGCCCAGCTCAGGGTAAGCCCTGTTACTTCCTCCCCTCGCTGGAGGCTGCTCATGGCTCCTGCAAGGCTGGATGGGAGGTGAGATGCAGGTAAGGAGGACAGCGATGTTCTCACAGTGGCAGCTGTCCAAATGCTGGCTCTTTCTCTGGTTGAGAACTTAGGAGGGTTTTTTTTTTTTTTTAATAAGAGCCTCTGATTTTCTCCCCAATGTGGCAAAGCTCCCCAACCCCCCATAGCTGGTATCTTCCAACTCTCCCACCGCTCCTGTTCTGATAGTCTATTCCTCATTGCTTCCCCTCTCCTCCCCACCCCTGCCTCCCAAGGATCCTCTGGCCTCTGTCCTCCCCACAGGCTGGTTGGTTGGGGAGGGGTGGTATATGGGTGCAGAGCCAGCTCAGCTCTCCCTCAGCAAGTCCTGCAGGGGTGGTCTGGCTTCCTTCTTCTGAATTAGGACACATTGTCTTTAGCTCTGGGGCCTCGGTTATGACTTGCAGACACCAGGAAAAGTTCCAAGTAACATTGTGTTACACTTTAATTCCATTGACTCAAGTGCTCAACTTTTACCTTAAGTATAGAAAAGTGGGTAAATGTGCAGGTTCTGGAGTTTGGCACTGGCTAGTGACCACGGGAAAATTACCTAACATCTCAGAATCTCAGTTTCTTTGATGTAAAGCAGGGACAAAAGTCTTTAGTCTCAAGGATATTGTGCAGGTTGAGTTGCTCTTTATATACCTGGTGTCACAGGGCAAATCCTCAATAAATAGAGCAGTGTTCTGTGCATTCCTGCAGGGTCCATACTTTCTCCAGCCCAGACTGATGTCGGGCTCCAGCTAATCCAGGGGTGGCTCCCTCCAGCATCTTCTTGCCTACAGTGCTCTTCTTGATAAAACGCTTAGCATATCTCAAGCATCATTGTCTCATTTATAGCTCACAGCAATCCTGCAGGATAGGTATTATCGTCATTTCCATTTATAGACGGCAAAACTGACACTTGGAGAGATTGATCTCTCTCACAGGGTCAGATAACTTGTGAATAGCAGAACTGGGACTCGACCCCCATCTCTCAGATTCCAAACCCTGCACGTGTTCTAACACTCATTTTACTTTCCCAGCCTGCTCTCTTTGTTCTCTCTGTTTCCTCTGCCAAGAGCTCTTCTGCACTCTATGGACACAATAGAGCAACCCTTTGAGTGAAGTCACTTCCTGTTTGGAGTGAACCTTGGAAATGGATCCCCCATTGCTCCGTAGAATGGCGCTTCCTGTGTTGCATAATAACCAATCCCCACGGCAGCTACTTAGAAGTAATATGGATTCCATCCACTCCCTGTCTATTATTTAAGCTATATAAAGTTGCATTTTTATGAAAAGCATCCAATTAGCATTGACTTAGCACCTACCTGGCATCCAACACTGCATTAGTCATGAAGGGGAAGGTGTTTTCTGATCTTAAGCCAAGAATCTATTATGAGAGATAAGATATATGGTAGACACCCATGAAGGGGAACAGGTAATTAGTACCCCAGTAGCTCAAAGGTGAGAGCAGTTTGGTGGCTGGGTGGGTGGGGAGATGTAAGGCCTGGGAGAGAAAGTCACAGAAGGCTGGCTGGAAAATCTGGGGCTGGGCTGAGCCCTGAAAGCTGGGTAGTATTCAGATAAAAGAATACACTATTCTGGTGTATTTGCAGCAAAGAGCAAGGAGGTGCCCAGAGAGGCAGAAGCCCAGCATGGGTGCAGGAATGCGTTCTTCCAAAGGAGCCTCTCTTTTACAGCCATGAGCCTCTTTGCTCCCTGCTTGGGGGATTTTTATGACCCCATCCATCTGTTTGCAGTCAGCCTCAGGTTTGCTTTGAAATTCAAAAGCTGAAAGGGAAATGCTATATTGGAGCCAGAGCAGCAGGCTGGGCAGCTGTCTCGGAGAAGGAGGGAATGGCCTCATGGAGCATAAACCACAGCAGGCAAGCACCTCTTCTCATTGGCCAGGCTCCCTTGAAGCATGGGACCAGGAGTGCTGGAGGGGTAGTGGATCATTAGTTCTAATGAGGGTCTGAGCTGGCACCCTGTGTGCCCACCAGTGGGCGGCCCACAAGGGCATCAAGGTCCAGCTTGCAGATGAGTGGTCCTTCAGCCAGGGCTTCATGCCTGGTCCGGATCTGTCCTGCCTGTGTTTGTTGCTCTTTCCTGCTCTGGCAGACGCGCCCGGGCCCGCTGTGAGAGTTGGCTCAGCCCTCCGTGCCTCCTGAATTCCCTGGCCCAGCTACCATTCCTGCATTCCTTATGAGCCTCAATATCCCAGAGAGGCAAGAAATTTTCCATCTTCTCAAATACAAGACTTTTAGCGACAATCATTGATCAAACTTAAAACCCACCGTCTGGATTTCCAAGTTCTGTTCTAGGTCACTTACTTCCCTCAGCCCAGGCCCCATAAGACCTCTCCTAGTTAATGTCCTTTGCCTGGCCCCTGGTGCCTCCTCTGGCAGGTCTCTCTGAGGCCTCCCTACTTGACATTTACATAGCCATGGGAAATATATACCCAACCCTTCAGGAAAATCCTCCTGGGGGCTCCTCTTATCTATCCTGCCCACATCCTACACTCCCAGGGGTGCTCCTCCTGCCTCCTATCCCCAACACTCCCTCAGCCCGTTCTCCACGCCACAACTAACCACCTAACCTTGGTGTGCCTCTTGGCTTCTGCTTGAATGTGTTCAGAGTGCTTCTGTCATGGAGCAGGAACTTCTCATCAGGTCCCGGAGAAGTCAACTGGCCCATTTAAAAGACAGTCAAGCTTCTGGGGCTCAAGGCAGCAGTAAGTTGGTGAACTTTAGCATTTGATGCAAACTAACTTTTTGGAGGGGTAGCTGAGTTAAGAGGTTGGACCGTGACATTCCAGCCTATCAAAGCTAAAGGGAGGGTCCTTTAAAGATAATTTGCTCTAATTTCCACATTTTTCTCAAATGAGAAATTGACTCCCAGAAAAGAGATGTCATTGGCCTAGTGTTATTCATGCAGTCAGTAGCAAAGCAGGACTGGAGCCCAGTTTGAGGCTTAAGTTAGCCATCATTTTCCATTTACACTGTTTGGGGACCCTGAGTGACAGTTGGGGGATTATGAAATTCAAGACACATGCTTCTCCTCCTCCTCTTCTTCCTCCTCCTTCTTAAGGCACATGCTTTTTTTTTTTTATTAAGAACAATAATGCACATTGATGTTGACTTCACAGATAGGAAGCATTTTCAATCAATTGTCTCAATTAATCACCAGTACAACTGATAAACGAAGTTATCCTTACCCCCATTTCCCAGACGATGCTGGTAAGACTGAGGGCTAAGTGGCAAGCCTAACGACAACCAGTATGTAGTAAAAGAGAGCCTTATTACAAATATGTAATAATGCCCCTTTCTGTGCTGAAATGAAATTTATGGATACTATTACACACTTACATATACGATTTTAAAACTTTAATGTAATGCCCTAACTATATGGAAAAAAGAGAAAGAAAAGAAAATAGTTGATGATAGAATAGGATATACTTTTGTGTGACGATGTTTGGGTATAACAATACCAGCAACGTCATGCACTAGTGAAAAGCTGGCACCTATCTGTGGAGTCACTGTGAATGAAGCAGCAAAACTGCAGAGGGGTACAGGCATGCTGCCCTGGTGCCCTAAACACACAGGCAGCATTGACTGCAGGTGGCTCTCGGCAGCAGTGAACAGCTCTTGGTAAAGTTTGGCACAAACCAAAGTACATTCTTCTTTCAATGAACATGGCAATTGCATTCCTGAAAGATGCGTGTGTATTGCCACTCTGCAAAAACAACAACAACAACAATCCACAACTTTGTGTTTACATAAAAGGGTCTAGGTTCAGATAATTACAAATGCTTTTCTCTCCTAATGAATTGGCAAGACATGCACAGTTCTACCGGATGGAGGCTTACTCTCTGTGTGGGACTCTTTACATCCCTCACCCATGATCGTATCCCCCTCCCAACAAATGTATGAAAGCTAATTCTTCCCGTTCCCCAGATTTCCAAAACATCCAGTGGGTGGTGGTCCTACCCCTGTTGAAAAACTTAGATTTGGAGGTTTTTCTCTTAGAAAGGATGCCTGTAAGAAGGAAGGCTCAGACCTGTATTGTACCCAGAGGAATAAAAATTAAAAAAATATATATTTTTATTGATTTTAGAGAAGAAGGGAAAGAGAGAGATAGAAACATCAATGATGAGAGAGAATCATCGATCGGCTGCTCTCTGCATGCTCTGTACTGGGGACAGCTCTGCACACCCTGTACTGGGGATTGAGCCTGAATACAGGCATATGCCCTTGACTGGAATCGAACCTGAGACCCTTCAGTCTGCAGGCCAATGCTCTATCCACTGAACCAAATGGGCTAGGGTGCAGAGAAATAAAATTTAATCCTAATCTTGGACAATGCTTAGTCTTTAGACATAAAGTTAATAAACTAGATATTAGTTCACTCAGGAGATGCAAAGATGAGTAAGACCTGGTCTCTGCATACACGGGCTTTGCCTTTTTTTTTGTTTTTAAGGGTGATATGACACATTCCCAATTACTATATATGGGTGCAGACATTGAAAAGTGAAGGAACCTGATAAAAAATACATTTACCTGAAATATGGAGTTGGAGGAGAGCTCTACAGAGACCCTGGACCCCCAGAAAGAGGAATGAGTGGGCCTTAGAGCAAATGAAGCCCGAAGCATCTCTGGAGGCGAAAAGGACAAAACTGTCCATGTCCTATTTCATGGTCATCATGAGAAGGCAGGGTTCTCTGGAAAAAACAATAATGCTAGAAAAAATAGGAGGCAGCAGGGAAAGAGAGGGACCAAATATGAGATGGGCAGACCCTCCAAAGAAGCCATAGGCATGAGTCTGCAGGGGCTGGGTGGGCTGCTGAGGACTGGACACTGTGGGCATCACTCATCATAGGCTCGCCAGGAGTCAGAACCAACTCAACAGCACGCCACACACACAAGATATAAGGAAACCGTAATCTAAGGCAACATACACATAAAGTATGGCCATGACTTCAGAAGAGGTGAAAGTGTGAGGCTGGGGGACCAGGGCAGCTTCTATGAGGAGCAAAGTTAAACTAGGCCTTGGAGAACAGAAAGAGAATTTTCAGGTAAAAATAGGGAGCAGGAAAGTTGGCTCTGGAGGGGATAGTGGGGGTTAATAGTTGGAGTCAGTAAATGGGGGCCCGATGTAGGGACATGCAAAAAATTGGGCAGGATGGAGGCTTATTCTCTATATGGGACTCTGCATCCCTCATCCAGGATCATGCCCTCCTCCCAGCAAATGTATGAAAACTAACCCTTCTCCCCCATGGCTCTATGTGGCTAGAGCATGAGTTGTGGGAGGTTGAAGGAGTCAAGTGGCTGGACAATGGGCCAGAAGAACAGCACAGGGTCTGGGCAGTGGGACCAAGCAGAGGGAAGGGAAGAGGAGGCAAGTGTTCTTTCCTATCAACTCCAACTTCTGGAAGAAGGCCCGGACCCTCACAGGAGCCACTGCACACTATACTGCTGCCCACTTTATGGGAAGGTGGAAAGGAGAGGGTTCAGTTCTCTAGTCGGGAGCTCAGTGTAGGGCACAGTAATTTTTTTTGTTGAATAAATGAATATTTTTGAATAAATCTACACATGCCCAGTTCTGAACATAGAGCTTGGCCCCTGCCCCCTCAGGTTTGTGGAGGGTTTTGGAACCTGAGGAGAACTGGATTCTCTGGTCCAACACTTTGTATCCAGGTGAGATGAGGCCAGAAGAGGTGCCCATGAATCAGGAAACCAGGGCTCTGCCTCTCTTGACAGGTGTTAACATGCCTGAGGACAGTTTCCCCTTCGTGGTCCCCTATCTGTTCCATGAGGGGCGGAGCCCTCTCCAGCTCCCACATGAAGCCTCTCTCCTTCAAGTCACCTGTTTGGAGCCTGAGATCATAGCTGAGCACCACTACCCCCACTCCCGCCCCCCACAAGGCAGCTAAGTCTAAACTCCTGCTGAGGGGGAGGGAAGAGAGGCTGTGGATCTGGCTCAGGAGAGTGACCCAGGGTTGTGGGAAGGAGAACTTTGCCATCACCTGCTGTCAGGGCACTCCCAGTGGTGCTGCCCATGCCCGCCCACTCCTAACCATCATCACAGGAAAGTCCTGGAATCATGTAACTTCATGTGTGGTGTTGCTGGGACCAGGGGTACCGGGAGCTGGGCCCCTTCATCTCCATCTTCCTCATCACTGTGCAGTGACCTCAGGGCACTGAGGGTCTGCAGAGCACAGGCCCACCCTCTTCCCCCTAAGTTCTCACAGTGCTCCATAAGCCCGGCATCCTCTCCCCTTTTGCTGGTGGGAACAGAGACTCAGCGGGAGGAAGAGACTCCATCCTAAAGCTGCCGAGGCTCCCTGCTGCCCGCAGGGCAATGTCCAGATGCCTCAGCAGGGAGACCACAGCCCTCACACATAACTCTGGCCCACTGCAGAGCCAGCCTCCCCTGCCACCTTACCCACACCCTCCAGGTCAAAGTCAGTGAGGCCTCAGTCAGGTGCCTGGGGACACACTGCTCGGATCCCTGTGACAGTGGGCACATGTCCCCTCCCCCAAGCTCTCAGCACACACTCCAAAGTGTGAAAATAAGGCCCCCAGAGCCAGCCTCCCCACTCCCTGGCACCTCCGCCCTTCCTGCCCTAGTCCAGGGTGCACCTTCACACTCCTACACGGGGCAGCCAGGGTGATTTGTGAAATTGGGCCCATCAGATACCATAAGTCCAGCACAGCCTGACTTCCACACTACAGATGGTGCTCTCAGCACCAGCTTGGGTCACTTCACGCAATCCCAGGGCAACTGAGGAACAGAGCACTTGAGTGATGTGCTCAGGGTCACCCAGTTGACCTCAGGGGCTCCCATTGCCTTTCTGATAAGTACCAACTTCTGCATGTGCACAGCAGCGGGGTCCAGGCCTGCCGCTGCCCTCCACTTCAGCCGCATTGCCTTGGCCTTGACGGCTGCGCTAAAATACTCACCGACCACCAACACATGTGTTGGACCTTGATGTCCAGGAATTTTACATTCACTATCTCATTAAAACCTATTGCAACCTTACTGGAAGTATTTTTATTGTCCCTATTAAAAAGATGAGGAAAATGAGGCTGAGGCCCCCTGACCACCAGCCTTGGACCTGGCTGAGCCTGGAGAACCTTTGTATGGGGGAGGAAAGGTGAGGGGCTGCTCTACTGAATTTGGGGAGCCAAACAAGCCTGGGAAGCAGCTCATGTTTTCAAGATCCCTTCGGGAGGAGGACACTGCTTGCTCCCAGACTTGTCCCTAGAGGCCCACCCATCTTGGTCTCTCATCCCAGGCCACAACCTGCTCAGTGAATCCTTGCCAGGTCCCTGCTCTCGACAGACACTGCTGTGTTCTCACTCCCCTTGGTTCTGACCGTCTGGTCTGTGTTTTTCTTTCTCTCCACTTCGGCCTCTTCCCACTACTCTCTTTCATTCTCCTCTTCACCTCGCCCCAGAAAGTCTCTGCCTGTCTCTCCATCTGCCTTTGTCTGTATCCATGTTGATCCCTCGCCCTTTCTCCGGATCCCCACTGCAGCTTGCTGTGTATTGTCTTTCTCTTCCATCTATGGCCCCCTGCACCTTTTCCCCAAGCCCTCTGCTCCCTTCCTGCTCAGCCCCGCCCACCCTTCCAGAGGCTCAGGGAAGTGGAGGTGGTTAGAAGGAGCAGAGAACCTTCTGGAAAGCCTAGGAGGCTCCAGCCCTTGCTTGGGGGCTTGTGTCTTCAGGTTGGAAACTTTATCATTCCTCTTTCGTGACTGATGGGGAGGAAGAAATGGAAAATACAAAAAAAAAAAGAAAACACAGGAAGTGTTTTGCAAGCCCAGAACTGACATAAAACAGGGTATTATGAATATTTTCTGAAAATAATTTCTTTTTATGATGCTGTAACAGTGGCCAGCCCTGTCTGGCTGGCTTGCTGGCTGCCGACAGCAGCAGCTGGAGGCCCCCCACCCTCACCCCACCCAGCCTGCCCCAGCCCGGATCCTGCCCCTCATCAGGCCTGGGTGTTTCCTCGGCTGGGGCTGCCCTGGAAGGTAATGATGAGGTGGGAGGGCTTCCTGCAGACTCTGAGCTCTGGAGCTCCTGGGTGCTTTAGCTCAAGGAAGCCCAAGGCTAGTGGGTATTAGCGTATCTCTGTTCACCTGCAGCTGAGAAGGCCAGGGCATGCTGCTCCCACATACTTGACTGAGATCATCTCAGACACCCTGCTCTGGGGCTGGGGTCCAAGCTCTCCCAGAGCTCCTGATGCCCTGGGACTTACACTCTTGCGATCTTGTCCTGTCATTGAACTCGACACCTCTGCTTCACACTATGTGAACTTGGCCACGAAAATTCCCTCAGCCCTGGCCTAGTGGCTCAGTTGGTTGGCGCATTGTCTCATACTCCAAAAGGTTGCAGGTTCGATTCCAGTTAGGGCACATACCTAGTTTGCAGGCTTGATCTCTGGTCAGAGCAAGTTTTGGAGACAACTGATTGATGTTTGCTGCTCACATTGACCTTTCTTTCTCTTTCTCTATCCATTCCTCTCTCTTGAAAACAAACAAACAAATTGATAAAACATATCCTCAGTGAGGATTAAAAAGAAAAATCAGCCCCTTTCACAGTTGCCCCTTGTTCCAAATTACCCCAAGCAATGGAGGTTATTTGCAACTGGGAGAGCTAATGGTGTGAGGCCTTTCACAACAACCAGAAAATGATTATTGACTGCAGGTTTCTGCCCCCAGTTGTCCTGCCCAGAGGAGCAGGCATTGTCCACAACTCCCTCAGTATCTCTCCATCTTCCTAGCTCCTCCCTTCTTTCTTTTGCTTGCAAAAGAAATGACAAAACTTCTTGCCCTGATCATAAAGGTATCTGCCCTCTAGCTCCTCTGAGGAGGGAGAAGGTGTTTTTTTTCTACCTCAGGTCCCACGGAGCAGTCTTCCACACAAAGATGGTGCTCTTTTCCAAAGAAATTTAATGCATACAATTTGTCCCACCTCCTTTTATGTAGAGATGGGACTGAGGTCCAGAGAGATCAGAAGGCACAGAAATGGGAGAGCAACCTGCCTCTGCCCTGGGAAGGTATTCCTCTTCCGTTGAGAGTTCCCCTGTTACTCACCTCCCATGTTGGGGCGCTCACTACATTCTCGGCAGTGGGTCTGGGTTCTGGGAAGCCCTTTCCCACCTCCCTTTAGCTTTCTCTATGGGCCCAGCTCGGAGCTTGGTAGCTATACAGAGTAGCCTCCTGTCAGGGGCAGCCCCTCAGAGATTTGGGGCCAAGATGGGGTCCCCCCATGAATCTGATGATCTAATAATATCAGACAGGTCATCTGGTTTCTCCCCAGAAGGGTACTTCAGCGAAGCCAGCTCAGTGCAAAGGTAGGAGGGGGGACAAGGACTCCCAGTTTGGAAAGTAAGGACACTTGAGTGTTCTAGGTACCGAGGTACAGACACTTGAGTCTCCCCCTTGCCACCCACTGTCATGTGCAGAGAATTGTGTCAGGGACACTGAGGAGTCCCTGGTCCCCTCAGCCACCTATTCCATCATGTCTGAGACCCCATTCCTGGGCAATAGCTTCTCCAGGGGGCACTAAAGCTGACGACTACTTACCCCAAAGAAGGACTAGGTTTCACTCTGCCACTAAGCCTGCAGGAGGGTGTGTGTGTGACAGAAGCCCCCTTCCTGATAGCAGCCTGTGAATGAGGAGCCACAACAGGAGTCCTCACACCACTGAGACCGTCATGGTGGGGCTCCCCATGCTCCCTGCATTAGGAGCTGGTGGATGGGACAGAGGTCTGGGCAGGCTTCAGGACACAGGAGAGGCTCTGTCTTGGGCCTCAGATGGATCCTCACCTCACCCACTGGCCTGTGGAAGGGGATGGGGATGCCTTCCTGCCCTCACCAGCCACAGCCCACGCGGAACAGCACAGCATCGCTGAGCTGAAGTTAAGAGAATCGGTTTGAAGCTTGACTGCTTAGATTCCAATCTTGGCTGCAGCATTTTCAAGCTGTGTAATCTGGTTAAGTTACTGAACCTCCCTGTGTCTTGGCTACTTTATCTGTAAGATAGAGACAGCAAGAGCAGGAGTGAGGATGAAGTGACTGAAGACTTACAAATGCTTAGAACATTGTCTGGTACATAATAAATGTTCAATAAATGTTAGCTTCCAGTTGCATTATTACCTTACCTGAGGGGTGGGCCCACCAGGTGCAGTCCACATCGCTCTTAGTAGGAGCCAACAAAAGCTCACTAAGCATGGCCAGTGACCTCCCTCTGGTGAAGGCTCTGTGGTTCCAGAAGCAGACACCTCTCTCCATCAACCTCTCAGTGACCTGACCCTGTCCCCACAAGTCCCATGGAAGGCACATCGCCTGGCTTCTCAGAGATGCTGGTGCCCCCTCACGAGTGTGTTAAAAGAGGGAAGGCATGCGGTCATTTTGAGGTTTAAAGGGCTCACTCAGGCTGCAGAGGGGAGAGTGGACTGGAGGGGACACAGCTCTGGATGGCAGTGAGTGGCTCAGAGGAAGGTGAGGAGGTCTGGGCTGGTGCACTGGGATAGAGAAAGGAGAAAGGATGAATAACGAAGAATCAGTAGGTCTTGGAGAGTGAGGGAGTGAGAGAAGGGGAGGACCCGAGAGTGAACCTCAGGTTTGAGGTCTGTGGGCAGCTCATCCTTGCTGGAGAGGGCTATCCGGATCCCTTGGCATGAGGCCTCTCGAGCCATTGGACTGCTGCCCAAACCACCCTCCCAGAACCGGCCTGAGTTTTGCATGGAAAATGGGCTCATCCTAGTCCCTCCACGCCGCTGCCTCAGGCCTTGGCCCTCCCAACAAAGGCAATTTCCCCCAATGTTCTCTGGCAGGAGGAGGGATCTGTCAGCACACAGAGATGCATCCTGCTGAATTCATAATGTCTTTTATTAATATATTATGCTACAAAAATATTTTTGGCAAAATAACATTAATAGCATCTTTCTTTGTCTTCTATTATATTCTTAAAGAACTCTTCATGATAATTCACAGAGGTGCAGGGGAGAGGTGATCGAAAGAACAGCATCACGGATACTTTCAAATACATTAAGGTCTGAAGCGTGTGTCACACAGTGTGAGTTTGGTGGGGACCTTCTGCGATCCCTTTGAGGCCCAGGACTAGGGCTGGGACTCTGGCTGCCTCTGTTCTGGGCCAGAATCTCCCTTGGCCAAAAGCCAGGCCCTGCCACCCCAGCTACAGGGGCCCTAGGTGTCCGAAAGCTCCACCTTCGAAGCGCACTTTCCCCCTAGTGGGACTCTGGATGGAAGGGCCCTTTGAAGCTACTCTGCCACCTCTCCTGCCTGCTGCTTGCTCCCAAGCCCATAGCGAACTGTGGGTGCTGGGAGGAAAGCCGAGCATTGATCCTGGAGAGGAGTGGCACCTCACTTCATAGAGCCCCAAGAGTGCACACAGCATTTGCCTATCCCTCCAGAACACCTTAAGCAGGAAACAAGGTCTTTGTTCGACAGATGAGGAAATGGATGCTCAGAGAGGGGCAGGGACTTGCCCAAGGTCACCCAGCAAAGTGAAGGACTCTCCAGAGTATCTCTGGGAAGGAAGTGCCACAGTCAGAGAAAGGGTGGGGGAAGCTGATGCTCCTGGGACAGGGCCAGGTGAAGCTCAATGGGCTCTCATGACCTCTTCCCTCCCTAAGAATTGGGGCAGGGAGGCAATAAGCTCAGGGGTGGAGCCAGGGTTCTGGGTTCCAGTTCAGCCCTCCTCCAAGGCCCAGGAGTCCCCCTGCCCCAGGGCAGTCGGCAAGCCTGCCAATTCCGTCAGGCTGGCTGGGCTCCTGGAGAACTGTGGCGCGCGGCTGGACTGATTCCTGAACCTTATTGGTTTAGACAGCCAGCCGGGTGATTTTTTTGGCTGCTTAGATGAAGTTTTGGAAAAAATCACAATGTTCAAAGAACCTGAACATTACAGAGCCAGGAGGGACTCTCGATGTCATCTGCCTTAGTCCCTTGCCAAGACTTCAACTCTCTGCCATATCTCTCCAGCCAGGATGCCTACTGCCCCTGCTCACACACCTCTCCTGACAGAAACTCACCTGCACAGGCACCTGTCCATTCTCACACAACTTTGATTTTGTAGAAACGATTCCACTAGCAAAGCTACCATCTGCCTCTCTCCTTCTTTCCTTCCTTCATTCCTTTCTTTCTCCTCTTTCTGTATAGCTGTTGAGTGCCATCTTTGTGTCAAATGAAGATATAGATATAAGTTTACATGACTCTTGCCACCATGGAGCTCACGGTCTAATAAGAGAGCACACATGCAATTAGACAGTCTCAGTGGGTGTTGTGCTAGATGCTAGAAAGCACAAAGGAATCACAGAGGGCTTCTTAGAGGAGGTGTCATTTGAGTTGATCCTCAAAAAATGAACAGTTAGGGTAAGAGAAGGGAGTTCCCAGGCCTAGCAAGCGGCATGTATGAAACATCCTATCTGTCCTAGAAATGACAAATATGATTCAGTCTGGTCAGGTGCAGAGTGGGAGAGATGAGAGATGCGGCTGGTAAGCAGCAGGGCCAGATCATGGAGAGTCTAGAATGCCAGGCTGAGGATTCAGTTCTTCTCCCATGGCCAATGAAACATTATAGCCAGCTCCAATTCTGTTCTCTGCACAGAAACCATCAAAGCTGCCATTCCCAGGCAGAACGTCTCTTACCCTTCACAGTGTTTATCATAAGCTTTTCTTTGGTGGAGGACCTTTCCTTGGGATCTGTTGTCAATGGCATCAGACTGGAGGCTGGGAAGGTAGGACAGAACCCTGAGCCTCTAGGTTTGCTCAAGTCTGGCTGAGGCCAAGACATAGAAGATGGAACATTTGACGTCAGGAAAACTCACTAATGGTCTTTCAGAGCAAAGGTGACCTTGCCAGTCAGGACAGGTGTCTGTGCTGTCTGGACTCCAGATCTTTGACTCTCAGAGCTGGAAGGGCCCTCGACGGCCCTGTGAAGCTCCTGGCAGCCTGACTTGTGCACCTTTGGTCCTGGCCTACCCATGCTGCGGACTGTCAGGCAGCCTGGAAGAAGACTCGCAGCACGGCTATGCTGACCAGCCCCAGAAAACTCCTGAGTCAGTCAGTCAGGTTTCCTGCGAGACAGGGGATCTGGGCCACCACTGAGCTGTTGCCTAGCCTTAGGCAGGTCATGGAACCTGCTGGGTCTCAGCCTGTCCATCTTCTCTGCCTGCCTCAAGGCCAATGTGAAAGCCCTAAGACGTGAATGTGATGCTCTCAGAACAACAGGGGCATTTTATGAGGCTGAGCACATAGCACATGCTGGGAAAAATGTCAGCAGTGGTGGATAGATCATTTCCAAGTATGTGATTGGCTGCTGATGGAATGAAGGCTCTCCGGCCCAGAATGAGAGCATTCACGCACCCCAGCCATTCAATTTCCATAAATGTGCCTCAGGTCTTCTGGGATATAAACAACAAGCTCAGTTCATTTCAAACCCTGGCCAGTGGGTGGTCCTCAGAGATCAGCGCACTTCGGCTGCAGATGTCTGACCCACGCTGGCTCTGGCTGTCCAGGCGGCACACGTCCACCTAACCAGTGAGCACATCCATCTTTCTTTAAACGCTTGAGTGCTTATCTGAGGGAGAGCCTGGAAACCCCTGAACTGCACCAAGGAGGGATCTGGGGAAGGGCTGAATCTGCCTGGTTAGCGGATGGATAGAGTAACCTCGAGGTTCCTTTAGGAGCCCAAGACTGTGCTGTGTGTTCTTCTCAAGGCTGAGTTCCTCTAGGTCGGGAAGGTGACGAGATTCAGGCCTGACATGGAGACTGGCACTGCGTGTACTTGATAATCACGCACGGCATTAATTTACCTCTGGCCCCGTGCCTGGCACAGATCTGGGCATGCAGTCAGGTGCCTGGACTGTTTACTCAAATGCTTCATCTTTAATTAACCTCAAGTTCCATCTCAATACATCGCATGCCACACTCTGCCCCGAGCAGAGGGAAATCTGGCCTGTGTGTTTCTAATTCCTTTACACTTATCTCATCCAAATAGTGCTCCGCACGAAGTGTTTGATGTCCCCCAGGCCTCTGAGCCTGCTTTATAACTCAGCTAAGCCCCTTCCCGCTCAGAAATAGGAAGTCACATTTCTGCCAAGCATAAGCCCTGGCTGGGGTCAAGTTCAGTTTACAGCATGGTGCCCATGGGGCTGGCTGGACCCTCTGAAGTAGAGCTCAGGGCTCCTGCCAGGTCTCAGGCTCAAACACATCCATCCAGGGCTGAGCTGAAAAGAATTCAGAGGCCTGCCAAGATGCCCGTGGGACCTCTGACCATCCAATGAGCTGCCCTGGACCCTACTACCTCAGAAGGGAGACAGCTGCCCAGCTGGGACGGGGTTAGCCAGTCACTGCCTGGACTGCCGGGAAATGACCGGTGCAGTGACGCTGGAGAGCACTGGTCTGGGATTCGGCAGATGTCCAGTCGTGCAGGTTTTGGGAAATACCCCCTCCCCAGCCTGATTATTACTCTGACAGTTAGAGGTCAGATAAGGGGTTCTTTCTGCTCTATGGTGCTAGGGCTCTGTAATTGTTGAGCCACCAGCCCTATGAGGGCCCAGAACTGGAAGGCATCTGGACAGGGTCCTCTGCCTTCTTGGCCATGGTCTTGAGGGGAGAGGAGCTAGGTCTGTCTCTCTGAGGCGGACAGAGGAACTAGGCCTGTCTCTCTGAGGTGGAGTAGCCTGACTGTCCCGTTTGACTGGCTGCCAGTTTCCCCACGCTTCCCACAGCTGCCCCCCATTCCCTAGCCTCTGATTTGGCAGAAAAGCCTCTCATTGGCTTCAGGATAAGACAAGTCTGGGCCTGGGACACGTGGCACACACAAAGAGCCCTTTGGCAAGGGTGACCAACATGAGCAACTGTGGCCAAACAGTCTCTTTGGCGGAGTAAGAAGCTTGTGCTGGCTCTTGGAGTTTCCCTGTGTAGAGAGAACGTGGAAGAATATGATCCAGGAGATAAGCATCACGTTTCAATCATATTACTTTGGGGCCATGTCCTGGCTGGGTGACCTTGAGCAAGTCTCTTTACCTCTTTTGGGGGCTCAGTTTCCTCACCTGTGAAATGGGGATAGTTGCATCTCATAGAACTGGTGTGAGGGTCAGTGATAAAGAGAATGTGCAAAGTGCCTGCCACATAGTAGGCTTTAGACAAATGGTGGCTCTCGTTACAATTATCGCCCTGTGACTCCTAGAGCCCCATCCCTAAAACTGCCCTCTGTGCCGACTCCTGTCCTTCGGCAGCTCATTCCATTTGGCTGTGACTTCAGTAGCATCTCCTGTAACCCAAGCTGGATTAATGCTATCAGAGCAGAGAGGTCTGGATTCACATCCCGGATCTCCCACTTGCTGTGTGACCTTGGGCAACCAGTTTCCTCTCCTTGGATCTTAGTTTAACCATCAGGCGCAGGGGCCTGGGAAACCACCTCCCTCAGCACCGATGTTCTTCCTCCACCCAGTGCTTTGGTCAGAACACTTACCAAGAGCTCCGGAGGCCCGTTCACAGACACCCAGGGTTTACAAAATAGCAGCATTCTCTTTCGGAAAGTATCTTCCCAGCCCCAGGATGCATCCACGGGTGGGAAGGTCCATCAGCGTTCACATCTCTGGCTCCCAAATCCAGCTTCACAAAAGCTAAGCTTGTCTGCCTGCCCCTCCCTCTGAGGTCCCCACAGTGGGAGAAGCCAAACCCAGACACGGGAGGCTTCCGCTGGTCCAGGAGCAGGCAGTGCACATCCAAGGTCCGCATGAGGTCGCAGATGTCCTGACAGCCTGGCTTCACCGCCTGGGTTGGCGTTGGGGCTAATGAAGGGGTTATGGATATGGGCCACATAAAAATAGTTTTATCAGTGGAATAAATACATTTTTCTTTTTTAATATGGACACATATTTTACAAAAGAGCCCCATAGCACTATGGGAAATTAAGATCCTTCTACAAAAAAGAAGATGTAACTCGGGTACAATAAAGCTCTAGGGTTCTAACGGATCCCGACTGGACTGCCCGTGAGGTGTCAGGCACCCCTGGGAGGGGGGTGGCAGGGGCAGTGGGGTGTGGCCACAGACCCTCTTGCGGTTTCTCTGGCTTCTCTGCACGGGCAGTCGAGGTCAGGAGGGCCCGAGGGTGTGCAGCAGGAAGGGGGCTGCAAAGCTGGCAGCGACAAGGGCAGGGAGGAGGCCCAGGGCCGACTGTGAGTGGGCAGGCACTGAGCTGCTGGCGGACCCCGGCTCTTCCTGCGGCTGGAGCTGGTCGGAGAGCTGGAAGAGGGGCCTGGCGGTCCCGGAGCTGGAGCTGTGTGTGGGCTGGAGGGGCAGCGGCGGTGGCGAGGCGGTGGTGCTGGAAGGAGAAGACACATGGAACTCTGAGTGACCGCTCAGCAGCCACATCCCGGGCTGTGGCCCTAAGGTTCGGATCTGACTTTATAAAATGGAGAAGAAAACAGGGTAAGTGAGCAGCCCAGAGCCGAACAGCAGGTTGGCTGAGCTCCCGAGGCTGCACTGTCCTTCCTGTGCCAGGTTCCAGGGGATGGGGGAGTAGGTGGGCTGGGCACTGGGAGCCACAGGGTTTGTGTGACCACTCAAGAGAACTGAGTCCCAGGCAGAGGGAATTAGAATGTTATGAAGAATTAAAGTGTAATTAAAGGGTAGCTGGGGTCATAGTGGGGCCATCAGCCTCCACACCTATGTATATAGATGCCCTGCCCTCCTCTTGCCCCCCCACAAAACACACAGATCACTCTTCCCCCATCCCTTATCTCAGCAGCCATTTATCGAGTGTCTCTGGTCCTCTGAACAAACCTTCACAGTGGCTGGCATCACCCCCTTCACCAGATGAGAAAACAGGCTCATGGGGGCTATGCGGTGACCAGGTCACTGAGGAAGTGGAGGCAGCACCTCCACGGGGCAGGAACCCTGGGGTCAGCATGATCACAGGGAGTGTGAGTGAAAGGTGCAGTCCTTCATGAACTTATAAAAACAGAATCCGGTTTTGGAGGTAATGGTTAAGATCTTGGCTCGAGAAAGCTTATGTGAGAGAGAGGAAGGGAGAGAGGGAGACAGAGTGAGACAGAGAGACACGGAGATTAAGGATGGAAGGAACTGGTGCCATTGGGAAGTGAAGGGTAGGATGGGGGCCAGGTGGGGTGCAGGATCAAGTCACAGTTCAAATCCTAGAAGGAGAGATGAAAACTTATGAATAGAGGGACAGAGAGGGGGGAAGAGAGGGGACTTGGGGAGGGGAGGTTCTGGGATAGAGGAAAGGGCTGGCCTTAGAAGCTATGGGCACATTTGCCCTATTAACCCTGGGCTAGGGGACGCAGATGGACATGCAGACTGAGGATCCAACAAGCCCCAAACTGCAGAGGGGCAAGGATGTGAGGGAACAGCAGGGGCAGTGGGGCACAGAGGGCCACTCCAGTGCAGGGCCAGGAAGGCCTCCCTGAAAGGCAACTCTGCAGTCCCCCATGAAAGCAGCAAGTCCAGACTGCACATGGCTGAGGGGGCTCCGAGCAGGACAGAGAGGTAAGTGCTCACAGAGTAGGGCCCATGCTGGCTCTGTGTGAAGCACTTAGCATATAGTGCTTCTCACGACAACCCCACAGGCAGGTCCAACTATTATCCCAGTTTACTTCTGAAGAAACTAAGGCACAAGGGATTAAGCAACTTGCTCCTAGGATGCAGGGCAGGGAGCACACAGTACATGTGGGGTGGGCAGGAAGCTTGTCCCTCTTTGGGAGGCGTTTGTGTTGTGTCAGGGATGGGGATCTTTTTTCTGTGGGTAGTCCATAGGAGACACTGCTCCACTTTCTCACCCTCCCTCCCAGACAGGCTGCTCACCCACAGGGGTCTCCTGAAAGTCTCCCACCCCAGTGTTTCCATGGGTACAAGATCCCAACAGTTAGCCACAGTCACCTGGACAAGATCTGTGAGCATCGCGGCCACAGCCCTGCCCCACCGCCATGTGGTGGACGCCTCTGACACAGCCTGGCTCCGCCTCAGCCTGGGGCTGGTGGGCAGGGCAGCCTGGGGTCACCAAGCACAGCCCTGCCCCTACCTGGGCTGGGATCTCTGCTCTGGGAATGGGGTCTAGACTTTTGCTCAAAGCAAAGTCTTTACTCTCCTTCTACTCTGCCACTGGCTATGCTCCGACCAAAAGGGCCAGGTTCTTGCAGGAGGTTCTTCTCAGGAGAGGAGGGAGCACACTCTTGCTATGCACAGGGGACAGAGGGGCGTGCTCCTGGAACAGGAGGAAGGGGGCAGACCATGTGCTTTGAGTGCCCCTTACAACCCATAACATCTGACCTGTTGTGCCCCCCATCCCATGACTCAGGCCATCGGAGAATGGACATGGTCTGGGACCAGCTGACCTCACCTCCCAGCACACACCAATCCTCTCCGGGCACATCTAATGTTCTGTGGCCAGTTTCCCACTCCCCTTCAAATGCTACTCCCCTTCGAATGAACTCAATGTCCCCTCGCCTAGAGCCTCTTTGTCCTGCAGCCTCAATGCCCCCTGGGAGCATTCAGGCTCCCATAAAATCTTGGACATTTCTCATTGATCACATTATGCCACAGGTACCTAAGGGGCACACGAGGTTTGGATGGGTTTCTGTAAAGAGCTTTGAATGATGCCAGGCACATGGGGCTATATGGTATTGGCTATTTTTGTCATCAGTATTAATATGCTTGCATGTGTCTCCCCTACTAATAACATCCTCCATTCATAGAGCACTTCCCACGTGCTGGCAGACACTGTGCTGGATGCTAGGTGTATGCCTTTATTATCATTCCCATTTCCAAGATGCAGAAACTGAGCCGGAAGTAGGTTAGGACACAGATGTGTCCTGGGCAGTCTGCTGTCCAGCCTGACCCGGCCTGGGTGCCGATCTTACTGTGCAGATGAGCAAGTGTGTGATGGGAGGGCCGAGGGGTGAAATGTGCTGCTTCCTGCTGAGACCTTGAAAACCCATGCCCAGCAGGGTCACTGCCTCAGCCCCTTCCCTCCCTTTTTTTCCCTAAGAAAAAGACTCCCATCCCTGCACACAACGCAAAAGGCCACGAAATTCCTCCCAGCTGCTGCCCCGTCCTTTCAGCCTGAGCAGCAGGAAGGTGAGAAGGGCTGGCCTCAGGAGAGGAGCCTAGGGTGCCATGTGGGGTACCGGAGTGGTGGTGGGAGCCCAGGCTGGCCACAGCAGCCCCACAGGCCATAGAAGGAAGACCCAGTAGGAGTTATGAAAACTGTCTCACAAAGCACCTGAAGGCATTTGCTTTTACACTTTGAAAACCAAAGATGCAACCACCCCTCTTCCCACTGGATCCAGAGTGGAGTGGGGTTTATTGCTTGGAAGGAGTCCCAGGGAAACAGGGGGAGGCGGCAGGCGGGGGTAGAAAGCCCCTCCAAATGCCCCACCTCCCTTGCTCAAAGAGCTTATTCCCCAGCCCAGATCCCCTTCACTCCCCACCCCGGCCCATGCTGGGAAAAGTGTCTCATGGCAAAGTGGCCTCAAAGCCAAACCAAACACTCTGAGTGTTCCCAGGCTCCGCAGACGGCTGGCACCGAGGGGCCCAGTCTGCTCTCAGCCGAGGGGCCTCTGGAGTGGGGAAGGACCCTCTGCCTGAGGGGAAGGCAGCAGCCCCGTTCTAGCCTGCCCTATGTTCCTGCTTGCCGAGTGACTCTGGGCAAGTCCTGTCCCCCAGGCCTCAGTTTCCCCAAGTGTACAATGAAGGAGCAGGGGCGACCCCTGGTACTTTTAAGTGTTTTCTATTAGCAGAAGCCAGAAGGGAGAAGTCCACAGGTTGAGAACCGCTAGCAGGATCGCCTAAGGCCATCGGAAAACATAGATATTTATATTATGATTCATTAACAGTAGCAAAATTACAGTTATGATAAGTGAAGTAGGTCAGACAGAGAAAGATAAATATCGTCTGATTTCACTGATATGTGAAATCTTAAGAACAAAATAAATGAACAAACAAAACAGAAACAGACTCATAGATACAGAGAACAAATGGAAGGGTGCCAGATGGGAGGTGGGCTGGGTGAAAAAGGTGAAGGGATTAAAAAGAACTAATTGGCCGAGACTGGTTTGGCTCAGTGGATAGAGCATCGGCCTGCGGACTGAAAGGTCCCAGGTTCGATTCCAGTCGGGGGCATGTACCTTGCTTGCGGGCACAACTCCAGTAGGGGGTGTGCAGGAGGCAGCTGATCTAAGTCTCTCTCTCATGGGTGTTTCTGACTTTCTATCCCTCTCCCTTCCTCTCTGTAAAAAAAATCAATAAAAAAAAAAGAAGTACTAATTGGTAGTTACAAAATAGTCAAGGGGATGTAAAGTACAGCATAGGGAATATAGTTAATAATCTATTTATAAAGAGGTGATATGCAAATTAGGTCAGGATGCCATAATGGGCTATGATTGGACAGGAGGAGGTTGCACATGCAGGTGAGGCCCAGAGTGGAGACGGAGATAGGGAGACCTGTCTGAGCTGGTGCAGTGGCTTGGGCAGCCCCGGAGTGGATGCAGGCAGGGGGGTCAGGGGAGGGCGGTGCCTTCTTGCATGGCAAGAGGTGGGGTGCTTTCTTACAGGATTTCAATCATGTGCTGGGCCTCTAGTATTGTAGTAAGTATGTAAAGTACCAGGTGGGTACTAGAATTTTTGAGGGATCACTTTGTAAATTATATAATTGTCTAACTACTATGCAGTATACCTGAAACTAATATAAAGTGACATTGAATGTTAACTGTAATTGAAAAATTAAAAAAATTGGGTTTGCCTGCAGCTCAGCATCCTGGCATCTCAGGTCTATGGCAGCCTCCACTCCTTTGGTCATGTGGTTTTCTGTAGGAAGTCCCTTCACCCCCCCTCAGACTCCAGGGTTACTTCTGACCCTCAGGGCCCCACCCCCCAGCCTCAGTGACTGATTTCCTTCGCAGGCAGCACAGGCAGATGGACTGTGGCTTCAGGGCTCTTTCAGTTGCAACATAGTGGGGAGTTGTCCCTGCCCAGCCATGGCCTGAACCTCTTCCTACTTTGGTCCCCACCAGCAGTTAAAACAGGGCTGGGCATCTATCTGAAGCCAAGGAGCTCCTGCTCAGTGGGGTGGAGGGCAGATATTGTGCAGCGCCAGCCCAGTGGCTCATTTAAGGCCGTGAGTCTTTGATGGGCCAAAGGCCCATGAACAGCTCCTGCTGTGAGGGGGGCATCTTAGATCAGACGTTGAGAGTCAAAGGCTCACCACTGGCCACCAACCCTAGAGACAACTGGTACCTCTTTACAAGCACCATTGCGTTGACCCCCTAAGCCTCAAAGTACCCTGCTCCCTTGTTCATCCAAACCTTCACCTCATCACACACACACACACACACACACACACACACACACACACACACAATCCTCCCCCACACACCCTGTGGACTCAGAGAACCACAGAGCTGGCATGGCCTTCAAAGACCAGTCAAGGCCCCAACAGCACAAAAGGAGAAACAGCCACTGGTCCTAGCTCATTGGGTGGTGCTCTGCTCAAGGCCAGCATGGGATGGCTCTGCCCTGCTGCCCTGCCCGGCTCTCAGATGTGGAGCCCTCTACCACCGGTGTGCAGCCATCTGCGGACACAGGCTCGGCCCTTTCCACGGGTCCCCATAAATCATCCTGCCACGGGCTGCTGCTTCTCTAAACTTCCTCCCGTGTGTTTACATCTCGGGTAATGAGGGGCAGGGGGAGGCCAGCCTGCTCCAGGTGGTATCCTGCCCAGGCACTTGCAGCCACTACCCTGGCTCTCGCCCTCCTCTCCCTCAACACACTCTTAGCGAGGCCTCCAGGGACGCACAGAAGTCCAACCCAGATCTGGCCCTCAGGGGCTCCCAGCCTAGAAACACAATCCAGAAATTGCAGTCTATGTGATTACTTCAGGATCAAACACCAGAAAGGCACTGCAGGAACACAGGGGAGGGGGCAGCAGGGAAAGCCAGGGCAGGAAGGGAGACTTCAGTGAGGATAAGGAGATGCTTGCCAGGTGAGGGTGGCAGGGTCATCTTCATGGTGGGGGAATGACTGTGACCCTTAGCATTAGATAGACCTGCATGTGGATTCTGACTCCACACCTGACTTGCTGTGTGGTCTTGGGCAAGTTACCTGATCTCGCTGAGCCTCAGTTTTCTTATTCGTCAAACAAGAGCTCGTGAGAGAACTGAGGGGCATGGTGAATGTAAGTGCCTGGCACAGAGCAGGAGCTCACAAATGTCCACTGGCACCCACCCCAGCTGAGAGAGAGAGGCAAGTACAAAGGCGAAGCTGGGGGCTTGGCACAGTCCATTGGGAGGCAACCGAAAGCCTGGCACAAACAGGGCTCTCTATTCCTTGGGAGGAGGGGCAGCGGGTGAAGGAGTGACAAGCACTGCATCTGGGCAGAACTGCAGGAAGTTAACCTGGTGGTGGTGGGAGCTAAAGCTGAGGAGCAGCGATGTGCTAGGACCAGGAGGCCTGTTAGGACCCTGTTGCAGGATCCCTGGTGGAAGATGAACTGGACAGAGAGGAGGAGATGGAGAGGAGCGGGTGGAGAGGAGGGATGGGAGGAAGGAATGGAGGGGAGGGGATGGGCGGAGGGGATGGCTCTAGAGCGATTAAGGGGAAGAAAAAGAGAAACTGCATGGAATTAAAGTCCCAAAGAAAATAATTTGGTTAGGAGGACTATAAATGGGCCCCAGTCTCCCAGAGAGCTCTCCTCAGCCTCCTCTTAGAGAACTGGAGAACCTGAAGAGGACAGAGTGGGACCTGGGAACCACAGAAGCTGTGCCTACACGAGGCCGCCTTGGAGCCCAGGCCTGCTCCCTAAGAAGCAGGGCAACTTTCAACAAACAGGGCCTGTCGATGGAAACTTCCTTCTCCAACCCAACCAGATGGGAGAAAGTTACCCGACCATAGTTTACCTGTTGGGACCTGGAAGGCTCCCTTTCCAAAGAAAAGCTGTTTTCTTCTCCTGAAACCAGGCTCTGTGTTTCAGAGCTACGTGTTGTGAAAAGGAAACTGTTTTGGAGTCATTTGCCCAAATTTACCTTTCAGACATGGTTAGGGGCTGGGGGTCTCATGCTGGAACTGACAGCCCAGACTCCTGTCACCTTGGGGGCTGGACCCACCACTGGCCAGGTCTCCTGGTCACCCACCAGGCAGGTTGATCAGGGCTGCGGGACCCACTGGATCAAAGCACTTTAGGGCCTGCGGGGCCTGCCCAGGCTGCAGGAAGCTGCTCAGCAATGCTATGCCCTCGCTCCAGGTCTGAAGGAGGCAGCCATGCTGGGCCCAAGCTGGGCACGTGAGTCGAATGTGTTGTAGCCAATACAGCTGCAGCAGTGCCTCTGCCCAGGCAGGCCGGGCTGGCGAGGGCTCTGCAGAGTACATTTCCCAGGAACCCAAGTCAGGCGCTTTAAGCAACACACAGCCAAAGGAACAATGGACTCGACTCTTGTTTGCTGGAAGTCTCTTTAAGATCGTGCACACCCCGCACTTTAAGAGAGTGGACTGGACTATGTCAACTTCATGTCGATGACTCAGACCTGGCTGCAGGAAGATCATGCCTGAATTGCACAGGAGGCAGCTCCTGATTTCTGGGTGACCCCGCCAAACCCCCGCCCTGGGCCTTGGTTCAACATCTGTAAATGCCGAATGGGGTCTGCATTTTCCAAAGCTCCTCAGAAGAACCTCCAGTGCACATTCACCACGTGGCTCCCCAGCCCCCTGCACGTGCTGATTTGAGGGGTCTGCAGTGGGGCCTGGAAATTTATTTAACAAGGGCCCAGGGTGATTCTTTCTGGGGCCTCTGAGGACATCTAGATGTAGACTCCTCATCTGAGGGCCCACTGCGGGGGCCCAGGGCACGGCTTCCACAGAGAGAAAATCTCTGCCTCTCACTGATGGTCACTCCCTGGGACATCTGGGGATGCTGTTCACCAAATATAAAGATTCTTGCCCCAAAGTGGAATCTAGGGAGATTGCACTGTACTGAGCTGCAGGAGGAGGTGGGAAGACAGGAGGAGCTTTGGTGACAGCTAGGCAGATGTGGTGCAGGGTGGGGGCAGGGGCACACAGGCAGAGGATAGGGAGGTATCCATAGAGTAGAGGGATTTCTGCACCTGCCCATTTTTAAAGAGGTTTATCACGAACTCCCCATCCCCTGCTGAGACGGAGCCCACAGCCTCAGGGTGCCAGATGTCCTCTGCCATTTCTCTCTTGCAGTCTCCCTGCCAGGGTGTCAGCCACTGAGACTCCAGGCACAGGGATCTCATGGCCTTGGCTAGAGCCAGCCTGTTCCATTTCCTCTTGGCTCCCCTGGAGCCCACTCTGCACACCACGTTCATCCCAGGCAATCAAAGGCAAAGCAGACTTTTGTCCATGGCACTTGAAGGAAGCTTCTAGTCCCTCACCTTTAAAATGAAGAAAATTACACTTGCTCTCATTCTGAGAATAACAATGAAAAGTGAGACATATGTGTGCTTTATGAGCCTGAAAGATGAACAGGAGGGTCCTTTGGGGATGGGGACAAGCCAACACTAAGTTTTCTGCTGTGCACTCACCTGCCGGGCTTCCCAAGCAGGGCTTGTGGGTGACAGTGTGCCTGACTCTGAGGGGCCTGAGGATACCCGGAGAGATGCCCAGCTCCCAGCAGACCTGCCCCTCCCCAGCTCACCTGTCCTCGATGCGGACCCAGAGGTCATTGAATTGCCGCGGCCGCTGCTGTTTATTCTGCCTCTTGTGCCACTTGTTCTGCCGCCCAAACTCCTCCAGCTGGCTGAGGCTGTCGGGGAGCAGGAGGTGTGGGGATAGGGCTGGGTCCTCCTCCTCAGGCGGGGCGGTGGGGGTCACCGAGGGTGCAGCAGGGACGGCAGCAGCAGGGGTCATGGGGGCCGGGCTTGCTGAGGTCCTCTCGGATGGGGGTGCAGGGCTCCTGGCGGCAGGGCTGGGAAGGGCAACAGTTCATGAAGCTCACATGTTGCAGCGTGTCATTCACATGTGACAAGGGATGCAAATCAATGGGAGAGCTCTTGTGACAAGAGAAGATGCTAGCATGCACCTCCTGGGCCCTGTGAGGATAACCCAGGACAACCAGTGTCTGGGGCTGAGAGACGGAGCTTTGACTCATTCTTTCATTTATTGATTCAATATATATTGAGCATCTATCTTGCACTTTTCTAGGAATTGGGCAGAAGCAGTGACCTAAATAAAGTCCTGCCCTCTTACCAGTAGAGCTCACAATCTGAAGCAGAAGGTGGAGAGTAAGACATAGAGGATGTCAGATGGTGATAACTGCTGGGGAGACCAAGCAGAGACAGGGGAGAGGTTGGGGTGGGGTGCTGGATGGGGAAAGTGGTCTGGTCACTGCCGGGTGCTGTCTGAGCTCAGACTACTAGTAGGTGAGGGAGTGAGCCATGTCCCTGGCTCTGGGTCTCATTTATTCAACAAGTTCGGGATGAGGGACATTGGGTGAGTTACCTAACTTTGCTCAGTGCCTCAGTCTCCTGCTCTGTAAAATGGGGATATTACAGTCTGTACCTGTACTATTGCCATTAGGATTATGAAGGTGACTGGCAAATAGCAAGCAGCTGACATGGTTAGGTAATTAATATTATTAATTAGCGTGGCCAGCATGGCTCAGTGGTTGAGCATCAGTCTATGTACCAGGAGGTCATGGTTCGATTACCAGTCAGGGCATGTGCCCAGGTTGTGGGCTTGGTGCCCAGTGTGGAGCATGTAGGAGGCAGCCAATCAATGATTCTCTCTCATCATTGATGTTTTTATCTCTCTCTCCCTCTCCCTTTCTCTCTGAAATCAATAAAAATATATTTAAAATATTATTAATTAAATATTAACATTACTGCTTGTGTCATTCAGCCAACTATCCAATCATGCATTTAACACACCTCCCTGAGCACCTTTTCAGGACAGTGTTAAGCAGAAGAGAGCTCAAAGTGGAGATTGACAGACATGGGTGCACATCCTGGCTTTGCCACTTACAGGCTGTGTGACTAAGGACAGGTGAAACAACTATCTCAAGCAGCAGTCAGCTGTAAAATGGGAGTGGAAATGCTACTCACTTCATGAGGATGGTCACATGCCTGGCAAATAACAAGCCTCTCTGTGATGCTGGCCAGCAAGCAAATGAGCCTGGCTGTAGTGGGCGCTAATGCACCCACCTGGGTGTGAGTAATTCACATTCCCTACAGAGGTGTACACAGACACCCCTTAGTCTGGGCACATCTTCTGCACCTCTGCTTTTATTCTCTGCTGTCTGTGGCCCAAACAGAATCCCAAGGGACCACCTGTCTCTGGGAGAAGATTAGCCACAATCTCAGGAAATGCAAAGGTTAGGTGGCCCCCAGGGCAGCGAGCAGCCTGTACCCTCACGGCACTCCCATGTGCACAATGGGTGAGGGAGAGAAGGACATCAGCTCAGCCTGTCCACCCCCAACCCCCATGGCATCTCCAGATTCCCAGGGTCCAGGAGATGCCGCAGATGCTGGGGAAATAATTCAAAACAGGCAGACAAAAAGATGGCTCCAGGAAGCACCTGTGGCCATGATGGCTTTTATTGTTGGGGCCTCCACAGCAGCCCTGCTGCTTCACTTCACCCACAGGATTTCACTCTGCACTCAGAGACCAGGCTGAGAGCCCTAGGAGCTGGGTCTGGGGTGGGGAGTCGGGGGTGGGGAGAGGAGAAAGGGATCCTCCTCTAATGCCTGGGATCTACATGAATAGGAGCCCAGGCGGCCTCTTCAGCCTGCCGCCTTCTCCACCCATCCCTATCCTGACCTCAGATACAATGAGCTTCAAGGTGAAGGAGGAGCTTGAAGAATACTCTGTCCCCAAGGCTCCCTTGTCCCTTACCCCTCAACACATGCCTGCACAGCTTAGCACCATCTGACTGTATTGTGCTTAAATGTTCAGGAAGAGGAGTCTTGTCAGGCTGGCTCAGAAGATGAGAAGAGGAAGGAGCCCAGAAAGTTTGTAGTCCACCTTAACCCCCAAATCAGACACTAGGAGTGATTAGGAGCTTAGGGAGGCCCTAGACTGCCATTTACTTGAGCTGTGTACCCTTCTGAGGTGACTTCACCTCTCTGGGCCTCAGGTTCCTCAATTTTAAGATGAGGATACTCGTAGTTCCTACCACACATGACTGTGAGTAAGAAGTGCTTAGAGCCTGGTACACAGTGAGCTACTACAAATATTGACTATGATCGTTCAGGCTTCTTTCTCACTCTGGGTCTTGTAACATCAGGGACAGGGACCCAAAATCACACTATGGTCACCCTAGTGGGCTGGTAAGGAGGGTTCTTTCATAAAGGCTTGGGGGTGCATGGGCTGCATGGGACCTCTGAGTTCGAGGACCCTGTGATTGACTCCGGAGCTGCCCAGCATGGTGACACCTCTGTGGTTCCATGCCTGGTGCTGGCATTATGGGCCACACAGGGACCCAGCTGACCCCAGCCTTTGGGCAGCTCTTTGGAGGGACCCCCCACAGGAAGAGAGGATGCCATTTTGTGGCTCTGTGAGTGGAGTGGTGTGCTCTAGCAGGACAGTTGAGGCGATGGGCACGACCAAGAGGCAGCACTGGGAAAAGTATGGTCAGGAGGAGGTGAGGACCAGGTGCGGGTGGGGCTGGGACACAGGAAAGAGGCTAAGCCATTGCTCACCCTGACCATGGCTCCATCTCAGTTCAGAGCCTCAACATCCCCCAAGTCCTCTAGGTAGCCACTCAGGCATCCTACAGAGACCCTCTGTCCCACCTTCCGTCCCTCCAAATCCTGAACAACTCTCAAAATTTAACCCTCCTCCATTCCACCACCTCTGCCAGGCCTGCCACTCTTACCTCCTGCCAAGGCTGTGCTCCAGCCTCCTGTCTAGTCTCCCCACCTCCAGCTTAGCTTCTCCTCTGTTAGGTGCCTGGTCAAGGCCCTATCTCACCAGAGGGTCTGAGCAGGGAGGCAGGAGCAGCCTGCCATGCAGCCCAAGTCAGTCCTGGCCTGTGGACCTCCAGCAGCAGGCCAGCCAGCCCCATGGTGCAGACATCCCGCTGCTTACCTGTGGATGGTCTGCCCTGCGGGTGTGTGCTCCACCTCTAGCCCTGCCTGTCGGAGGACGTCAATGACTGTGTTGTTCCCCAGAAAGTGACCTGGAACACAAGAGACAAGTGGGCTCAGCTGTATGCCAAGACACCAGCGACTTACGCCAAAGCCAAGGCCCCAAGCAGTATGGCATGTTGGGAAGATGTCCTGATGCCACTTGCCTGGGTCCAAATCCTGGCTCTGGAGGTACCTTCTTGTGCCTCAGTCCTCCCCTCTGTAAAGTGGGCAAGATTGTGATAGCAACATCCAGAGTGGCTGTGGGGACCACAGGAACAGTGCTGGCATACAGTAGAAGCTCAGTGTGTCCCGTGGTATTGCTGTGCCTCATACCATGAAGCTGACCCTGCCCAGACTGTGCAGGTAGGGGTAGCCTACAGCACTCCATTGGTGGGGGGTACATTTATGAGGCACTTGCTCTGAGGCCAACCTATGCTAGACACTGAGGATACAGGTCTAAATCACATAACCCCCAGCTCAGCTGAACAGGTACCACCCTTCTTTGGTGGGACACAGCCCTGAGTTCTGAGAACACTGTGAGGTTCCAATTAGGAAGGTTAGAGAGGACTCTCGGGAGGCCGAGGGACTGTGGAGACAGTGGTTGCTGGAAGTGTGCACCACTCTTGCTCCTTGGGCTTCAGTCTCCCTAACCTGGTCAGTGTGGGCAGAATGGTGGTAACCCCTGTTGTCCCCACCTAAGTGCCCACAGGCAGCTCCCTTCTGCTCACCATTCATCCCGGAACCTGGGGGAAATCCCTGCACGGTTATGGTAATTGCTTGTGACGGGTGGTGACAGGTGGGAAGCTGGGAGGTCAGCATGTTGACAGCCCCAAGGAGGGCTGAGCACAGAGGGTGGATGGGCTACAGGGGAAAGAAGAGACTCCAGCACAGAGGAAGCCAGGCTGGGCCTGCACCATGGCTGGAGTAGAGGGTGAGCCTATAGTCCTTCACTGGCTGGCCCCACACTCGCCAGCAATTTCCCACCCAGCAGTCTCTCTTGACAGCCCACTACAGTCCCTGAAAACCACCTCTGGACCACTGCCCACAAACACTGGGCTGGGATCCCCTGCACTCACCCTGAGACCTTGAGCAAACCCATGAAGCTGGCATGCCCCCTTTCTCTCCATGTACAAGGGAGTGGGCTGCATGATACCCATGGCCTCCCCTAGCTCTCAGATTCCGTGAAGAAGGCTTTGACTCCAGAGACCTTTAAGAAAATGTGTTCTCTCTCCCTACGTCATTCCCTTTCTGCCTCCCTTTCTCCATCTATCCAGCTAACAAACGTGGAGCAAGAGTGTACCTAGTGCTGGACAGTGTGCACAGGTAGGGCCTGTTCCAGGCACCCACAGTCTCAAGAATGAGACTCTTTTGATCCAGGCACCAACACTATGCTGAAGGAAGCTCACAGGAGGCATCTGATCCAACCTGGGATCAGGACAGACTTCCTGGAGTAGTCTTGCTGGCTGAAGGATGGGATAAGAGTTAGCTAGTTGAGGATGCGAGTAGGGTGGCACTGAAGAAAGACTATCCAGCTAGGGGGAATGGCATGTACACAGACAAGGAGGTAAGAGAGGCTTCTGGGAAGCCAGCTGTAGAAGACACTTGGACAAAGCAGGTACGACAGGCCCTCCCAGCTCCGGTCCTGACCCAGTGCTGTGAGGACAAAAGACCCAGGTTCCTGCCAAGGCTGCGGGTCTCCACTCTAATCCTCAGCAAGTGGCTTCTCTGAGCCCAGCCTGTCTTCCTGAGTGTCACATAGGCACTTCTCCCTCTGGCCACCTGGGCAGCTCTAAAGCCCTAATGAGGCAGAGGAGGGAATGCCCTTCTGAAGAGCCCAGTGCGCACTCCCAATGGATGGGCTGGGTTGGCTGCTGGCTGAGGCCACAGGCTCATCCCCACTCTTGCTTGTCCCAGAGCAGGACTGGGTGGGAAGGGGGATGGGGCAGGCAGCCTCTGGGGCATCAGTTGCAGGAACTCCTTGCCAGCAGCTCTTGGAATCACCACTTGGCAGCAAAGCCAATCCCTTCCCTGCCTCCATGGAGACCAGTTTAAAGACCAGGCTTCTAGGCCCAACAGTGGTCTACCCAGAGGATTTCAGTGCCGCCAGGGAAAACAGCTGCCTCGGGCTGCACAGAGGTAGCAGTGAGTCTTCACTGAGGGCCTTGCGGCTGTTCCTAAAGCAGCATCCCGGGGGCTGGCGCAGGGGCACTAGCAGGGGTCAGACCTTACAGGAGGACCACTGGACTTGGGGCATTTCCGGTAACTTTTCAGTTTCTAGTCGGTGCCCCATCTATTCCCTCCACCGCAGTGGTTTCAGGCCCTAATTGTGCAGTGTAAGACCCCAAATAGAATACTTTAGATACTTGGAGAAGTTGCAAGCAATCAGAAAGGATGTTTTCAAATTGCCATCCCTTCCTTCTGTATGCCACCTTCACCCTTATCTTCTCTCTCTTACCCCTCCCCTGCATGAGGCTGCTCCTTTTTAAAAAAATATTTTTATTGATTTCAGAGAGGAAGGGAGAGGGAGAGAGAGAAACATCAGTGATAGAGAATCATTGGTCAGCTGCTTTCTGCATGTTCCACACTGGGGATTGAGCCATAACCCAGGCATGTGTTCTGACCTGGAATCGAACCCCGACCTCCTGGATCATAGGTCGACACTCAACTATTGAGCCACGCTGGCTGGGCATGAGGCTGCTTCTTGCACAGCTCCAGGAGGTGCCCTTCCTATGCAGGCTGTGGCCCAGGACCACACATGCAAGCCATTCACTCCCACCACCTGAGTCCCATCCCATTCTTTAGGATTTGGTTTCACAGGACCTCACAACTCCATTCTGCTTTGGTCCATGGTCCTCTCACTGCTCCCTGTTTGTCCTCTTGGTGAGGGTCCTTTCTCCTGCCCCATAAATATGGGGACCCTGGAAACCTTATCCATGGCCCTCTTTTCTTTTCATGCTATGCACAGTTTGTGGACAAATCATCCACCATATGCTATCAGTTATCATGCAGTGCTGACCTCTGGAAATGCAGCCCCTGCTCAGACCCATCTGTCCATGGCCTGCTGGAATCTGCACCTAACATCCCCCATAGCCAACACAATCAGATGGGCCCTGTCTTTCTCTTCTTCCTCATCCCCATCCATTCAGTCATCAGAATCCCCTTGATTTTACCACCTAACCATACTGGACTGAAATCCCTGCCCATAGCACCTGCCCTTGTCCCTACCAGGCCACCATCCTCACTGCAGCTGGGATGCTCTTCCCATACCCAGAGCTGCCTCTGTCAGAGCATGTTCCCAACAAGCTGCTGGATGGGAGACTGTGCAAGGACAGGGGACATACCTGATTGATCTTTGACCCAGGGCTGAGCCCAAGTCTGGCTCACAGTGGCATTTCATGATTGTTGAATGAATGAGTGACAAAAACGCTACTCTATATCCTTTCCATGATCTCATCCAATCCCCTGGAGGCCTGAGCTCATGATCCTCTCCCTTCTGCTTGTAGCCTGGGCTGGCCCTTTGGTGTTGTTCATGCAGATTGCACCAATCCCAAGAGCTTAGCTCTTGAACCTGCCCCTGGCCCAGTGCATGCTGTCCCTAAGGCCTGGCAGACAGGGCCTAGGCTTGCCTCCAAGACCAGAAGTCCTGAGACCAGTGCCATACCCACCCTGGAACCTGCAGGAAGGTGTGGACAGTTTCCAAAGGGGCCCTGGTGTTGGGGGTTAGCCTGCATGGCTTGCCCAGGCTCCCGGGTCTCCTGGCCACCGCTCAGCAGTTCCTGCCATCACTGACAGCTGTGCTCTGGCCAGCTCTCTGCAGGAAGGCACGTTCCATATCATCTGCGGAGGCCACGTGGATGAGGAAAGAAGGGAAGGAGGACAGTGGGGGATGGGGCCCACAGAGCCACAGATAGTGTGGGAGACACACAGAGAGGCAGGGAGGGGACAGAGATGCTCACAGGGTCACAAGGAGCTCCAGGTGGAGAAATACAGTGGAGAGGTGGAGAGGGTGGCCCAGGCTCAGGCAATGAGAGATAGACAACGACACAGACAATGGTGGGAGAGAAGGCAAAGGAAAGACACCCAGACAGAGAGTAAAAGATAGAGAGAGACAAGGATGGGGAAATGAGATACAAAGACTCAAGAGACAGAGAGAAAGACTGAAGAGGAGAGAGGAGAGAGAGAACCCTGAAATGGAAACAAGGAGCATGGTGGAGGAGAGACTAACCCACTGAGAACATCAGCATGGCTCCCTGGAGAGGGGCCCAGGTAGCCAGAACTCCCAGGATGGGATTCAGAGAGAGATGCAAGGAGCAAAGGCCTGGGGGAAGAGTAAAGGTCTCGAGAATGTAAGGCTGTTTTGATGTTGCCTTACTGACCCTGCAAGCCAGACTGCCATGTAAAGGGCATTCATATACAAACAGGAAGGTGTCCTGCTCTGAGTGGGCACAGTCCCACCATGTTTTAGTGCAGAGAAAAGGGCTCCTCTTTTCCTGGGCCCAAGCAGGATTGTGCCAGAGCACAAGGCTCAGAGAGTACAGTCTGGGCACCGCCCAACAGCCCCAATTTACCCTCCAGCACAGAAAAGCAGGGTGGGACAGAGAGAAGAATCCTATTGCTGCGTTAGGACAGAAAACCTGGCTAGAGAGCCATCTGGTTGTGTGACCTTGGGCAGCTTCATTGTCTGCTATGTGCCTCCATTTTCCCAAATGGTCCAGAGGTCCTCCCACCTCTATGATTTCATCATCGGATGACTTGAACACAAACTACTACTTAGTGATCCCCCTGAGTACACGAGGCTTTTCCAACATTGTTTCATTCCATCCTCATGGCAGCCTTTGAGGTCCCCCAGTTTATGAGGGGACAGCACTTGCCCAGGTCACACATCTGGTAAGAGGTGCAGCGATGCATGTCCTCACTCACCGCACATCCCTGCACACTATTCTGAAGCACTGGCGGCTGCAAAGGATCCTGAGTTCATGTGCTGGGGGCAGGAAATTGTCAGAAACCTGTGTACCTTCCAAGGTTCACCAGATCGGAGGGAAAGTGTGCGAGAGCTCAGCAAGAACAACCTGCCAATTAACAGGGTAATTTCAAGACAGTTGTTGGGGGGCCGGTTGGAGGGGAGGACCAGATGTTCCTACAAAAGCTCCAAAGTAACACGGGCTCCCCTTGGCCAGCACACATGTTTTCTCTCCTGTGAGTCCACTGGGTTTCCAGTTTTCTCCTCCTGGAAGAGGGATCTCGAGCCCATATTTATGTTCCGTCTGAAATTAATGCAAGGGCAACTTTCAAATGCTAATCTAGCTGCCAGAAGCAGCAGCCGGATGTCAAGCGACAGGGGTGTTTGTTTTCATGAGGGTGTGACAGGAGGGCTGAATGGAGGGATCAGGGAAGGACGGGCAATGGGGGGCTCCCAGGACATTTCTCATCTAGCAGAGCTTCCTTGCTCCTTCTCTGGGCCAGCCCAGGGCAGGGTGTGGGCTTGGACCGAAAGGATACCTCCTGCACTCAGTCTTGTGCCAGGGCCTGAGACACATGTCCCCACTCCGAGGCTATCACAGAGTGGAGAGGAATCACGTAGCATGAGCAATGCAAGGAGGGAGGGACTCTATTGGCTGAAGAGAAATGGGCAGGACCCAGACGGGAGGATCAGTGAAGGTGAGTCAATGGAAGGGAAGAAGGAAAGGCCTTCCTGACATTGTGCATTGCACATGCATGGGCACAAAAGGAAAAGCACATGGAGTGCGCTGGCCACCAACAGTCGTTCTGGGTTATTAGAGCAGAACGTGAAAGAGCAGATGAGTAATGGCAAAGGTTGGGGTAGGAGGTATGAATGATGGCATTCTGAATCAAGGAAGGATAAACTAAGGAGGTAGGTTTTAACTGGTTCCAAAGAACACCCCTCCTCCCCCCAGGCAACTATCCAGCTCTACAGACAGTGCCCTGTCTCTGGGGGTGTGCAAGCAGAGAGTCAATGAGTGCTTGTCAGGCCAGTGCAGAGGGGATTCAAACACCCTACAGGGAGCTGGGGCTAGCTGGGTGGCACCCAATTCTGCCTCCTTTACTGTTTGATCCTCACTGGGGATTGTTAGAGAAGTCAGGATGTCATAAATGGAAGAGTCCTGAGACTTCAGCTGGCAGCACAGATCTGTCCTTAATGATGTAAAGATGGATACTGAGAAAGCAACCCCACTACCATTTTCCCAGCACTTAGACTGTACCAAACACTTTGATTCATTTTCTCACTGAGCTCACAACAGTCCCACTGAGGCCAGCAGACTGTCTCACTGTCACTTAGGCAGAAAAGGCAGAGTAGGGTTTGCCTGTGCTCACACAGATTGTGTCCATCTAAAGGGCACTCCTTGCCCAATCAGGGTGGCTCAGTTGGTTGAGCGTTGTCCCATGCACCAGGAGGTCACAGAGTCGATTCCCTATCAGGGCACATGCCCGGTTGCAGGCTTGATTCCCAGTAGGGGACGTGCTGGAGGCAGTCGATCAATGTTGCCCTCTCACATCAATGTTTCTCTCTTTTCCTTCCTCTCTCTAAAATAAATGAAAACATATTTCTTTAAAAAAGGGCACAAGGCAGGCTCCCTCTTGGGGCTGGAGCTGCTTCTGGGCTTTTGACACCCATCTGGCAGTTGCCTAGATTGGGGGTTCCCTACAGGACCTGTCCTAATTGTACACTTCCTCTTAGAAGTAGGCCCCTCCCCCCAAGTCTGCTCTCCCAGCCAACACTCTTGGTTCCTCTGAAATACCCATTTCCTTTGGACCAGATACTCCTTCAATCAGCATTGGATTTAGAGGTGAGGACACAGGCCCTGGGGGTTTTGACTCACTCTGAGGGCTGGAGACAGCATTGCTTTCCCCTTTCTCCAGGAGCCTTTACTGGGATCTCCCACAAGTCAGGCATGTGACCTGCAGGAGGCAGTGCCCAGTCTAGGGCTCACCTCCTGCATGGAAACACCCTATAAGAGCCAGAGGCTATCTTTCTGGAATCACAGAACCTAGAACTCCAGGAGAGCTCCCTGTCGGCCAACGATGTGGACAGGGATTGGGCCTACCCACCCCTGAGCCTCACTGTCACTTGGAACTGAGACCAGTGGGGTTTCCCTGTAAGTCTCCCAGCTGAGTCCTCAGAGATCAGGGAGTCCTTCTGCTCCTCCCTGGGATGGCCCTGCTTTCTCCTGTGTGGGTCCTGGTTTTAGAGGAACGTGGACTCGGAGGGGCCAGGACACTGAAATAACAACACAGAGCTCACATTCACTGAGGGATGGTGCTGCCCAGGCTCTGAGCTGCACCAACACCAGCCCATGATTCCCGGGCTTGTGTTGCAGAGGGCGAATCTGCAGCCCAGAGAAGCCGGGCTGCCCAGGTTGCTTCTTGTAAGTCCTGGGTTTCCAACTCAGAGCCTGGCTCTGAAGCCCATGCTCTCAATCTAGGACATGCTCTTCCCTCTTGCCTTGCCCACACTGGCTAGATAGAGTGCTGGATCTACGGCTGGCATTTCATCCATCCTGCTCACTGATGACACAGCTTTGGAGCTCAAGCCTGGCATGAGGACCTCTGTTCTAGACTCTCCCTGTTCCAGAGGCCAGGGCTGGCTCCTGTTAGGGACAAACTAGCAGATGGGATGTTCCTCTGGCTGGTTGGATGACCTGCACGAAAACAGTGGCTCTGGACAAAACAGTGGCTCTGGATGGCAGCCCAAAGTAGGTATGCCATCTGCCAGATATGCACATATTGGGGCACAGGATTCTGTGAAGCATGCGGAAATTCTGAGATACTTCCAGACACTGAGGCCCTGCACTCCAGCATGGGGAGCGTGGCTGGCCAGGGGGTTTGCCTGAGAGGGGAGAAAGCAGCTGGCATGTGCTGCCTGTTTGTTTCTAAGGTTGAAAAGAACCTACATGGGCCACGACTGTTCTTCTGTATCCAATCATGAGCTCTGAAGGGCTTCCTTCTGTTTCTGAGGCCACGGAGTAAAGAGCAAGGGGAGAAGGAAGTGGGTGTGAGTCTTGTCCTGAGGACTATGGGATGATGAAAGAACTTAGAGATAGCTGGAACTGCATCCAGGAAACTTCAAATGGTCTCATCTCCTCCAGCAAGCCTTCTCTCACTCACTCTGCCTCCTTTCACTCACACCTCTGTCAGGTGTGTGTGGAATTGCTGAATGTTGGGGCTAGAAGGAATGCTAGCCCTCACCCTGTCTGGCGTTGGCCTGGAGAATGGGTGTGCTGGCTGTGGGGGTGCTCAGGGTAGCAGCTACAGCCCCTGTGTCTCTTGAGCTCACACAGGCTGCCTATTATCCTGCTTTCTGCCAGGACTCTGCTTCCTATGGGAAGCAAGTCCAACATGAAGGAAATTCCAGGTCTTGGAAGGCTTAGTTCCATACTCCTCCAAAGGAATCAAGAGGGATTGAAACAAATTAGGCAAGAATGTTAGAATGCTATGATGATAGACGATGGGATATGAGAACCACATGATCCTAAAACAATAGGATGCTTGGGTCAAAGAACTTTGCCATGTCAGAAGTTAGAATTACTTTCAGATTTTAGCACGTGAGGGTTATAGGATGTGCAATAACTTGTGGTAACCTCTGGCTCTCAGAGTTTGACATGAATGACCCTAGAGGTCTCCCTTGAGTCTGACTATGTCTCCAGCCCAGCTCTGCCAGTTCTGACATTACTCATTCTGTTACAGGCTGCAGGATGGTTGCACAAGTAAACACGTCCTGAGAAAGCCCAGTTCCCTGGAGCTAGGGACAAAATTGACATTTTTGTCTACTGCCTGGGACTGAGACACCCCTCCCCCACTTCCTGAGGCCTGGGGTCCAGAGATGCCATGTGACTGAATGGAATGAACTTGATTTTGGGTGATTTGGTCCTGGGTGTCTTTGTAGAACATACCTAGGTGTTGGCAATTCTGAGGAGGTGTGTGCCTGCCCTGTTGTAGTTCATATACAGTGGGAGGCTCACTGAGCAGGGGGTACTAGGATAAATTCAGGAAGTGGCCTAGAGGGCAGCAATCTCATTTGTACCCCAGCTGTTCAGTGTTGCTGTAGGAAAACTTACAACCTGTTTCTTGAGATTATTGCAGGTTCACGGGTCTTCATTGCCAGCATCATCTGTGTTCTTGGCAGACAGAGCAGGTATGTGACAGGCATGTGCCCTAATCCTGATCCACAGTATGCATCACTAATCAATCAGGGCCTCTTCTCTGCTGAGCTCTGATGTGTGTTTTCAATCTTTACATCTTCCCACTCCAGGTAGCCACTACCAATCGATCACAGTTGGCCCATGCTATGAAATCTATTTAACTTCCGGTCCACATCAGTTCTGGTGCTCACTCTCTCTTGAATTTGTGGCAAATATTCTCTTCTCTTCACATCAAGAATCTCACATCTTCTTGCCTTTTCTCTGCAGATTACTTTACATTTTACTTTACAGAGTAGAGCTCTTATGAGAAACCATCAGTTGAGACCTCTCTTGCCTTCTAGCCTGCTGGCCTGCTCCCTCCTTCCCTTTGATTACAGGAATTGAGGATGGCCTCCTTTGCCGGAGGCCACACCTTCTGACTGAGCTCTGGTCATGCTCCTCCTGCTTCCTCAGAGCCCTTGGCTAGTAATTTGTTTCCACTCTCTCCCCTGTACTACCCTCCCTCTAACTCTAGTCTTTCCAGCATGTGTTAAATATGCTCAGTTCTCTCCTATCTGTAGAGAAGGTGGGTGGAATAATACAGTTACCAATTTTTTATTTTGCCAAGTAAGAACTTGAAAAGCCCCATTTGTCTTATATCACCATTATTTTTTCAAAAGAATAGTTAAACTTCAAACACAGTAGAAAAAAAAGATCATTTTAGACTAAAAGATAAGCCAGCAATTGCATAAACTTAGCTAATAAAAAATCCCCCAACTTGTACTTATTTTTCTCAGTTATTTGAAGATCAGAGGAAATCCAAAAACCCACCTAAGATCTTCAGGGGCCCTTCAGGGTCAGCTTGTCCCTTTGCAGGATCCTGGCAGTTGGGAATCTGACCTCCCCTCCCCTGTGCTGGCTCACTCCTCCACAGCAGCGGCCTGGTTCCTTCCAGAACAGTGATTTGCACACTCGTCACAGCTACCTCCCTGAGAGGCAGGGCTTCCATCCAGGCCCCCAGACGTCACCCAGTTTGCACACATGTCTGCCCCCCAACCACCCCTGAAACCTGCTGAAGGATTCTTCTGCGGGCCTCCAGAAAAGGCCAAATAGAAACATCGCAGACATGAAAAGAGTATTCTTTTGTGAGGTGCACCAGCTAAAAAGACAAAATGGTCAGTATTTCTGGAAGTATCCAGGCAAGGGCACCTGTACAGGAGAAATGGCCAGGACCCGTACACAAGAGGCCAGGATCCAGAGGTCTGCCTGCATGGCCTTGTGGAAGACACTCACCCTTTCCGGGCCTTGGTTTTCATCTGGAAAATGTGTGTATTAAAACCCATCTTGTGCCGAAACAGGTTTGGCTCAGTGGATAGAGCATCGGCCTACGGACTGAAAGGTCCTGGGTTCGATTCCGGTCAAGGGCATGTATCCTGGTTGTGGGCACATCCCCAGTAGGTGGCGCGCAGGAGGCGGCTGATTGATGTCTCTCTCTCATTGATGTTTTTAACTCTCTATCCCTCTCCCTTCCTCTCTGTGAAAAATCAATAAAATATATTTTAAAAACCCCATCTTGTGGTGTTACTGTGAAGATCAAAGGCAATGTAATCCAAGGGGATAGACTGATGGCTAAAACACAGTAGGGGCTTTATTATAAGAATCCCTCCACCCTGGCACAGAGTTTTAGCACGGTGATCTAAAATGAGTGTATCCAACATAATTGGATGAGACAGGCATATTATCCCCATTTTACAAAGGAGAGACTGAGGCCCTTGGAGGTGAGATGGCTTTCCCAGGCCACTTAGGGGACAGTAGTAGAGCCACACTTTATGCCCAGGCATCTTGACTCCAAAGCCCTGACACTTTGCCCCAACTTCCCCTGTGGAGCAGCACAGAGGAGGGGCCAGTCTGCCATCAGCACTGGAAAGGCCTGGATAGACACTGGGCGGGGTATGGGGAATGGGGGAGAGATAGGCACTGGGTGGGAGGGGCAGGCACCAGTGCCACTACCTACCTCCTTTCTTAGCTTGCATTACCCCTCCCCAGTGCACCAGAGCCTGGAGGCTTCAGGGCCTTCACTGGCTTCTGAGGCGAGCCTGTGGCAGAACCATAGCAGGGGCCCTGCTCAGACACCTGACAAGGCTGGGCTAGCACTGGGTGGGTGTCTTATAATTATGTTTCTGTCTCCCAAGCTATTTCCCAGTGAAACTGGTTCTGGGAGATCTATGGATGAGTAGATACACACGTGGGGGGTGGCTAGGCATATCTCCAGTGGCATAGACCCTCCCTCACTTCCTTCTGCAACTTTGGTGGCCCTGTGCCTTCTTTGAGGATGGGGAAGAGGATGGATAACAAGAGTTAGACTGACTTAGGTCCCCAGGGCCCAATGATATGGGAAGGCCTGAGACAGAACCACAAAGGCACCCAGACAGAGTTTGTGGCCTTAAAGAGGCTTCCCCAGAGGTCCTGTATATCTGAGGCCATCCATGCGACTCCCCTCATCCATGTGCTGAGGGTGTCAGAGGAGAGAACACAGGCACAGAGAGATGAACCCTAGCTCTTGCCCTTCAAGTATATGGGGTTGAATGGCAGGAGCAGGAGGCAGACCTCAAACAGTGGACATGTCCCATAGCGTAATCAGGATCCTTCCATGTTAGACTGACTGCTCAACTTGATCTATCTCAGCCTGACCCAGGCAGACCCTGTGTGGGAAATGGTCCAATGAAGGGAGAAGTGAGAGGGCAGTGGCCATGAGTGCTCACCAGGCCTCTTGGTTAATTCTCATAAAAAAGGAGGTGAATTTCAACAACTCAAATGGTAGTAACATGAAAAAATACATGTTTGTTGTAGTTTTGGAGCAAAAGCTGACTACTAAAGGAGGCAAATGCAATATCATGGTCCCAACACAGACATCACTGTCATCAGCAGTGCCAGCACAGAGACAGGAAGAAAGAATTTGGAGAAGAAAAGGGATGGGGGAAAGAAACAGGGAGAGATGCTAAGCAAGCCTTGCATCTGGACATTGGGACTTCACTTTGTACCAAGAGGCCAGAGCCTCCAGGAGAAGCATCAAGTTCATGGTCCACATTGGGATAATAAACCTTGTCATAATTGTCATGATGGTGATCATGATAATAACCATGATTATGGTAGCTGCCATTGTGAGTTCTTACTATATGGCAGGCTATTTAAATGTTGTCACTAATTTTTACAACTCTTCTCCAAGATAGATATTTTTAATTCATCAAATAGTTATTGCTATAACTCATAGAGGAGGACTTGAGCCTCTGAGAAATTGCCACCCAGAGGTTATGCAGCCTGTATGGGGTTGGAGCTGAGATCTGGAGGCAGGTCTGGGCATATCAGGGCCCACCTCTGCCCACTGGGTCACATGACCCTGGCTCTGTTGGAGGAGGGTGTCCAGGGCTGGGCTTGGTAGTAGGAGATGGCTTAGTTCTGGGATCCTAACATGGCATCCTGGGACATGAAGGGGCCACAGAAGCTGTCATGGCCTTGGCTAGGGCCATCCCCTTTGCCCATGGGGACTATACTGAAAAAAACAACAACTCTTGACTAGAAGCATGAGAACCACGTTGGGTCCCAGGTCTACTGAGCAGGTTGTAGCTTTCCCTGCCCCATTGCAGGCCTCAGCTTTTCCCTTTATGAATCAGAGGTCAGGAAAGGGTTCAGCAAATCTCCCAGCCCTTAGGAATTTTGCAGATAATCCCTTCCCCATTCTGGTCCAAACCTGCTCCGAAGGCAAAGAAACAGATCTTGTCTTCGTTCTCCTGAAGAAGCGCCATGACCCTCTTCCCCATGCGCTCATTCCGCTTGTAGATGAGCTCTTGGCGGAAGTAGCTGTCAATCTCTTGGGCTGTCACCTGCTCATGTGGCGGGAGTGTGGTGTTGATAAAGTTGGGCAGCTGTAAAGGTAACACAGAGGCTGCCTTCAGTTCTTTCTGGAGCAAGGTGGGCTTCAAACACACACACAGCCTAGGTGGGCGAGCAATTTACCTTTCTTATGTCCACTCAGTGGGCTATATGTTTTTCATCAGTTCCAAACCCTTTGAGATGAGTGTGGCTATTCCAATTTTATAAGTGAAGAAAGCAAGAATGGAAAGGTCCAGAGACATGTGCAATGAGCTAGCGAAGAGCCTGAGCCAGGAAGAGAGCCCAGACTGCTGCCCTCCCTTGTGTACCCTTCCATGTCTCTGCGTTGTTGAACCTCAGCTCCCAGGCATTGAGGCCACTGGGAGGTGGCCAGAGCTCAGCTGCTTCACTGCCCTCCCTTTGGCAGTCTGGCACTGGCACATCTGGAAAATTTTGTTCAGCAAGCAAGTGTGTATGGTCATCTGAGCTGCATGGTATAGCAGAAAGGCCATAGGGTATGGGCTTCAGGCCTTGTTCTGACACTGTGTGACTTTGGCCAAGTTACTTAACTTTCCTGAGTCTCAGTTTCCTCAGTTGTAAGATGGGGCTGACAATATTTTTTGGGGGGTTACATGAGATAATGGCTGCTCTCATGAGCCACATTCAGCCCACTCCATCTTTCAGAGATGAGAGCAGAGCTCCTAATTTGGGTTTTCCCAATGCCTGAGCCTTGTTGCCACCACTATCTCTCCATTCTCAGCGGCACCACTTCCTAGGACATAACCAGACTCCTCCATCCTTCTTAGAAACTTCAGTTCCAAGACATGGCTTCCTCCCATAGTTGTGGCTTGTTTAGCAACCTGGCCTGGAACTATACTGATTTCTCAGCTCTGGGCCCACTGTCCATACCAAGCCACGTGACCTGGGGACAGCATCACTGACATGCTCTTGAACTAGGCAGAGAGCAACTTGAATTCAGGGGCAGAGCCTTTATCAATGCCTAGAACAGAAGAGGCATCCAGAATAGGATTCTGAAACTTTGAACATAGAGCTGTGCTGTTCTTCCTGACCACATGGCCTTCTCCTGCATTCTTCCCTTCCCAGCATGTTGTCTTTCCATTTGGGTGGAAGGTCCAGATGTCCTGAACCGTGGCCTGCAACATATTGGTGTGACTCAGAAGAAGCCATGGCCACGGAGGAAAGAGAACAGACCTTCTCTTTCCCCACACCTGTCAATGGCCACACTGTTGCTCAGGGCATGTCTTCCTCCTGGTGTCTTTTCTTCCATTTCTCTGTCTTTACCAATCCAGGCCTAAAGCTGACTGATGGACTAGCTAGATGGAGAGTCTGGCACCAGAAGACTAATTTCCTGCACGTTTTAGCCCCCAGAAGAATCATGTGGCCCAGCCACATGGCTTCTAGAGCCACTGACGAGTTGTCAACACTCTTTCTGAGGAAAATGAAGGCGTCAACGGAGGCTGAGCCCCAGGGGACTTGGAGAGGGCTGAACATCTGTCTCTGATATCTGCTGGCCAAGGACCAGTGTGCTCCCCAGGGTGAGAGGGGAGGGGCTGCTTTGCCAGAAAGGCCTGGCTTGTTGTTCTATGCTGAGCAGGACCGTGCTATGGCTGGTATTTCCTATAAAATTGTAGGTAGCAGCATGCCAGTGTCTGATAGGTTTGGTGCCCACTGGCTTTTGGGAAAATGGATAAAAGAAGAAATGGAGTTCTGAGTACATCCCCCACTGTTGAAGGGATGATTGGCAATCTGGACAGCACAGGCCACATTTAGATTTGCTGCAGCCACAAGAAACGCAACCCTGCAGGCTTCCCTAGAGGGGAATACAGAGAGCTGGGACCCAGAGGGGTTATTTCTGGAAGCATGGCTCTCTCAGGCTTCTCTTCATTCCTTGAACATGGGAAAGAATGTAAGACACTATTGTACCAACACACAAATATTTATTCATACAGTGAATGAACGAATGGTTGAATGAGCTGAGAGGCAGTAGTGTTATGGTGATATGAATATGGGTTCGGAAGTCAGACAGCGGGACAACTTGGGCTGGATCCCTCTTCTGCTACTTTCCAGTTGGGCGGCTCTATAACTAGCAAGTGACTTGGCCTCTTTGAGACTTGGTTTGGAAATTGGTAACATAAGGGTAATATTTTTATTGTCCATACTCAGACACTTTTGACAGTGAAAGCTCATATATAGTTAAGAGTCAGAATAACTACCAGGCATGGGGCAGTCTACCCTAACCATGAACCTGGAATATCCTGGAAAAAAACAAAACATGTTTACTCTGTGAGGTGCCCTCAGCACCCACTCAGACACAGATCCCACAGTGTTCTTAGGGCAATTCTGACTCCCCACTGGGCTGCAAGCTCCATTCATGGCAGCAGACCCAGTTTGAGGATGCTCTATGGCCCCCTAGTTTGATACAGGGTTGGACCAGTGGGAGCTCTCAGAAAGTGTCTGTTGGATGAATGGGGTGAAGAAAAGGGATGAGGCCATTGGGGCCTCTGATGCATAAAGACAGCACTCAACTGTCATACCTGACCTAGTCCTGGTCGTGGGTCAGGGGAGCCCATACTGAGGTCACACCCACAGCCCTAACCCATATTCTCACCATCCCCTCTTAGACCCATCACTCTAGGGCCTGGAGACCTGACGTGTTCTCTTTAAAATCTTATCGTGTGTCCTGCACTTAAATTTGTCACAGAAGATTTAAGGCTGCCAAAAAGTCTAATGACATCATTAATTTGCTCTCATCCCCACCCAGGCTCAAACCCAGGACCCACAGGACCCACTCTTGGCATTGAGCAAAGGCCCATCAGCATGAAACAGGCAGAGAATGTTGGCAGCCACTGGGAATCCTAGGGAACTTGGGTGCCGCACCCAACTCCTTTGCAGCTTTGACATTCAACTTTCTGATTCTTGTTCTTGTTAAATGTTCTTTAGCTTCCTAAGGAATGAATGAAGATTCACTTTTCTGCACAAGCACACTCTTGGTCAGGAAGCAGAGGAGGCTTCCCTGGTTCTCTGATGGCTCCGAAGGCTATCTCTTTGTCATCTGAGTCTCTGCCCCTGCCCTAAGTCACCCTTACTGTGGCCTCTGCCATCGCAGCTCCATCGTAGCTCCACGCCCCAGGTTAGTCGTACGAAGCTGACATTTAGTTGCAACTTCTTCTGTGCCAGGCACTGTGCTGTGCATTTTCCAAAACTGATCTTATTTAATCCCTAAAATGACATAGGCAGCTCACCCGCCAGAGACAGATCACAGGAAATCTGAGCTTGCCATCTCTAAAGATCACACCATTTCCCCCTCCCTCAGCTTAGTGTCAGCCACAGCTTGGCGAGGCTCTATCCTGCATACCCCTTCACCCAGCCCGGCCTCACCATGGCCTGGACATCTCAAGTGGTGTCCAGGTCGCCTCTGCAACACAGCTCTGTCTGCTCAGAGCCTGCAGGGCAGGGCTCTGTCACAAAGCGAATGGCTGGTGGAATGCCTATGAGCCTTGTGGTGTCAGAGTTCTCTCCTGCCTCCTTCTTCACCACGATAGTCAGAGCTCTTAGAATCTGAGTCTCCTGTGGCCAGGACTCTGGATCCTTTCTCCTTCCTTCTCTACACCAAACAATGCACAATGTGTGTCTTACTACATTCGTTCATGCACGCTTGTACCAGGCCCTGTGCTGGCACTGGGACCGAGAGATGAGCACCACACCCTTGCTCTTGGGAGCTCTGGCTCCAGTGGGGTGGTGCACGTGCAGAATGACACAGCCTAAGCCCTGTCTGTGCCTCCAATGCAAATTCTCACCCTCTTTCTGGTAGAGCCATGCTTAGCCTCTCAGGGTCCCACCCACTGTCTCCCAGCCTGTGGGTGGTTTTTCCTCTAGGCTTTAAAACAAGGCAGAAGACTCTGGGCTAGACTCCAGCCCAAGCTCTGAGTCTGAATAACTATGGGCTTTCTCTCCCTGGGCTTTAATTTCACTAGATGCTGAACTGGACACCCTGTTCTTCCAGGCTAAGCTTCTAGGGTCTATACACATCAGGCTCAAATACTGCTCTTTATAAATTGGTAACCCAACAAATAATGAATGGTGTGGCCTTTGGCAAGTCTCTTCCCCTCTCGGAGCCTCAGTTTTCCCATCTGTAGTATGGGGATCCCAACAGCTCCTGCTTACCATGGTTGGAGAGAAGATTGTGTTTGGCACATAGTAGGCATCTAATAAATGCCAGGTGGGTTCATAATGGCCTGGCCTTGGGAACTAGTGACACAGAGGCTGTCCGGGCTGGAGGAAGGGAGCCTCACCTGTGATGTGTCGTGGTTGAAGATGACGGCATTGAGGTCCCCGCAGTTGTAGTGCTTGATGAGATCCTCCGTGGTGTAGGGCGCCTGCAGGCTCCCAGCCCGCACGCTCTCATGCTGCAGCAGGGTCTGGTTCAGGGCAAACAGCACCTGGGCAGAGGGAAGAAAGAGAAATAAGCACTGTGCTCAGGGACCTGGCTGAGGTCCCCGACACCTCCAGGATTGGCGGTCCTCCCTCTGGACTTTGGGGCAACAGGCCCTGAAACAGAGAAGGTGTGTGGGGCCGGCACCAGCTGGCGCAGTCTGAGCGTTTCCACATTTCTCGCTCCTTTCTCACCGGCCTCTGAACACTTACAGCCTGTTCCCGTCCCCATCCCTCTGCCCACACCATCTCCACTCCTGCAAAGAATATTAACATCATTTAAAAAAATGGTTTTTAAAAATTGGTTCTAGAGAGAAGGGAAGAGAAAGTGAGAGGGAGGGAGAAAAGAAAGGAGGGAGTGAGGGAGGGAGGGAGAGAGAGAGAGAAATCTGCCACCTCCTGCATGCCCCCCACCAAGATTGAGCTGCCGCAACCTGGGCACGTGCTCTGATCAAGAATCAAACTGGTGACCTCTTGATGCTCAACCAACTGTGCCACACTGACCAGGGTTGAGTATTAACATCTTATCTTATGACTAGAGGCCTGGTGCATGATATTCATGCACGGGGTGGGTGGGGGGAAATGTCCCTCAGCCCAGCCTACACACTCTCCAATCTGAGACCCCTTGAGCGATGTCCAACTGCCCATTTAGGCCCGAAACAGGCAGTTGGACATCCCTCTCACAATCCAGGACTGCTGGCTCCCAACTGCTCACCTGCCTGCCTTCCTGATTGCCCCTAATTGCTTCTGCCTGCCAGCCTGATCACCCCCTAACCACTCTCCTGTCAGTCTGATTGATGCCTAACTGCTCCCCTGCCATCCTGGTCTCCCCCAACTGCTCTACCCTACAGACCTGGGCCCCCCCTCCCCTGCAACTGCCCTTCCCTGCAGGACCGGTTGCCCCCAACTTCCCTTCTCTGCTGGCCTAGTCACCCCTTAATTTCCCTCCCCTGCTGGTCTGATAGCCCACAACTGCCCTCCCTTGCAGACCTGGTCCCTCCCAACTATCCTCTCCTGCTGGCCATCTTGTGGCAGTCATACCGTGTCCATATGGGAGCAGCCATCTTGTGTGTTGGAGTGATGGTCACTTTGCATATCACTCTTTTATTAGATAGAATAGAGGCCTGGTGCACAGGTGGGAGTCAGCTAGTTTGCCTTGAAAGATGTCCTGGATCAGGGTGGGGTTCCCTTGGGGCATGAGGTGGCCTGGGTGAGGGGACTGTGGTGGTTTGAGGCCCTTGTATCTGGGATTTATTTATCTTCTATAATTGAAACTTTGTAGCTTTGAGCAGAGGCCGGAGCAGGCCAGGGCGGGTGCGAAGCTCCACTTCCTCCATCGTCGGGGAAACTCAAGCCTCCTATTCGATCCATGGCCACAGCCTTTTTTGTTGGGATTTATTTATCTTCTATAATTGAAACTTTGTAGCTTTGAGTGGAGGCTAAGGCAGGCCAGGAAGCTTGGCTTCCTCCATTGCTGGGGAAACTCAAACCTCCTGCTCTCTCCAGCTCCGTGGCTGCCACCATTTTTGTTGGGATTTATTTATCTTTTATAATTGAAACTTTGTATCCTTGAGTGGAGTCCACAGCCGGCCAGGGTGTGCACAAAGCTTGGTTTCTCCCATTGCCAGGGAAACCCAAGCCTCCTGTTTGCTCCATAGCCACAGCAATCTTGGTTGGGTTAATTTGCACACTCGTTCCTAATTGGCTGGTGGGCATGGCTTGTGGGTGTAGTGGAGATATGGTCAATTTGCATATTACTCTTTTATTAGATAGGATGTGACAAAATGAGAACCCTAATTGTGTCTGGTTTTGGAATGATGGGTAAGTTTTCCTTTGGGCTCTTCTTTTCTTTTGTTTAGGAAAGTTCTAGAATTAGCACAGACTCACTTTGTAATCTGGAGCACCCCCCAAACAAAGCAAACAAACAAATGACATAAACAAGCTTATATGTCAAGGCCTAACCCAAATGCCATCTGTTCCAGAAGCCATCCTCACACCACAAAAAGCCTAGAAGCTGGGCCTCCAGGGCTGACCCATGTCCCCCAAGAGCCTCTATGCTGGGTCCTGGGGACACTGCTGTCACCCAGGCAAACCTGCCAGGCATCGGGACCACTTGGAGTGCTACTATCAGATGCCCAGCTTCCACACCAAGAATTGGAATCTAAGGTGGAGCCAGGATGTGAGTTTTAACAGGCTTCCTGGAACTTCTTCACAGCCCAATAGCTCCTGGTGTTTGAGGACCAGGGGTCTAATGGAACATGGCCCACCTGAGATCTGAGAGCCCTGAGACATGATCTTAAAGGTCCCCTTTTAGATAGAAAATGGAGGCCCATGAGGGGAAGGAATTTGCTTAGTTTCACACAGTGACTGTATGCCAGACTCCCTTGGCCAACAAATAGGAGGAGCTGTATATTGAGTTATTTAGCACAGACACAGGGAAAAACTTGTTGAAAGTCCTGTGCAAAACATTGGGAGGTGGTCTTCGGCTACCTGGCCTATCAGTCCTCAGGCCCTGCTTATTCTGTTTGTACACTGTGTTGGATGGCAGTCCCCCAGTCTCTTGATCCACACCAATTCAGGCCCAGGCTTCTCTCACTGGGTCCACTGCTCTAGCCACTTCCATGCTGTCTCTATAGACTCCTCCTATCCCATCTAGCCCATATTCTTTTGCCACCGTCATCTTTTAAAAATACAAATCTGATGGTCTCCTCTTTTTGCTCAAAACTTTCCTAGGTGTCTCCTGCCTTCCCATAAAGGCCTAGCTCTTCAAGAGAGTATGCAAGGCAGTGACTTGGACCCTGCTGTGGTCAATGACCATGTTTCCAATGCAGCCCTTGTGTCTTCAAGTGCTCAACTGTGGAGCCATCTCTGTGCCTTGTACATGCATTCCATCTCCATTCTCCACTTACAAATTCAGACTTGGCCATATAGGCTCAGCTCAGATATCTCCTCCACTAAATTTCTCTGAGCTCTCCATGTATCTATGCTCTTGTCCCTGGAACTCAGTAACTCCCTCCCATTCTGATTCTGGGATGTTAGTAACTAGTTCAAGTAGTGGCCTAAAAAGCTCTAATGTGCTTCTTCTGCCTCTTGCACCTCCACTATTGCCCCAAAGGCACCCAGGCTAGCCTGCAGAGAATGAGACTTGGAGGGCAGAGCCACATTGCTTCAGTTGTCCTCACCCAGCCAACAGCCAGCCAGTTTCCAAACATGTAAACAAGCGCAGCAGAGCCTACTTGCAACTGGACCTAGGTAGCTGAGCAAATGCTCACCACCATCATCACACAGCAGCACAGTTGTGATGACACTTCCCTCGATATTTCCCTCCACTACAGCGTGAACATTAGAATGTGATAGACTATGAGCTTCTTGAAGACAGGAAGTGCCCCTTATGCATTTTATATTTGTAATACTCAGCATGAGACCTTGGAAAGACAGCATGCTACCCCACCCTTTTCTTAGCACTTTGATAGCTGCTATGGTCACTTCATAGTTCAAGGCTGCTTGGCAATCCCTCAGACTAGTCCCTAGAATGTTGGCACCCTGTCTGCATTTGGGGCACACCACGGCTACATGGTAGAAGTTCCCACATGGTTCCAGACAGAAAAGCTCATGCAATAGGTACACAAAATCTGCCCAAAATACTGTCATAGGCAGTGGGGCCAAGCTGTGCTTGTTAGATCAACTCCACCCATCTCCTTCCACATTTATTTCTGGCGGTGAGGAGAGCTGGATTGAGCTTGGATGCAGCAGTCCAGACTGCTCCCCCTAATGAGCTGGCTGGAGATGAGGTCAGACCCCACCACCCCACCTCTGGGCCTTCTCCAGGCTCTGGCCACTACCCCTGAAATCTGATCTGCGGCCACCTGGTGCTGGGTGTTGATGGCAGCATGGTGGCTGGGGATGGATCACAGGAGGCAGTAGACCTGTTGCTGAGGACATTGCTAAGGCAACAGGCACTTCCTCCCACATGGCACATGCCTTGGATGAAAGCATCCGTGTCAAGCTGGAACGCTCTGCTTTCCTCCTCTGGGGGCTGAGACACACAGACCTCCTGTGACCACACCCTGTTGCTGCACACACCTGCCCAATGCTTCTCAGGGTAGATTTGGCAGAGCACCACTTGGCCTGTGATGAGGTCATCTGCTTAGACACCCAGAAGACATGCCTGGAGGAGAAATGGCTCCCTTGGACCTTCTTAGCCACACGAAGTCATTTCCTCAGTCACATGGCCCTCATGGAGCCTGGGGGTACTCTAGTGAATGAAGCACTTACAATCTGCAGGGTGGTAAGAACAATTCTGGCAGTAGAGAGTGCTGGCCAAATGACACTTGGAAAAACATAGTTAGACCTTAACTTTTCTTGATTGGAGCTGGACGGGACCTTGGAAGTCATCAGGTCCAGTGGTTTTCCAAACCTTTTTTAGCCACGGGATCCCTTCTTTGTTGTTATTGTTTTCCAGAGGAATATTACTTGTAATTCAAAATAAAAGTACTGTAGAACCTTCCCTGATTGACATGAGGGAGGCAGGCTGGACTCTAAAGTCTTGCTATTTCAATGGCCCCTGTAGCAGGGACTCCCAAAGCTTCTCCATGGAACTCATGGGTAATCTGGAGCCCAGTTTGAGAACCACTGATCATTCCTCAACACATAGAAGAGAAGAGGAGATATGAGCCCAAAGTGGGCAGGATGGGGCTTGGCCACACGCCAGTGGGCTCACACCCCAGTCTCCTGACACCCAGCCCAGAATGCTATGCAGTTCCTTGGACCTCTGGGCCAGGACTTCCAGCTGTCCACTGGCACAGTCCATGTTCATCTTGCACGCATGGCCACACCCATGTTCTTTCTGGAGCCTTGTGGAATAGCCAGAAATGACCAGGAAGTATTTACTATTAGCTTGTTACAGATAGAAAACTGAGGCCAGATCACAGAGAGACATACAGTGGAGTATGGTGAGCTGGAACTGAAATCTAAGTCTCTCATCTAGAGACTTCCCTACCTCTGGGTGGGGATTGGTGCTCCCCTTGGTCTTGGTACTTATCCCACTGAAGTGTCCTCTTCAGATCATGCACTGTGCTTTGCTTGTCTAGACTGAGAGCTCTGCAAGGGCAGGAAGCCTGCCCTTCTGTTCACTGTTGAAATGCAGACATTCAGGAACTGCTTCAGGTAGAAGGAGGTGGACCCTGAGTCCCGGGCCCTTTCCACCAAACCTACCACCTTGGATCCATCCTTTGCCATTTATGAAGCAGTCCTCACCAAGTCATTACTAGGATTACTATGTTTACTGAGCACTTACTATGTGTCAGGAACCCTTTAAACTCATATTAATTTAGTTAATCTTGATCATAATTCTGAGGTAGGTCTAGTACTAGCCCTATAGATTTTTAAAAACCCAAACAAATAACAGAGACATTAACTCAGCAAAGGTGACAAAACTGGTTGGGGCGTGGTAAGAGGTGCGAGATGTGGACTTGCATGTTGGCAGTCTACTGAGGACTGTCCTCTTGGTTTACCACTGTTCACCAGAGCAGCTCTCTGCTCTCTGTGGGAGACTGCCAGCAGTGATAGTGTCCCTATTACAAACAGGACACCAAAGAAGCAGAGGGGAAAGACAGGCCCACAGCCACATGGCTTGTAAAGGAAGAGCTAGGATTTGAAGTCATGCCTATCTGGCTCCAGAACAGGTCCTTATGACCAAGACTTTAAAGTAAAATGTGCTCTATCCTGAGCATTCTTGGTGTTTCCAATAGACATAGGGAAGCTAGGTTCATTCATCCATTGAAAAAACATTTACCTTCTGCTGATTCTCTGCAGGTATCTGGGATTGGTGAGTTAATTGGGCATGGTTTCATCCATGTGGAGCTCATTTTAGAGACAGATTTGCCAACTGGCCATACCAGTAGAGGGTGGTTAATTTGGGCTTGAGGCCCTGGGTAAAGGCACCACCTTGCCTCCATCCAATTCACCCTGAATTCCTGAGTCTGCCCTGCTCCCAGGCTTCCGGGCCTTGGTGCCTTCTGCTCCTGGACACTTTAGCATAACATCCCCTCCTCGCCCGGAGCCTCGGTGGCCCACTCTAGGATAATGTTTATGATAAGGCTTTGACATGGAATAACAAACACCAGGTGAAGGCTAGAGCTGCCTCGCTCCCCCTGGACGTCTGTGTGCAAAGGCCCTGCCACCAAAAGCCCCTGAGCATCCCGCTGGCCCCCCTCACCAGTGCTCCCCGACCGGGAGCTGGCCTGCGGCGTCTGCTGAATGTAGCCTGAATTTAAACACATCTTCAAACACGGGCCTAGGATGGAGTGAGGCAGGCGCCAGGAGGGTGCGGACGGGTTTATTGTTCCAGATTAGTCTAGTAAACAGTCCTGAAAGGGCTGAGATGGCGAACACTGAGGCCTTGTGTTCACTTGACGGCTCAGCAATGTCCTTTAGAGAGGAAGGCAGCAGGGCCCTTTGTCAGAAGTATGTTGGAACCTGGGGCTCCCTTGGACAGGCTGGCTCTCAGGTTGGGGTTCGAGGTGGGCAATGAGCACTTCTCAAAGGGAAGTCACAGCAAAGGCCCCACCTGTTCAGCAATGCTTACTGAGCACCTGCCATGTGCCAGGCCCGGCTCTAGATGCTGGGGACTTAGGGACAAAACAGACCAAAGCCTGCCTCATCCAGCTTACCATGGGGGGACATGAAGAATAAAAAAGAGAATAAGAAAAATGTTAATATTTTGAATGTTAGAGACATAGCAATGATTCCACTGAACTGGAAGTTAAGTCTGCCCCCTGGCCACAGACTCCTCATGCCCCTGGATCAACAGGCAGAGAAAAGAGTCACTGTGCTGGCTGGTGAATGGTCCTGACTACTGAGGGAGTTGGACTGCTACCCTCAATGAAGGTAAGGAAGGGTGTGTGAGCACATCAGGTCATCTTAGTATCACCACACCCTGCCCTAACTAGCATCAGTGAAAAGTATAACACAATCCAAGCAGGACTATGGGTGGCCCTTAACCTTCAGGAATCGAGGCTTGGGTTAGCTTGCTAGGTTCAGAACCACAACCAGCTGAGATGCTTTCGGGAGGCAGAAGGAATATTGAAGTGTAAGGGAAGAATGGGCTTTTAAATACCAGCTTTGACCATGTGACTGGTTACAGGAACAAGGACCTTGTTGTCAGGATTATTTCTTCCTGTGTGAAGAATGTGTACGTAACATTTTTTGTTTTCTTCTTTCTTTCCTTTTTATGTTCTTCTCCCTCATCATGTAATGTCAGATATATTGACTTTATAGCATAGTATTGAAGTACTGTTGACTCTACATATATATGTAAGTTATGGGACATCAAGAAGAAGAGTAAACAGCATTCTGGGGAAGGTATGAGTGCCTTTTGGTTATACACAGGATCATAATTCCACCATGAAGGTCAGGTGGAATTATGACCTTCCTATTGTCTTTTTTTTTTTTGGAGGGAGGAGGTTCAGTATGGTTTAAGGATATGGTTGCACATTGACAAGGGTGGACTTGTGATATGAATTTTGTCAACTTGGCTAGGCCATGGTATTCAGATATTTGGTCAAACATTGTTCTAGATATTTCTGTGAAAATACTTTTTAGGTGAGATTAACATATTAAACCAGTAGACTTTGAATAAAGCAGATTATGCTCCATACTAATTGAATAAGGGAGGGCTTCATCTAATAAACTGAAGGTCTTAATAGAAAAAACCCAACTTCCCTCAAGGAAGGGAATTCTGCCTACAGACTGCCTTTGGACTTGAACTCATTTTCCCTGTTTCCAACCTGCCCTGCAGATTTTAGACTTGCCAGCTTCTACAATGTGAGCCACTTCCTTAAAATAAATATGTATTTAAGTATCTATGCATCTATCCATCCTATTAGTTCTGTTTCTCTGGGAATCCTGACAAATAGAATGTTTTTATTATATAGAGGCATAAAAGGAGTGGGGAGTGATGAGGGAAGGGGGAACAGCAGGTGCAAAGGACCCGTGCATATGTGATGAGGAGCAGAGGCCTGGGTGGCTGGGGCTCAGTAAATAAGGAGGTGAGCAATGGGTGATGAGGTCAGTTGATTAGCATGCCAGGTTCCATGAGCCATTATAAGGATATTGAGAAAACATCCACCCCATAATCCTTCTGGAAAAGGGATTATTATTCCCATGTGACAGATGAGGAAACTGAGGCCTTGAGATGATAAAGTCATTGGCATAAGCTCTCACATTGGAGAAATGGAGCAGGAATTCAAACACAAGTTTGTGGGTTCTTTCTGATCCCCCTAGGCACCACCCACCAAGCCACCTTCACCCCACTATTGGTGGGAAGAACAGACATAAACAGAAAGTGGGGGCCAGTGTGGGAGACACAAATTCTGAACAGTGAGCTGGGAAGGAGAGGGGGTGCTAGAACCTTAGCTCTGGGACCTGGCCAAAGCTGACATAAGAGGAGAGGAAAGAGGTCATCTTTGCCAAGGTAACCTTGCCTGGAACATGGCCCTCCTCCTACACACAAACACACACACACACACACACACACACATTGTTTTAACTCTTTCAGACCCTCATTTGTGCCAAGCTTTCTTCCTTGCTTTGCCTCTTTCCACCTTCTGGTTCACCTGCTGCAGAGGCTCCTTCCTCAGAGCACTCCCCTGGCCATGCACTGGGCAGGCTCCTGCCTAATGACCCCAAAGTACCTGACAGTTCCTGCTTCATTGCCATCCATGCTCATCCTTCCTGCTCCAAGAGGACACCTCATTTGTCTTTGTGCTGTTTCTCCAGCAAAGAGCACACTGCCTGACCTACATAGTAAAGGCTTAAACAATATTTTAGAATGAATTTGAATAAATGAATGAATGAAAGCTGAATCAACCATCCTTTCCAAATCCCATCCCAAGCAGCTCCCTGTAAGGACCCAGTGCCTCTAGGGTACAGAGTGGGAGAACTGAGCCCCCTGGATCCTGGGCCACTCAGTCTGTCAGCGCCCTGGGTTGGGAAGGAGAGCAGTCTACCTGGCAGGAAGTCTTCCCCAGCTCGGGGGACATTTCCTCAAAGGTCAGGGCCCACCAGGCTCCGGCTGAGCTTTATTTATTTATTCTCCTTGCTTCATCGGCAGCACCAAAGCAGTGCTGACAACTTCCCTGCTTCCTGCTCAGTATCCGAGTCCCCAGGGCCCATGGCACAGAATCCTGTCTCCGGATACTGTGCTACTAAGCAGCGGGCATCCAAGTAAACACAGGTTTCTTGGAGCTTGGACTGACTCTGGACTGGGAGGCAGAGCGAGGATCTAGTCACCATCTGAATCACCACCAGGAAGCCCAGGGCAAGTCGCTATTCTTCCCTCAGTCTTGTTTTACCCAACCATGAAAAGGATCAATTCACATGTCACTGAACAAATGTTTATTGAGCACGTAGGTACCCAATATTGTTCCAGGCCCCGGAGGCAGAGCAGTAAACACAACAGATAAAGTTCCCTGCCAAAAAGGAGCTTTTTTTTTGTTGTTGGAGGAATCTGGCCATAAACAAAAACAACTAATAAAACATCTATATTAGAGAATGACCATTGCTAAGGCAAGGAATACAGAAAGTGTGTGTGTATTGGGGGCGGAGAGGGGGCGGGGTTGACATCCTAGTTACGATGTCCAGGAAAGGCACAGTGAGAAGTGACATCTGAGAGGGGATCTGATGAAGATGACAGAGGTGGTCCTATGGGTATCCGAGAGAAGAGTATTCTGGGTAGAGGAAACAGCATGTGCAAAAGCATGGAGGCAGCGTGGGCCTGATGGGTATGGGGAGCAGTAAGGAAGGCAGTGTGGCAGGAGAGAAGTAGGGGAAAGGGAACTGGTAGGTGAGGTCTGTCTCAGGCAGGAACCCAACAGAAAACAGATGGCACATTGCCAGTGACGTGAGTTCCAGTGAAGAAGCTTCAGCTGAAAGGGTCATTGAAGCATGTAAAATGATGGGAATATTCACAAAATTTGTGGACAGGGGATGAGGGAGTACGAGGAGTAGCAGCAGCAAGAAGCTTTCCTGCCTGTAAGCCTTCAAGGGAAAGGGATGGGTGGTCAGAGACCTGAACCTGACCAGAGCCATTGCCTTCAGAAGGCAGCATCGCTCCTGCTCCCTGGCCTGGACCACAGCGGCCTGCAGGTAGGAGGGGGTTGGTGGGGGCATGATATGTCCTAATTGCCTTCCTCTCCTCCAGTGCTTCCCATTGGACTTGGGATAAGGGAGCCCAGGTGATGTCATATCAGTTCAGGGCTCAGAGCAGGGACAGCAGAGGGTCTATCTGGAGAGGCAGTGGGGGATTTCCAGAGCACGGTCAGAGAGTTTGGCGAGATGGGTAGTGGGGCCAGTGGGCTTGAAGGCCTTTGCCTGCACCCTGAGTGAGTGGGAAGCTCAGGAGAGTGTGAACAGAGGCCTTCCCTGGTGGCTGTGTTGATGTGGAATCAGGGAGGCAAGAGTGAAGCCAGGAGATCAGCCTGAAGATAAAGGCAGCTCTTTCTTTCTCTTAAGGAGGAGGAACCAAGCACGCTCCTCTCTTCCCCTCACCACAGCCTATCCCCAACCTTCAGCCACAGCCCAAAGAACCATTGACTTGGCCTCTAGCACAGACGTTCCCCGCTCCGTGGATGCCCACCCATTGGAGCCGGTGGTGCTGGCCACATCCTCCATCTGCCCTGCAGTGTGGGCTGGCTGAGCCCTCTGTGCTTTCCTGGGCGGGCAGTGGAGGCTGACTCACTAGCTTTCTTTCCTTCTTTACCCTGAATGCCTCATTTCTCCACCCAAAGACCACCCTTAAAGATCCCAGTTTTCCTCTTCTGTCCTTCAAGTCATGCCAGGAAATGCTCATAAATCCAGAGCCACCCACATGAGGAGATTAGCATTCTGCTGGAGAGGAGGCTGATAGCTGGGCTGGGTCTGAGTGGGAGGGGCAAGCCCAGAAGCTGGGTCTCTAGGAAAGGGTTTTACATGGAGTCTGCCCTGTTGGAGGAGCTCCTTGGTTTTCTGTTCTAGGGACAGGTAAACCTGAGGGAGGCTGCAGCCCCAGTTTCTGGTGCTGCAGACTCTGACCCAGTCCTAGTTGTGAGATCCACTCTGCAGGCCCCTGAAAATCCAGGATGTGAGACCCCCTCAGCTCTGGAAGTCATGCTTTGAGCCCAACATTTAGCAGTGACATCCCATCATCTCATGATTTAAACAGTCTATGGTTCCAGGCTCTTTGCATTTATTCTTTATAGCAGCCCTGTGAGGCCAACATTCCTGACCCCATTTTGCAGACAGGAGGAAGTGACATCCCATGCTCTCCCATTGTTGGGGCTCCATGGCCTAGGGTGTTAGCTCTGCCCAGACTTAGTGCCCTGAGCCCTCCTTGCCCCGGGTGTCAACTATTTGACACCTTTATGAATTGCTTTTGCTCCCCAGGAACCACCTCTGATCATCTAAATTGTTTACACATTGGGCAAGAGAAAAAAAGGACAAATAATATCAGAATGTCCCAGAGAATCACCTGGGCTGACCTCTTCTCAGTTATAAAGCTTTGAGGAACTTCAAGGTGGTGGAGGAGATGGACAGAGAAACAGGCAAATATAAAATCAAGTGATACGTTACTGATAAAAGGAAAAAACAAACAAACAAACAAACAAACAAACAAACCAGGGTGTTGGGGGCTTTGGGGGATGGTTCAAAAAATGCAGTCTGGGAATCAGTGATGAAATCAGGCGTTAAGCTGGGCTGTGCAGGATGAGTGGGGTTGAGAGGGATGCATATAGGTAGAGGGCCATGGTAGTAGGTGGCGTGTTTCAAGAGGTGTCAAGAGTCAGGCCAGGAAAAGGTTAAGCAGGTAGACTTGGCCCCTCTCTAATCCAGAAAGCAGGCTAATCCCCAGTGGAGACTGAAATAGATGGAATTCCACGGATGAGCAGACTGAGAGACCTACGGAGGGACATCTACACAGTAGGCGACTGATGGGCAGTGGGCCTGGTTACCATCATCATCATTATTATATGAAGTGGCTGCACCCATTGGTTGAAGGAGTGTAGTTTTATTTTTTCTGCTGTCTCAGACCTGCCTGCTGACACAGCTGCCTAGACTTCAAAAGGCAAGTCTCCACTTTCATTTGCAAAACCAGTATGAAATTCCTAGAGGGCTTGTCTAATTCCTTCTGGTCTGACCACACAGCAATTACCAATTTGCAGGGTGGCAGGGGGAGTCTCAGGCCCCGCAGCAGTGTGGGGACCTCCGCTCTGCCTGGATCCTGGGCAGCAGCCAGGAGGATGGGATTGGAGCACGCACCACCAGGTGGCCTGGGTGGGAAGCGAGGGGCTGGCTCCGTGAGCCTGAGCACTCCATGCTGGTGAGTGACATCGTTTGCTGAATGCAGGCTACCAATGCTTCAGAGATGAGTGGTGCATAGCAACAGAAAGGGCAGGGATCTCAGGGTTCAAATCCAGGCCCTGCTACACACAGGCCGTGTGAAGTTCCTGGTCTGTGCCTTTTGGTGATATTCTGCTATGAGAACTCGGGACTGGCCCTTCTGCTCTCTGGGCCTCAGTTCACCCATCTGCCAAGTGGGAGAATAATATTTTTCTCCCCTGCCTAGTGAGCTGGCATTCTAAAAATCTTGTACCCTCCTTCCTCAGGGTATTTTTAAAAATATCTGTTCCCTAAGCAGCGGTAGGGTGGCTCTGAGGAGCCAGCGTGTGTGGATTGGCCTTCTCATTCACTCCTCAGTGTTCAATATGGAGCAGTTCCAGGCCCTGTGTTGGGTGCTGAGACCACGGAACCAAATGCACACCATTTCTATTCTCAAGGACTTCAAGGTCAGGGGTGAGTGGAGCAAAGGAGGAGGTACTCAAGGAAGACTTGCAACAAGATGCTAACATCACTCATGTCACTTATCACTCATGAGAGCTGGATTCACGGATGGACACAGAGGAAGGAGAGACCCATGCTGCCGGGGAGGACCACATATTGGATTCTTGGTGGAGGTGATTGTACAGGGTCGCCTGGTTAGACCATGCTGAAGAGCAAGAAAAGGAATTCCAGGGAGTGTCAATGCCCGTGCAAAGGCTGGGAGAAGCTGGCAAGTTCTGAGAAACACAATGACTCCCGTGGGCTGGAGGGCAGCGTATGGCTGGTAGAGGGCATGAGATGGGATTGGAGCCGGGAACAGAGGTGGGATCCAGAGCTCAGACTTATATGAGGGACCACGGGAGCCACTGACATTATGAAGCAGAGACTGACCACGCAGGTTTTTAGTTCAGAAGCTGCCCTCTGGCTGCTGTGTGCAGAGCAGAAAGGATGAGGGAGCAGAGATTACAGGCAGGAGACAGTGTTAGCTCTCTCTAGGCCAGGAGAGGTGGGGAGACCCCACCTGGGCCTAGTGGCCTTGGGGATTTATGGAGGAAGTGAAGGCTGGTTCCAATGCCAAATCCTTCCTGGCTTGGATGTTCAGGAACCCTCTAACCAAGGTTCCAAGGGTTTCTCCTTGCACACACTGCCCTTTCTCCCCACCCTGAATTTCGGGGTTTTCTTCCACTTCGGGAAGCCTTGCATCCCACTCAGGGGAGCAGCTGGACAGAGGAGGAGCAGGTCCAGAATGGGAGGAAGGAAAGAAGACTGCGTGGGCCTGGCACAAGATCCATGGCCTTGAGAGCCAGGGGTTGGATGCTCTTGCACGAGGACATCAAAGGGGACAGCTGGATAGAACTTGACCTCAGAGACAAAACTAAAAGCAGTCCCAATGTCTCCTGCTTTTTGCCTGTTCAAAGTCATAGGAGACACTTCCTGGCGGCAGGATGGGAGCGGTGGAGACTGACTCTGCCAAGAGAACATCAGGCCCGGGAGAGTCCTTAAAGGACACTGAGGCCCAGAGACCGCAGGAACGCACCCACGGCCACACAGCAAGCTGGGGATGCAGATTAAGGCAGGAATGAGGCATCTGTCTACTCTACTTGGGTAGCTTGTGTCTTCTATGCCCCCTATCCCTTCCTTACCCCCACCACAGCCAGGGAAAATGTTTTTAGACCTGAGGCAAAAGAATGTGGAACTGAAATCTGAGCCTGGGGTCTTGGGAAAGGAACACAGAGAAGTTAGACACATTCTGGATGAGCACAGATCTGCTTACACTGCAGATGGGAAATCCTCAGGGCTATCTGAGGCCTCCTGGCTGTGCATGTCGGACCTGGGAGGGCAGACCGAGCAGAAGCTGATGGGAGCAGAAAGAGATCTCCAAAAGTGCTGGTTAAAGGGCTAGTTAGCTTCTAGGATCCACCATGGGCAGAGGACTGCTCCAGTCTCTTGCTTGCCTGCAACCTTCTCACGGGGCCTCAGGCCCATGCTGGCATTCCACTGCCCTGCCTGGACTTGCCACCAGGGCCCTGCCAGATCAGGGGCAGGTGTCCCTGCTGGCCTCCACTGGTACCCACCCACACATCCATCCTGTCCATATGGAAGCTCACCTCCTCTAAGAGGGCCCCCCACAGCTCCAGTCCATGTTTGTCTCCTTGCGTGACTGTCTGCAATTGGGAGAGCCTGTGTTCATAACCAGGAGGTGTGCTTTTCACAAGTGAATGGAGGGGGCACTATGGAAGCCCTGATGTGGGGCCAGAGCTGGGCATGGAAGGGGCCCCAGAAACTGTGCAGTCCAGGGCTTTCTGCTGAGGTGTTTTTCCTGAGGGCCTGTGTCACAGATACAGGGAGAGGCGTAATTGACAAGGAGCTCATCCCCTGCCCGAAGGCCCTGCCATAGAGGGCACAGATGTGACTGTGGGAAGGCCTCTCCTTGTCCTGTCCTGAGATGTCCTCTGGGAAGCTGCATCTCCCATTGGAAGAGGCAACCTGCTTCCAAGACGGGCCTCTGTCCCTCTGGAGATGGGGGCCCAGTGCCTTCCCAGGAGACAAAGGGGGCCCCTGCTACCTTCCCTCTTGGTCACACCCAGGCATAAGCAGCCAGAGACAGGCCCTGGGAGGTTAGCAAGCCTGGGAGGCTCCCCCTTAGCTCCTCAGCCCCCCTTTGAAGGGGATCAGGTTCCCCCACAAACATAATTGAACAAAAATATGAGAGAGAAAAGGTCTTTGTTCTCCCATTTACAGCGTCAGAAAATATGTAACAAATTAGCCGTTTATGAGGTAAGAGAACAGGGTTGTGCGCTGCGGCGAGGAGGCAGGGCCGCTGTACAAGGGGGCCTTTCAGCGCTCCGTGTGTGGGGGCAGCCAAGCCGGGAAGGACGGGCTCTGCCCCAGGCCGGCCTGCCTGCAAGCATGGCCTGGCACCGGCAGGACGAAGGGAGGCCCCAGCTGACCCCCTGGCTTGGACTGGGTGAAGCTTGGCGAAGAGAAACATGGCGCCAACCAGTCAATGATGAATGCAGCTCTTGGAAGGGGCTGGTGGCCTGCGCGTGGAGCCGGGAGCAGAGGCCTGGCTCCTAACTCCGCCTCTGACAGGTTTCCTGGAGTGACCCTGCATGATTTCTTCTCCTTCTGGGGACCAGCTTTTCCATCGCCAGCAGGAGGAACTTGTTCACAATATCTCAGGGTTCCTCCAACACTCGTCTAACTGCAGTAAGCCTGTGCAGTGCCCCGGCTGATCACCCCAAATCTTAGAGATGGGGAGGTGATTCTTGGCACTGCACGAGCTTTCTCTCTCAAACACCTTTGATTCTTCTTCTAGGGCTTGATCAAAAATTACAGCTAAAGCAATCAACACAGATGTGCTTAAGGCCAAGGGGAGGGGGTGTATGTGGAACCAGTGGTGGGGTGGCAGGCTGAGCAGGAAGTAGCCGCTCAGCAGAGACACGGGAGAGCACCTCTCTTCAACCTTGTCCTGGACTTTATTTGCTCACCAGTGTGTCCAGAAGAGCAAGGGGCTGGACTGAGAGCATGTCGCAAGAGATTCTCTGGGTTATCCAGCGTGGTGATTCTGAGAGCTGGGATTGATCATTCTCTGACTTGACCTCTAACCTTAGCACTGAACAAGTCCATCTCTTGCATTCAATGGCTTTGGCATCTCACCATTTGGAATTTCTAATTCTTAAGTTAGACCCTGTGTTTCTAGGGCCTGCATCTCCCCAAAACTAGGGATGTGGCAGGCCTGCAAGGCCCTGCAAACCTGCAGGGTGGGCTTCTCCCCTGTAGCCATGGTGTGGGACTCTCCTCTGAGACACAGCCTGGGCTCCAGCCCAGCCGATCTGCACTCTCCTCTCTGGTCGCACAGGGGCGGGAGGCTCATGGCCCGGGCCTCCTGGCAGATGCTGGTGAGATTATGAGTCCGTGCCAGTCTGGTGTAAGGCATCCCGGAGAAAACGGGGTGCCGGGCTTCAGCATGAATATCCTGAGTGTTTCGTCTGCAGTCACAAACACATCGCTTTCCTGGATCTGATTTTATTTATTTTGATTGGATCTTAACAGTTCTTTACAAGGCTGAAACTGAAGCCGCCTGGGGTCCCCGGGAGACTTGCTAAAACTTCAACTGCACCCAGTTTAGCAGAGCGACTTGAAAGTCAATCAGCGGCGAGGGACAATTCGCCTCATTATTTCCAGTCCTGGAATTTGGCAGCAGATGGAATTCTGGGCCTGGCGCGGACGCAGTGCTGGGCGATGAACATAGCAGGGTCTGTCGCCCAGGTATGTCAGTGCAGGGTCTAGGGCTGGACAGGCTGATATTCCCTGGGAGGGTAGGTGGTGCCAGGAAGAATTTCCCGCCAAGGGGAACAAGGGTGACAAGGCCCTGATCCCAGGCTCAAGGCTGCTGCTCTAGACCCATGTGGGTCAATGCTTTAGATTTAGAATCCCTTTCATCCATGTGGGTCCAGCCAGCTGGGCTTTGGGAAAGCAGAGGTGAGATGGGACATAGCTGGGCTTTGGGAAAGCAGAGGTGAGATGGGACATAGCTGCTCTCCTCCAGGAAGCAGACCAGAGATGGGGTAAATTCTAACAGGAGGGACAGGCCCTGGGAATGCACAGGAGGGAGCACCTGAGGCCGTGGCCCCTCCATGAAGCCTCACTTTCTGGATGAGGTCCACTCAGACCCCCTGACTTAAGATGGTAACTCTGCTCCCTATGGGCACTCCCATCTCCATTTATTATGCTGTACTTTTCTCCAATCACCACCTTCTAACACATCATGTTAGTTACTCATTTATCACATCTCCTCCTACTAGATGGTAAAACACTCTGTAAGGGCAGTGATGTTTGTTTGGTTCACTAATATCTCTCCAGCCTCAGCACATAAAATGTGCTTAGTAAATATTTGTCACATGAAAGAAGGAATGAATGAATGAACCTGTGGTATTTTATTACTGACCTCTTCCCAGGTCCCCTGAGAGTCTGTTTTTGCAGCAGCAGGGAGGTGGTACCTAGGCAGAAGGGATGGTGCTTACATCCTAGCAGGTTAACTGCTCACTTGACAGACAGAGCTCATAGAGGGGTGGGGGCCTGCTCAAGGTCACACAGCACAGGAGCACATATTTGGACAGACCTTAAGGATATGCCTATGGATCTGTCTGCTCCCAGAGTTCTCTGAACTTGCTGTGGCACCAGGAAAGAGGCCCTTCGGGGAAGGGGGACCAAGAACCCTGAGAGAGGCCAGCAGAGATGGGCAAGGTAGGGGCCCTGGCTGCTGGCCTTGTTCTTGCACACCAGTCTCACCTTCCCTCTCATGTAGGAGTAACAATAAGTCAATAGATGCCATTTATTACATACTGAGAACTCTGTGCACACATATACAAAATCTCATTTAGTCTTCTCTCAAATCTTATGGCAATTATGAATAGTTGTGTTTGAAAAGGATAAAACTTAGGCTCAGGAAGTCCGAACAACTTGCTGAGGTCAAAAAGGTGGTTGAGAAGTTTTGATCTCAGCATGCTCTCTCCTTCTTCCGGGGTCTTTGTGCCCCTGCCCCAGGTGTTGGTGCTGTGTTGTGTGTGGTGGTGCCCTCCCTGCTTGGCACTCCTTCCCCTCGCCCATGGCTCCCCTCCTACAGAAAGTTGCTGAGGAGTACAGGGCCCTCTGTGTGTGAGTAGCTCCAGGGCATCACTCTCACACACAGGTGCTTATTGGAGGCAGTAAGCCAGGCATCTGAAAAATGGGTCTACGAAACCCCAGGGCTGTTGCAGGGTCATGGGGCCCGGAGGAGCCTGACTCAGCCCCAGGACTTGGCTTTGGGAACAGGAATCGCAGCTCCAGGTCTCAGGACTGGAAGGAACCCGCTTGTTCCCCAGACCTACAGGCATCCTGGCCTGTCCTTGCCTGGCAGGCACTGGGGGCTGTGCCAAGCTCCTGAGAGCTCCACCACCACTCCAACTTCTAGAAAGTGCTTTCACAGAACTGGCCCCTGCCCGCCATCTTAGGTCAGCCCACCAGCACTTGTCTGTAATGCTGGGATCCTGCAAGGGCTGCAGAGGTTTGGGGCAGGAACCGTCCCGGTGGGTCAGCCCTTCTCCAGGTGGACGCCCGCCTGGAGAGCCAGTTCTCTCAGCACCAGCACGGATTCCAGACCCCTCAGTCCTGGCCACTCTCTCTGTACACCCTCCAGGCTGTCATCATCCCTCTTCAAAAGCAGATGCAGTCATTGGAGAAGGAAAACATTCTACAAGCGTTGGAACAATGAGGTGCCGCTGATTAACTCTCGGCCAACCAGAAAATGTAATTAACCTCCCTGTCCAACCCGGAGCACTGGGTAATGCTCTCTCTCTCAACCCTTCCCACACAGATGCACACATTCATGTGCATGTGCGCCCTCACTCGCACACCACTGAGCTCCTGCAGTGTCTAATATAGACACACATCTAGATGGGTCCAGATCCCCAGGCAAACACTTAGTCACACTCACAGTCACACACACACTCTCCTCCTCCCCGCCCCCCACACTCCTCCAGTGGCGATCCTGCTTATTCCTAGGCCTGGCCCATCTACCATGCATTGTCCTGGGCCCCTCCCTCCCTCCCACAGTGGGCTCACTCCAGGGAGAGGTCTCTCCACCTTTCTCCTCTAGGCATCCACGAGTCCCAGAAATGAGGCTGTTGCTTAAGTTTTTCTGTTCTGGTGTGGAGTGCAGCCCCCACCTCAGCTAACCTGGTCTCAAAAGGCCCCTTTCAGTACACCCAGCACTGAGCTTCCTCATCACAGGCAGTAGGGCAGGGCCCAGGCAGAGAATCTGGCTGTGGAATCCAATGCTAATCACTCAATAAACTTGGGCTGATCTCTGGGTCTCTCCAGGATATTTCCTCATCTGTAAAATGGGAATGTCTTTCTTGCAGGGTTGCTGACAAAGTTAGGAATAATGTACATATTATGCTTTTCATTTTTAACTCTTTTAATCCCCTTAACAAACTTAGAAGAGGGGTGCTATTATTAGCATCACCAGTTTGAAGATGAGAAAACTGAGGCACAGGGGCAGTGAATAGCAAACACGGCTGTGTGGTTATCGTAGCAGTACCCCTTCCCAAATGGCCTTTACAACAGCCGAGGGTCAGGAGGCCAATACTGAGACACTCTTGTGAGCACTATTTACCCCTGATCCAGGTGGTTCTGTAGGAGGAGTCTATGTCCCCCTGAGCATGTCACACAGGGAGCACCATCCTGGACCATCCCATAGGTCCTGGAATCAGTCCACTTGGCCCAGGTTCCCTTGCTGTGAGGCTGGCCTCGCTCTCCTATGCCATGTGAGGGTCAGGGCTGGGGCTGGTGGTGGACAAGCTACCCTAACTTTGTTGCCAGGGGCTGTGCTGTCAGCATCTCATCTTGGACAGTTCCAGGGAAGCTCGCCCTTGGCACAGGACCTGGGAACATCTGTGATTCCAGAGCCTGGCCTGGAATGCTTGGTCTTTCTGGAGTCCCTCCAGGGTATCACCTGCTCCTTATCCCAGGGCTGGTCCCCTTCACCTGAAGGAATGTGACCAAGGGGCGTGATGCTGGCAAGGCTTTTGGGAGTTGAGTGTAAGAGGGGGCTGGCCTGGCCCAGCCAATGGTGTGATGAGGTTTATTGTCACTCATGTGTTTCCTGGGCTTCTGGTGTTCATCCTGGGATACCGGTCATCACCAGACCGGTGCAGGCTTGGAAGGCAAGAGCACTGAGCACACATGGCAGGTGGCAGAAAGCCTGCCATGTTGGTGTAGTGTCAGCACATTTTTGGAGCAAATGCTCTGAAAATCCCATCCCTTGACTTCACTTCCAGGTGGGGAACCAGGGCCTCAATACCCCAGCAGGGTCGTGCCCGGGACACTGCATGGGGTTGGAAACTTTGGGGACAGGGAAGAGCTCTGGGAGGCCCCTCCTGATTTCCCTATCCTAAGCACAGGCCTCTGCTTGTGTTCCCCCTGCAATGACACTCAAGGCTTCAGGGAAGGGCGCTCTGGGAGGCAGGCCTGGCTCTTGAGAGTGGGAGTATGCTGGCAGGTGTGGCAGGAGCAGGGCCGCTGCTTGTCTGGGAGGAGAGAGGGACGCCTGGCTGCAGCCTGTGGCTGGGCTGGTGGGAAACAGGCCTCCAGCCCCACAGGACCTCTGGACAGGACAGCGGAGGCTTTCCCATGCAGAGCTGTGTGAAGGCAGCAGAGTCCTGCAGGTCTCCTAGTCTAACCCTCTGGGCTCTCATGAGGTGGGGCAGGCCTAGAACTGAAGCCTGTGAGTCCCTGTCAGAGCACCTTCTGCTGGGAAGCTATGTAAGGTGTGATGTCTGAGGGGCTCCAGGACTCCCCCACCCCCACTGGCAAAAGGGTTCCCCTGGGTCTGACTGACGTGGCACACTGAGGATTATAGGTGTCTGCTAATGTGAGCAGTTCCCTGGGCTCCAGCCACAGGTCCTTCCCAGGGAAGTGGGCGTGTCCTGTCCAGGGGGCCTAGTCCCTGCTGCTGGCCCTGGGAGGGATTTTGGCAACATCTTCCTTCCTGTGCCTGTATTTCCTTGTCTGCAAAGTGGAGGCTGTTAATCCCTACCTCCTAGGGACACTGAAAGGGTCAGTGACACACATGGGAATCATGGTGGTGTAGTGTCAGCACATTTTTGGAGCAAATGCTCTGAAAATCCTCCCTGACTTCATTTCCAGGTGGGGAACCAGGGCCTCAATGCCCCAGCAGGGTCGTGCCTGGGTCACTGCGTGGGGCTGGAAACTTTAGGGACAGGGAAGAGCCCTGGGAGGCCCCTCCTGATTTCCCTATCCTAAGCACAGGCCTCTGCTGGTGTTCCCCCTGCAATGACACTCAAGGCTTCAGGGAAGGGCGCTCTGGGAGGCAGGCCTGGCTCTTGAGAGTGGGAGTAGCACAGGGACTGACATGCACAGGGCTTGGGACCTCCTGCTGGGTGTGGGAGGGAGTGGGCAGCCCCACCAGGTTTGCTGTAACTGGGAAACATGGGGCTCCAGAGTCTGGTCAGCCCATGGCCACCCATTGTTCCTAGTCTTCTTCCCTCTCTCCTTTTTTACCTGCCCACAGGCCTGCCTCTTTAGGCAGCACAAGTATGCCAGTGCCATTCCTGTCAGCACTGCAGAGGAAGGGCTGGGGTGGGGAGCCTTTAGCACTGAGAGCTATCAGCTCCCCTCAATGTTCTACAAGTCAATTGTTCAATGACCACCTCCTGATACCCACTTTGTGATTATCATATAACTCTATGGGTGCCCTCCCCATTTCACAGATGAGGAAGCTGAGGCCCACAGAAGTGCAGTAAGGTGCCCAGGCATACAGCCCACCCAGAGGAAGTGGCACTTCAACTGCTGTGTGCCTGCCATGTCCATGCCCTGTTCCCTTGCTCTTCACACGTGCTGGAAGCAGTGGACACTGGCAGAGAAGGGCTACGTGGGAGAGAGGTCCCTGAAACTAAGAAGTACAGCACAGGTGCAAGTGACAGGATGAATTACTGAGGGTGACATTGGAGGCTCCTGGACCTTTAATAGTTTCTTTCCTTCCACTTTGTTCCATTGTTCCCAGGCCCCGGAGCCTGTGGAGCAGCTAATCATGGGCAGTTACCGCAGTGGCACATCATAAACAGTCTGTAAAAGACCCAGGGAGCTCAGCTCGCACTGCACAGAGCCAGACAATACCCACTCGCACACATACATATGCGTGTACACATACATGTATACTCACATGCACATACACATATGCATGCACACACATATGCAAACACACATGCACTTACAAGTTGCCCATAGGAGGACGCTCAGCCCCGGGATTGCTGTGTCTTCATCCTAGTCACAAGCTCCTGTGAGGGAGATGGATGGCCAGCCCTGGGGGATCTCAGACTCAGAGAGAGGGGTGACTTTTCCAAGGACAAAGGGCAGGCTCTGGGTGGAGCAGGGACTAGACTCGTTGGTTTCAAAGATCAACATGAGCAGGAATAAAGGCTGACCCCACTGGCATTTCCAAAGCACTTCCAAAGCTGAGTTCTCATGAATTCTCACAATAGCTGTGGTGGAAATGCAGAAAGTGAGGCACAGAGGAGAGAAAGCCATAGTTATTACCAGCCCTGGTGCTACAATGACCTTCCCACAGCAAAATTCTGCCCACACTGCCTTGCTCCAAAGGCCACTTTGGCTCCCACTGCCCCTTACCTTCATGCGTGAGCCCACTGTTTTTAAGACTCCCCTCTTATTCTCTCACAGTACTGATCCAAAAGGCAGTGACCTAATCAGGAGTCCCCTAAGACTCGGTTCTCTTTCACACCTCCATGCTTGTGCGTAAGCTCTTCCTTCCCCCTGGGAGTTTTTCCCGCCTCTTCTCCACCTAGATTGAGCAGTCATTTTTTATGGGTTTGCACTGAAGAATTCTTGGATCTCTGTGACTAGATGCTAAACTCTGCAAGGGCAAGAACACAGGGCACCAGTCACAGTGCCCAGCACCCAGCCTGGCGCAGAGTAGGTGCACAGAAAGACTTATTTCTGTGAGCACGGTCTATCCTTGCAGGAGGCACCCTCTCTTGCTTCCTATGAGAGGAATTCCTATAGTTGCAGGGAGCCTTGGGGTAGGCAGTACTAAGTGGGAAGAAGCTGCTGAGTGCAAGCATGTAGCTCCAACCCTTTCTGAGGCTGTAACGGTTTATGGAGCCGTGGCTGGGAATCAGGAGCCTGTTTCTTGTCCTGCCTCCACCACTAACTTGCTATGTGGCACTCCACTGGGTCATGGTTTCCTCATCTGTTCATGGGCATAGGTCAGAGGCTACCACAGAATAGAGACCAGTCTGTGTACTCATGAGCACATGCTGGGTGCCTGGCAGATGGTAGACGCTCAGGACATACTTGTTAGCTCACCAGCAGTGATTCTCAGTGGAGAGGCTGGGGCGTCAGACTCTTGCTAGGGGTTGGGTGAAAGTTTGCCTGTGCTCTGAAAATAGAGCAGCCCATCTGGCTTGAAGTGGCCAATGGTGGGCTCCCTCCATCACACATGGGCCCAGCATAAGGGTAGGGTTGGCATTGAGCCCAGAGTTAATTGTGGTTGAAGGAGAAACATCTATCTGTCTTGCCTCGTTGTACCATAGCTTTTGGTTGTGGTATAACTCATTACATATATCATTTTATTTAATATAAAGCATATTTAACTCATAACATCTAGTGTATTTTACATATGTAATTTATTTCAAAATATATATTTATGTTGAATAAATAAAAGAGAGTCTGAGATGTTCATGTTGAGTTAGGAGCTATGATGTTCAACATGCAGAGAGAGGAAAGACACCCCCCTGGAGGAAGGGTTGCTCTGACGAAGACATTACAGTGGAAGGTGGTGTTCAGGAAGCCACTGGGGTCCCTTGTTCTATTTCTTTAATGGCCCACTACACGGTTGGAGGCCCTGGGCAAAGACACCTAGTGGCCTCCTTGCCCTGCTGTCTCATGGGCCCAAGATCCATGCGGGATCAAGGGAGTCCAATGTGTGACTGTGGGGTGAGAAGGGGGAAAAGGCTCCAGGGCTCCTGCTGGGGCTGCTGAGGATCCACCCGGGCTTCCTCGCTCCTTTCACACCATCCACTCCAGCAGGCTCCCCAGAGGAAGGCTCCAGCATCTGAGAATATTGGGCATGTGGTGGAGGAGCCCAAGCCCAGGACTCTCAGAAACTTGAATGACCAAGGACATCTGCAAGCAGGTAGCTTGTTTTCTCAAACCAACAAGTGAGTTTAGAGCATCTGCATGTGCTCTGCAGCCAGGTCCCTGGGTTCGAATGCCTTGTCACCTCCTCGGTCTGTGTGGCCTGTGGCAGGTCCCTTGAACTCTGCTCTGTATGTGTGGTGCTTTAAATTGGAGTGGAGAATGCCCAAGAGCTCCTGGAGGATCCAGAGCCTGAGAGAAGCTCTCCTCAGATCCCAGAGGCCCCTTCCTTGCCTGGCTGTAGTGAGCTCAGGCCGCACAGCCCTGAGAAGACAATGGCAAACTGGAAAAGGACCTACAGGGAAAATCATCCCAACAGCTACTTAGCGCTGCTCAGAGGTGTGCAGAGTCCCAGCAGGGAACACCCACCAACACTTTGGCTCACAGTGAGATCCCTCCTATTTTAATAGGAGGCATTAAAACAAGTTATTGACTCAGGCTGGGGCTATTACCACCTCAGGACAAGGTCAGCCTCTTCAAAGGCTGGTCAAGAGAGCTGGATGCTGGGCCATAGGAAGTGGGGGGTCCTGGCAAGGTCAGAAGTGCAGGGACCTCAGGCCAGGGACTAAGGGCTGAAGCATGCTTTCTTCCTGTTAACTGCTCAGAACCACACAATGTAGAGATACCACATAATAAATGCTCCCCCCTCCTTTCTCCAAGGCTGAGCTCCCACTATGGGCTTCACCCCAGTGGGGCAGAATTTCCCCCCTTGTTGGCTGGTCCCCTGGAATTCTGAAGTCTTCCAAATTTCTCTTCTTCCTCACAAACGGGTCCCTGGACCGAAAATCCCCCCACCAAGGCTAGCTGGTAGGGTTTCTTAACCTGTAATTTGGCCTCCACAGTAAGGAAGGGGCAATGCAGCAGGAGGGATGGCCAAATCGCTGTTCCCCCTGTCCTCTCACCCCCTGTGCGAGAGGGTCACTGTGAATGAGAGGCGCATTAGGGCCACCGGCTACAGCCTTTGAGGGGACATGTAACCTCAGTTCAATAAGAAGGACACTCATAGAATGGTTCTCTTTGGGATGAGTTGGTAGAGGTCAGAGGTGCAAGCCTCTTCAGCAGGTGACCACTTGCCAGAATGTGGGTTCCCAGAGGAACTCTTGTCCTTAGGCCTCTCCCAGAAGCTGCCTGTGGTCCCTCCTATTCCACATGAACTGGATTTACCCCAATGACAAAGTGAGTTTCCCCCTCAAGAACTTGTGTCCTAGAAAGTGAGGACCTAAAAGATCAAGATATTGCAGCCCTCACAAGACAGGTGTGGTCTAGAGTGTTCTCACAGCAGAGGTAGCAAGGCAGGGCCAGAGCCCAGCGCCTTCATGACCACCCCTCAGCTACGATGGGCTGCCTTTTTCTGTGCATGCCCACTGCTTCTTCCTGTGACATGCTATCAACATGCCAGCAGTGCTGGTGGGGACTATGGAAGATGATGTTTTCATCTGATGCCAACTTAGGACAGGGAGGGTCATTACAGCTAAGAAACAGAGGCCTGAGAGGAGGATGACCCACCCACAGTGGCCCAGAGAGGGCCTGTCCGCCTGTCCCTTATGCTTGGTCAGGCATAACTTGGCTTTTCAAATTCTTCTAAGAAGTTAATTTTAAATATCCCATGGGCAAGACAAAAGAATGTCTCAGACCCAGGCTGCCCACAGAGCCCTAGATGGCCTCGAGGAGAAGCCTCTTGGCAGTTCTGCAGGAGCCCTTTGCAGGGCTGAGATTGAGCAGAAAGAGAGGGAAGTGAGACAACTTCAGGAGCTCCAGGGAACAGGGACTAAGAGTCAATTCTTGCACAGACTCAGACCCATAGAGGAATGCTGGCAGATCACTCCTCTGTGCCTTAGTTTCCCCAGCTATCACATAGTGCTATAATTCTAACTGGCCTGCAGGAGTAGATGCCCTGGTCTCCACCCTCCTGGTCCTCAAGCCCATCTCCCAACTTTTCAAATCATCTCCTCTCCACATCATTCTCAAGTTCAGGTCACCACTCTGGTCCTCCTTCCCACATCCTTGTTCCCATTCACTTCCTTCTCCATCAGTTCTAAGATCCAAATCAAAACATAAGCCCCCATGGCACAGTCAATGAGTATTCTGTGGATAAATCCATGCACAGCCCTCAAGACACTCCTGGAAAACACTGATGACAAAAGTCCTTAGGACAAAGGCAGGTTGTTACCCAGCATCAGGGCCCCTGGCTCTCCTGGCCTTTTGTCACTGCTCATCCATGGTTATGACCTGGCTATTCCCCCAAAATGTCAGGCCTTCTCTGGCCTTTGGCCTTGAACTTGCTCCTCTCTTCCACTCCTCTGCCTAACTTCTGCCCATCACTCCTGAGGCCCTTTCCTGCTTGGCCAGGAGTCCTCCAGTGCTCCCAGCACTCAGAAGGATCTTCCAGGGTCTCACTGCCTTGCCTTGGGATGGCCCTCTCACTGTTCAGAACCTCTTTCAGGGCAGCAGAACACCTGGTCTTATTCCCAGACGGAGGGATGGGCCTGGCCCAGAGGAAGCCCTCAGCACATCTCAGATAAACAGATGAAAGGCAGATCACTTGCACTGATATCTAAGACTAGTTTCCGGGGGGACAGTCAGGACAGAGGGAGCTCCAAGGTTTCACATACACCAGGCATCTGCTACTGAGAAATGAAGGGACTTAATACAACCACTTGAAGGAGAAAACCCTCTAGGTTGGCAATCAGAAAGAGCTGGGTTCTAGCCCCAGCTCTGCCCCAAAAGCCTTATCACATCCCTTTTCCAGGGCCTCAGTTTCCCCTCCCAACAAAAGGGACATGACCCCACTTTGCACATCTTTGAGGATCAGACAAGATAGTCGTGGTGAAAGGGGCTTTGAGAAGTACAAAGCTCTAGCTAGACGTATAGGATGACAGATATTATTCAGGCACAAAGAGGTTTCTCTGGGGCCTGTTATCTCTTCTTTATTTTCTTTCAAGGAAATGTCTCAGCTCAGCCCGCCGGCATTATTGTTGGCACTGTGCGCCAGGGGCTGAGGGAGGCAGAGAGGGAGAAGGAATCTTTGAGAGAGACTCTCTGGGGGACACTAATATTTTTAATAGTTTGTGGGTTATGAAGCAAATCTCTGTTCTCCGTATTATATATCTCGGCTGAGCCTGAAGAATGTTTCCAGAGACTTTAATGAAACTGAAGCAGTTACCCAGCAGAGAGAGAGAAAGGAAGAAAGAGGAGATTTATTTGCAGAGATGTTTGCTCAGAGAGAGGAGAAAGCGGCCAGAGGCAGGGGGCCTGACTCAGCCACATTCCCGGGGCCATCGAGTGCCCTGATCCTGTCCTTGGTCGCACTGGACCACCTGTCCTCACCTTTGAAGAGCACAGACGTGCACATGGCCTCTTCTCCCCAAGACTGGGGGATGCCTGTGCTTTCCCCTCTAATTGTCTGGAGAGGAGGGCCAACTCGCCAGCAAGGGGGTGGGGGTGGAGGGGACTGGCTTTTATAGCACGTAAGAGAGCAGGCTGCAGCCCAGAGCCTCGGTGGGAGAGCGGAATTATTAATAGGTCCTACCGAGGCCTCGGGAAAAATGCAGGACTGCGTGGAGTTTAAAAGGTCAGCGTGAATAACAAAAACAGACTTTCTGGGGAGTAAGAATGGATTTAAAATACACTCAGCGGAGCCTGGGGCTCCTTTGCTGTGGTGGGCGCAGCATGAGCGTCTTTGTGTGTTCGCAGGCCTGTGTGCACACCTCTGGGTTCTCGAGACATTTGTCAGCTCCCAGGGAGCTTTGCTGGAGCTTTCAGCCTCACAGGATGTGTGCTCTGGGCAATTTTTGAGTGCCAAGAGTGGCAGCTCAGTGGCTGAGCGGCTGTGTGCCAAGGCAATCACTCACTCCCTCTCTCTATAAAGTGAGGAGAGTGAATTAGCTGGTCCTGAGAACATTTCCAAAGCTGTGGAAAATGGGAAGAACCTGGCCCGGCACTACACCAACCTGGGTTCCAGTCCTCAGCTAGCCATGTAACGGGTTAGGTGACTTTGGGCAAGTTGGTTCCTTCCCCTTGGCCTTGGGGTGTAGTGGGGACAATGTGAGCAGAGTGTGGGACATGCCTGGCACACTGAGGTGTTCAAGACACGTGGTTCTATTCTCCTCATGGTAGGTCACTTCTTTCAGAGACTCAGCACTCATCTTCTACCTGCATTTTAGAAGATTCATTCATTTGATCAGACCAATAGTTATTGCATACCTACTATGTGCGAGATGCTATTCTAGAATATAGTAAAAAAAAAAAACTGTCCTCTGAACCTCACATTTTATGATCCTTGGCATCTACCTTAATGGGTTAGGTGGGTCAAATGCTAAAAGAAGATGCTGGAGGTGGGAGCAGAGACTGGGAGCTCCAAATCTTACATCCAGTCAGACTGACATTTACCATGACTGTGGAGGAGGCACCTCATCTCCCCGAACCTTGGTTTTCTAATCTATAAAATGGGGTAACAATAGCAATCTCTTTTCTTTCTCTTTCTATCTTTCTTTTTTTCTTAATGCACAACACTTGTAGGGACTTAATAAATACTTGTTGGTGAATGACTAAGTGTAAAAACATTTGTAAACTTTAAAGGGCTATAATTCTTCCCTTTCTCCCTTTCATAGTTGTCTGCACACATATTAAGGCTTCATGCTGATGGGTTGTAGTGAGACTCTTTAGCAAGTCCCAAGAACTTTGTAGTGGGTACTATTATTTGAGCACCTGCTTTATACTGGCCTGCTGCTGGTGCATGTAGTTGAATCTAGGAGATTCCTTGCCCTTGTTATAGTGGGTGGGTGGGGAGACACAACTGAAAACAGTCATGAACCATCTGGGATTATCTTTGTGGGACGGAGGGAGGCATTGGTGCTCATGGGAACCCAGAGAGGCATCTAGCCCTGCTTTGAAAATCTGGTAAGAGTTGGTGACTTCTTTAAAATAGGATCTCTACCCAACTGTCACAGTCACAGGCTTCTAGTCTGAAAACATTCTTTAAGATCATCTCCCTTGTTTTATAGGTTTAGAAATTAGGATCATATAGATCGAGTTCTTAGGGCATACATATGGTAAGTGGCAGAATCTACCAGGTATGACTTCCAGACTAGTAACCCCTTGGAACTTGCATTTCAGGAAATCTGATTATTTTTTTAGTACAAATGTCTGTGCAAGGCAATGATTTAGTGATGATGGTGGAATGCCTGGCATTGTGGGAAATGGTGGTAGAGAGGTTCCAAGATTGGAAGTCCTAATCTGAGTCCTGATTTACTTCTTCCTAAGCCCAGGTCAGCAGGGGAAAGGACACATCACAGCTGAGAAATCATGGTATGAGGTTTCAAGATAAAGTCTCAGGTCTTACTTGGCTTCTGGTCAAAAGGTACAGCCTACAAGAGAGGCTAAAATTTAAAAACTAAAATGACTTCCTCAGATGGAACAGTGGCATTTGGTTGGGTTCAGACAACCAAGATCCTGAAGAGTTGTCAGGTGACAGAAGATGCTGGGATAGGTGAAAGAACCTTCCCCCTTTGCAGTCATAGAAAACCAGGATATCAACCCTTCCAGTAACATTTACCTATACGTCAGTCTACCTTGATCATCCCCTTCTGAGGCCTCATACGACCCTTATTGACCCTTATTATAATAACCATGCTTTTTGGGACCTAACAGATTTTCAGAATATTGCTTTTTTGTACCCTCCTAAATACAACTTTCCCCTCATGCCACATATTCTACCTCCAGAAAAAGTGCAAAACATTGGCCATCAGTGAGCCACTTGGTGAAGTAAGGACTTACAAAATTTCCCTCCTCTATAAAAGCAATAAGAACACTGTGAAAAGAACAGTCAGAATCCATTATTTTCAGAACTCTGGAAATTAACAAAAGACTTGCAGCAATCTAAGGAGCATTTATTTAAACAAATGAACAAAAACAACAGCTTAGCTTCAGTAAGAATAGCAAATGTTGTGTTATTTTAACCTTCCCTACTCCCATCCTCAACTCCATTAATGGTACCTTGAAAACCAACACCTGCAATCACAATAAAAATCAGCAGCCTGGCAGCCACTAGGGGGTACAAAACTGCATGGAAGCTCCTTTAAAGCCTCATTCCTAGAGAGCTGTCATTCTATGACCTGTCTGGTGATCCCTGGTCATTCTATGACCTGTCTGGAGATGCTTGGTCATTCTATGACCAGTCTGGTGATCTCTGGAAGACTTTATCAAGGCTGTCTACATTTGACCTAACTTGGAGTTCTTTAGTGCTAACAGTCATTTCCCCAGAGGTGTTTGTTGAAAACCAGTGAGAGGCAATTGTTTAAGCAGCCTGAGGTAGTGTATAACAGTTGGGACAAACAATAGATCAGTAGCTGACCATTAAATGAACTGAGGTGAGACTTTAATGGCCACACATGACTAAGAATACACACATTAGAGTAGTTAGAGTATTAGTGCAGGGAAGTCACTAAGCAAAGAGTAATAACAATAAATAGAGAAAACATATCCTGACCTGAGTAAGAGGCAGAATCTGATTTCTAGAATTGTCACATTGTATGATTTTAAATACCCAGTTTAAAAAAAAAAGATAAGACATGCATAGGAACAAGAAAATATGGCCCATAAACAGAAAAAGCAAAGCAATCAATATAGAAAGTGTCCTGGGGGAAGTCCATGAGTTGTACTTACTAGTAGACAAGGACTTTAAATCTATTTTAAATATGTTCAAAGAATTAAGAAAATTATGTCTGAAGAACTAAAGAAAAATAGAAGAATGGTGTCTCACCAAAGATAGACTATCAAAAGACATAGAAAGTATTTTTAAAAGAACCAATTGACTTCAAATATTACATAGATAGAAAGTACAATAAATGAAATAAAAATTCACTGGGTTGGCTCAATGGCAGATCTGAGCAGGCAAAAGAAAGAATCTGCAAACTTGAAAATAGGTCAATGAGATTACTCAGTCTGAAAAACAGAAAGAAAAAATGAAGAAAAATGAACAGAGATTGTAGGAAACCATTAAGTGTATGAACATATTCATTATGAGAACCCTAGAAAAGAAGACAGAGAAATGGGCAAAGAGAATATTTAAGAAATAATAGCTGTAAACTTCCCAAATTTGATAAAACCATTAATTTACACATCCAAAAAGTTCAATGAATTTCAAGTAGGATAAATTCAAAGGGTTCAAACTTAGACATATCATAATCAAATTGTTGAAAGCCAAAGATACAGAGAGAACCCTAAAAGTAGTAAGAAAAAAAAATCACTCAGAACATTTCTGAATAAAATTAATAATTGACTTCTCATCAGAATCATAGAGGCCAAAAGGTAGTTGAATGACATACTTCAAAGTATAGAAAGGAACAGAATTTCAATTAAGATTTCTATATCCAGTAAAACTAACATTTAAAAATAAAGAAGAAATTAAGGCATTCTCAGATAACAAAAACCAAGAGAATTTGTTCCCTATAAGAAAATCTAAAAGGAGTCCTTCAGGCTGAACTGAAAGGATGCTAGACAGTAACTTGAATCCATATGATAAAATCAAGGTGAATATAAGAGACAGTATAAATAATTATTTTTGTTTGTAGCTCTTTTTTTTCTACTGATTTAAAAGGCAACTGTATAAACCAATGACTTCAAATCTGTTGATGGGCTTTAAGATAGCTAAGAATATGATTTGTAGGAGAGCTACACAAAAAAGGCGGAGGAGGAAAAGAAGCTTTGTAGGAACAGTTTTATATGAATTAAGTTGACATTAATTAAGATGTTAATTATAATCCCCAGGCAATGTACTAAGAAAATAACTACAAATACAAGAAATTACAGACCTGGATTCATATGTCACTTCATTATCAGATGACCTTGGGCAAGCTACTTCCAATTTTTGAATCTTAGTTTCCTTATCAGATAAATGGCCATACTTAATCCATCCCCCAATAAACGAGTTGATTCATCCCCCAATAAGCGAGTGAATATGCTGTGCATGTTGGTGGGAGAACACTGGTTCCTTCCATTGGACTGTTGCAGGCCACACTGGTTGTGAATCTTGCCTTCTTAATAGTGTGACATTGGGCAAATTATTCAACTTCTCAGAGCCTTATTTTCTTCTTCTGTACAATGGCAAAACAACAGTCTACATGGAATTAAATGTTGCCATGTGCTTATCTTTATTTGGCAAAGTGTACATAGTAGGTATCTATTACATGTCAGTGATTATTCTTATCAGTGAGCACTCCAAGGGCAGGGGTCTCTCCTTAGTCATTTCTGGGTCCCCAGAGCCCAGCATAGAGCAGCTGCCCAGTAGATAGAGTGTTCATTAAGCTGAGCCAAAATTTGCTATCCCTTTTGTTATCCAGATGAAGCCTACGACCTTGTGAAAGTTCATACCACAGGGGAGAGGTTTGGGGCTCAGGAGGCCAGCGCTAGAATTAGAGAAAAGTCAGTAGTAGGATCCATCTCTGTCCTCTGCTGGGTCTGGAAGTCCCCAGCCAGGCCCAGCGGTATAGTGGGTGGACTCCTTAGAAGCAAATGTCATAACCTCAGCACCAAGAGGGGGTGAGTTTGCATTTTTCCCACATTAGGACATCTTGCTAAGAATGGGTTCTGGCCCAGAAAAATATCTGGGATTCAAGAGTGACCAGGCCTGTTTCAAATCTTTTAAAGGAGCCACACATCTTCCTTTGGCCCTGCACCCCACCTTTTTCTTCACAGCTTACCATCCTGTTAGTCCCCACTTCCCACCTCCCTTCTCCTTTCCATGCCACTCTGTCTTCCTCCTCATTATGGCTCTGGCCAAAGTCTCTAAGAGCCTCCTTGTGAATGAATCCAAGTCCAGCACCTGCTGACTTGTATCACCTGTATCATCAGGCCTTGCAGAGCCAGGAGAGAGGCCAGCTGGGTTTCTGGGGATCCACCTTCCATGCCTCGGGTCCAGCTGAGAGCTCTAAGAGCCATGAGTTGAAAATAATCCCAGAGGGCAAATGCCCGTGAGCAAATGAGCAGGAAGCAGGAATCATGTTCTCCACTATGCGCCAGGCTTTTTCTAGGCCCCATCCATAGGTTTCTCCATTTAGTCCTTATAGCCACCCTATGAGGCAGATATAATAATGTCCCCCAATTCATCCCATAAGGAAACTGAGGCACAGAGTGGTTAGATAATGTGCTCCAGTCACAGAGCGAAGAGGTGGACCTGGGACTGGCATTCAAGCAGTCCAATGGCAAGATCACACTCTTCACCAGAACCCATTTAGCCTCTCAAGATAGGACATCCATCTGCCCAGGCAGGCCAAGGCAGGCAGCAGAGCCCCTGCCTTTGCTTAAATGAGAGATAATTTCAGAACTTGGGGTTGGGTTTCAGGAAGACAATCAGCTCCAGTGAAAGCAGCACCAGGAGAAAGCAGAGTGAGAGAGGAGGAGAGGGTGCAATTTATTTGCAATCAGACTTGACCATGGTCTTCCCTCCCCACTCCTTGTCAGTCATCCACAGCAGGATTCTGAGCCAGGCTAATCTTTGTAGAAGTTATTCCCTTAGAAACCTGAAGATATCCTAGCAAGAAAGAATGTAAATGTCCTGCTTGGATGATGGACAAGTGTAGGGAAGGCTGAGGCCTCTGAGGGCCTCTTCCAGCATAGAGCACCCCATCTCTGGAGGGAGTCCACTCCCCCAAGTCACAGGCTGCAGACTACCTCTGGGGTTCCTGCTGGCTATCTGAATCTCTGTGTTGGCCTGCAGCTGGCTGAGTGTCCTTAGGCAGTTCACTCACCTCTCTGAATCTCCTGTTTCCTGTTCGGTAACATAAGGGTGTTAAATGATGCTTTTTAGGGTCAGTAACAGCTGACAGCTCAGATATTCTTCCCCAAGCTATATCCTGAGGAAGACTAAATCCTTTGGTGGCACCTCTAAAGAGCTGCAGTGCAAACCACAGACACTGGGTGAGGTTGCAACCCCACAACCAGCAGACAGAGGCAGGTCCAGAGGACAAGGGACTAACCGGAGGGCCATGCAGGAGATTCAGCATGCTGGGGCCCTGAGCATGAGGGCAAGGAGGAGAGGAATAAGTAGTTCTATCAGAGAATCAAGACTGGCCCACAATGATGCCCAAAAGAAAAAGGGGTCTCAAACCAAGGGCTACATTTAGAAATGCACACAGCCTGCTGCCTGGGCAGGTCTGTCATCCCAGTATTCTTGCCTCACCCTTTGCCTAGGAGCCAGGCTCCAGGCCCCACAGAATAGTCTGGGATCAGAATAGTCTGGGCAGTGTGGGATAAGTGAGATCATAGATGTGAAGTGCTCTGATGGCAGGACGTGCTACACAGTGTAACAGGTGTTACCTGAATGGCTGCCACTCCACCACAGAGTCTATTCCAAAAGCAGAGCCTGCTGCATAAAGAACAGGACTCTGACAAAAACAGCCATGCCCCAGCCGGCAGGGGACACAAGGGATCAGCTCTACTCCAGGCAGTCCCCACTTCAAATGCAGAGGCCTGACCCTTCCTTTCATCCCTGCCCTGGATCCCCACCACACACAGATGCACATGTAGGCACTCAGGCACACATACATACTCACACACATGCATGCACACATATGCCCTCTCACATGTTCATGCAGATGCAAGTATGCTCATACTCACATACAATAACACATAAACTCATACTACAGGCACTCACAGACACATACTAGTACACATACACATGTGCGCGTGCACACACACACACACACACACACACACACACACACCTAAACAGCCTCCCAGTCAGGTTGAATCTGCCTCTTAAGACCCAGACACCACAGATTTCTCTTTCCTAAGCCAACACCACTTGCCTCTGGATCTCCACATCCTCCACCTGGACTAGCCTCCCTAGATTCCTACAATCCAGGCTCCAGCCTACAGCCGGAGGGAATTTTATGAAATGCAAGTCCTACCTCTGAGGGGAAGGGAAGGGAGAGTGAACTAAGGATGTTCGGAGTCAACAGCTCTAGAGTAGGCCTGGCTCCTACGTGAAGTGCTTGGTGACTGGGTAGTACTGACAGTGTCTCCTCCACCCCCAGCCCACCTCATTACCACAACTGCCGGTAATGGGAAGACTTACTGAGTAGAGTCAAAGGCCATGTGCTTAACATCTGTTGCACTACTGAATCTTGCTGAGGCTCTGCACAGCTGGGAGCGAGCCCCTGTCTACGTGGTAGAATAAAGGTGAGGACACTGAGTCGCATGTGGGCGCTGTGGAGCACATAGTCAGCACTCCATCCACTGCCCTCAGCGTCCTCACCTAGGCTGTAAATCTGGTTGGTGTGGACATCTGTGAACTGAAAGTGCCTGGAGGAGTTGACCTCCTCAGATTCAGTTCTGGGTCCGGGGTGCAGCTCAAGACCCGAGCAGAATTTAAATTTGCTGAGTGAATGACTTGATCACCTTGTCTGAGTTTCAGCTTGTAAGAGCATAAAGGGAAGAAAGAGAGCAGAAGCAGGGGTGGCAAGTCCATTTCCCAGATAATCTAAATGTGACTAAGATATGTTTCAGGACCAGACTGTGCTTTGCATAGCAGAGCATCCTTGTAGGGAGTGGTTGATCCTTTTTCTACATATAGACACTATCATGTTGGGGATAAGGATGGTCTCAAATAGTCTTCAACACATCCTCTCCATTTTCAGAAGTGGAGACTGAGACTCTGAGAGTTTCAGTGACATATTCAAGGTCACACCAGTCAAGCTCGTAAGTGGTAGAGCCATCATTCAAAAGTAAGTCCTGAGTCTAACATTCTTTTCTCTGCTCAGACACACCCTACAGGCCCAGCACCTTGGGCCTCCCTGAAGCAAGGCCCTAGACTTGGTCCCCAGTATTGCCCAGATCACTCACGTTTGAAACAGAACTTGGCAGACCCACTGGGATTAATTAATTACAGGCCTATCTTCAGGGTGGCCCCGTCGGCTATCGCAGCGGCTGCATACCTGTTGATTGCATAATCCATAAATACATTTGACATCTTTAATTGGAATCAGGTTCCCAGCCCTGCCCACAGTTGAGTTACGAGCTCCAAACTCCCTGTTGGCAGTCCCGAGCTTCTGCCTGAATGGGGGCCCAGGGAGAAGAAATCAACTTGGGGCTCCATGACATTTCTCCAGGATCACAGAGCAGAGAAAAAAAATCATTGCTCAGCTGTGAAGGCGGGGCTCTTCCTTGAGTGCTGTGACAGCAGACCACTCTCCCATCCCACCTCCCCCATCCAGAAAGCCTTCTGGGCTCTGCACCACGTGACAGTAAAACAACCATCCTGGATTTGACAAATGAGCTCTTGTTCATCCCACAGCTGTCTGACTCTCACCCATCTCCTCTCCTAAGGTAGGCCCAGCTCCTCCCCAGTCCAACACACACAAATCAGACATACAGCAACAAGACAAGATGCCCTGCTTGCCCGGACACTGCAGGAGTGCCCAGCCTGGTGTCGGAATCCAGGAACTGTCACCTACTGGTCAGTAAAAGTCCCACAACCTATCCTGTCTTCCTGGACTCATTTAGTTCCTCACTTGCTCAGCATCACAGAAGGCTATCAGCCTGCCAGGCTCTCTGAGAGGTTCTGGCTGTAGGGACAAAGGGAATTGTTGCTCAGGAGGTTCCCTGTCTGGAGGAGCCCACAGCTTGGAGGGAAAGTGTGGACAGAGTAGCCAAGGGAGGCCTGGGACAGGAGCAATTATCTGGGCTTGGGGAGGGATGAGGCGGAGGGGAAGGGGTTCATCAGAGCCACAGACCTGACTGAGCCAGTCTTCCTGGACAGATCCTGCAGGGTCTCAACCCTCACTCTCTCCACCCCCAACACACCCCCTCTCCTCTGCCTAGTTTGATAGCACAGTGGGTTGTTGTGAAAATTACACAAAAAGCCTGTAGAAAGTGCCTGGCACAATGCAGCTCTTTGATATTAGGTTCTCTTTCCAACCTTTGTCCTTCTAGACTCATGTGGAAATTGCATTATTGGTAGGGCACACTGGGATAAATTACAGGGGCTCTGACCATCCCTGTCCTTGTACAGCCATCCTGAGGACTCAGGGAGTCATAGTTGGGCTCACCTGTCAGAAAATGCCACCTCAGGGTGCTCCATTCACACCCCGAGGCTGCCTCTGTAAGCCAACTGCCCTCCCAGGGGATCGCTCAACCTCCTGTCCTGCTTTTCTGACTCTGCCTGGTCCCCCATTGGGGCTGTGACTGTCCAGAATGAGGGGACTAGTCCTACACATCGTCCCTTCCTCTCCCTCAGCCCAGTACCCATGGAAAGCTTTCAGGTGACACCATTTGGAAAAACAAACTCCAGGAAGGAAAAGGTGTGTCCTGATAGGACACATAGGCAGCTAGCATGGCTATGCGCTTGCTATGGGCCTTGGTCAAGTGGTCTATGTGTCTGAGCTTCATTTTCCTCCTCTACACCCCCTCTTAAATGGTTAGCTGAGGGATTCAGTCATATGAATGTGTCTACTCTATTCAGAAGTTGTAGATTCTGGGGATAAGACAGCAAACAAACTCTCTCACTTGTTGCAGTGACGCTCTAGTGAGACAGAAGCTAATAACTGAGTAAATATACTGTGTCCTGGGGGATGGCAACCACTAGGAGAGATGTAGCTGGGATAAGAAAGATCGGAGGGTGCAGGTGGGGTGCTATTTTATTTAGTGAGGTCAGGGAAGGCTTTACCGGAAAGGGGATATTAGAGCACAGATCTGAAGGGGGTGTGAAAGCAGTCACGGTGGGGCTGGGGGGGAGGGTTTAATGGAAGAACATTCCAGATAAAGGACATCTCCAACATGAGGCAGGGCCTGCTGCACAGTGAAAGGAGTGAGAGGAAGAGAGGATGTTAGGTGAGGTCACGGTAGTGACAGGGTGGGGATGGGGATGAGGTCGGGGGGCGGGGGTCATCACGAAGAGCCTTAGGCCACCATGAGGACACTGGCTCTTTTGGAGGGCTCTAAGCCAGGGACGATGACATGTATTTTAGAAGCTAACCTTAATTTTTGTGTGGAAAGTGGAATACCAGGGGACCAGGGGGAAGCAGGGATCCCAGGATATAGGCTTTCTCCCTAATGGGGAGTTAGAGCAGGCTTTGGGCCAGGGAGATAGAGGAGAGATGGGGAACATGGATGCTTTGGATCCAGCATGATGTACAGCCCACAGGATGTGGGGATGAAATGGACATTGATAAGAGAGGAAAAGGCCAGTTTTTTGGGCTGGAGCACCTGCCGGAATGTGGGCTCCATTTCCTGAGATGAGGAGCAGGTTTGGGGGTTAGTGGGAGGTCCCAGATCTGTTTTGGGATGTGCTGATGTTGATGTGCCTGATAGACACAGAGAGACTTTGGGAGACAACTGGACACAAGAGTTAGCGGTTTATAGAGAAATCCAGGACGGAAATAGATGTTTGGGAGATGACTTAAAAAATGAGTTATGATGGAGAAGGGAAGGGGTGTGTGGATGCAACCAGGAGCTCTCCACGTTTAGAAGCCAGGACACGAGGAGAGCCAGTGAGGACGCTGCCAAGGCATAGCCAGCCAGGCAAAGGGAGAAGAAAGTGGGGTGCCCTGAAATTCAAGTAAAATTGTTTTAAGAAGAAGAAATTAGCAACTGAGTCAACGATTGCTGACAATTAGACCCCCTTGTAGGAGAAGATAGATGAGGTGTATGTGGGACCTGAAAAATGGAGGGAACCAAACACAAGGTTGTTGACCTCCTTCTCCTGAGATGCCAGCTCAGAATGGGTCTTTTTGGAAATTGAATGGCCAGGGCTGTCCAATCTCTCTAGATGGGCTCCCAGCCCCAGGGCCATAGCCTGAGAAGAAAGCCCCAATAGAGGCTGATGTTAGCCCTAACGCCTGGAATGCCTTTGAACCCCATAAGGAAAAGTGGGAGCTCGGAAGCAGGTAATTTCAGCCAAGTGCACTGTGTTTGCTTAGAGTTTGGGTGCAGCAACCAGTTAATTACTGAAGTAAATCATGTCACCGTCCCCTGTAGCCGCAGTGCAATAACACCATGCTGACCACACTTTTAAGGGTGATATAAGCCTCTGAGTGCAAGCTAAGAGGTTTTATAGGCCACCCTTTGAATGAGCCTCTTTCTCCCAGAGCCCACAGGAGTCGTGTGTGCCCACACCCACTCAGCGGTGGGCCTAGAGGGTGGCTCTTGGGGGTCACCTTCTTAGAGAAGGTCAGTATGACTTGGGACCAGTCCAGGGCTGGCTGATAGCCCAGCTGGGAGGTGGGAGAAGTCCATCTTTGGTGTCTTCTGCTTATGTCATTGTGACATGTTTTTCTCACTGTCCAGACACTGCCTAACTCAAATCCACATCAGTTCAACAAACATCTACTGGGCCTAGCCCAGTGCTGAGAGCTTAGAATCCAGAGTTGCCATGTACTGCCCTCCAGGCAGTCGTAAGAGATGGGCAGAGACTCTGCTCCTGGAGTGAGGCAGGATGAACTAAGTGCTTCATAGGAGACAAAAGCATAGAGCAATGTGAGCGTAGAGGGTGGATGATGGATTCTGGGACATCTGTTCCTACAAGGCCTACAAGGATAATATTTCATAGACAGGATTCAGGGATAAAGAAATTCCAGGCAGTGAAAACAGCACGAGCAAAGCCCAGGGACTCGTTGCATTGCACAGTTGGACCCTCACAGAAGCTCAAATTCCTCGACTCAGACACTTAGAATCAGGCTCTCAGGTTGCTTGGGTCCTAGAATGCAAGAATTTTGGCTCATTGAGCAATACAGAGGTGCACCTGGCCAGATCTCTCCCTTAGGGCAGGAGAGCCCACCTCTAGTCACCAACAGGTGACACCTTCCAATATGGGTGGAGACACAGGGGAGGATTCCATCCTGTCCAGTCATCTGCTCAGCATCTTTGTCCCCATCCATCAACTTCCAGACACTGACCAGGTGCACACTGTGATCAGCTTTGTTCCACTGTGTTCCAACCCTGCTGCCTGTCCTTTACTCCCTTTCCAGTGGGGCTGGCCTTTCTGTGGCACGTCAGGGGCAGGGCCGGGCCCATTGGTGTGCTTGTACTTGATAGCAGCCTAGGATCTTGCCGAGGAGCTTAGACTCTGGCCTAATTCCACCCTAACACATTTTACCTCCCTAAGCTTCAACTTCCTCTTTAAATTTAGGACAGTGGTTCTCAACCTTTCTAATGTCACAACCCTTTATACAGTTCCTCATGTTGTGGTGACCCCCAACTGTAAAATTATTTTTGTTGCTACTTCATTACTGTAATTTTGCTACTGCTATGAATTGTAATGTTAATATCTGTGTTTTCTGATGGTCTTAAGCGACCCTGCTAGCAGTTCTCAACCTGTGGGTCGCGGTTGAGAATCGCTGCTGTAGAGCCTAAGACCATCGGAAAATACAGATATTTACATTATGATTCATTAACAGCAGCAAAATTACAGTTATGTAGTAGCCTACTATTAATGACAGTGATAATCATCATCATCATCATTTTTGTAGGTGTTGCAAATGTATTATATCAATGGATGTTTAAAGTCTGTCTTGAGGGGCTTTGGATATCAAGTATATGGCCTGTGGCTGCTGAGAGATTGTTGTTGTTTTTTGTAGTGAGGAGTATATTTTTATAATCTGAGTAATTTCCTTTTAAAGTGTTTAATTCTCATTAAAAGCTGTGTTTAATATGTTCATTCCAGGAAATGAAAATGTTTTATTCAAGTTGAAATCCTCAGAATAATGCCTGGCACACAGTAGGGGCTTAATGGAAGCTTGCCAAATGAATGAAGCCTCCTCCCAGACTCACACAGTGGGCCTCCTCTCTCTAGGCTGGGCACCTCCAGGGGTAGAGGCAGTGGATCTATGCATACAGGCATTTGCCAAGGGTGTTTGGGTGAGTGGCAGGCATGTGAACATCCCATGCCTGGTTCTATGGCAATACTTTAACATCTGTTGTAAAAAGCCCCTCAATGCAGAAGCTTCAAAAAAAAAAAAAAGCAAAATATAGCTAAGATGTGGTTAATACATTCAGCATGCTTCCCCCTCCAGTTAATTAGAAAACTTTATTACAGGAAAGTCAAAGTAGCTTTTCTTTCCAAAGGAAATGTACCAACTTCGGAGAAGTGAGAACGAGAGATGCCAAGAGCTGCTCCATAATCGTTCCCACCCCATTCTTTCTGTGTTTGCTGACGCTTGTCCACTGCTCGTCCAGTCAAGCTAATCTGAGAAATGGCTCAGCTTGCCCCTGGGCCATGAGAAGAAGCTGACTTGGTAGAAATGTTGTGTGCCCGTCTTGAAATCAGAAGGCCCAAGTTCTGGTCCCGTTTCTCCAATTTGCTGCATGACTGCAGCAGGAAATGCAATGGTGCAGGCCTGATCTCACACCTGCTGAAAGGCCTGATAACTGCCCCTATCTCTGCAGTGCCTGGGAGGTTGGGTGAGACAGCGAGGCACGTGAAATATGGAAGCTGGGTCTCAGGGACACTAGTACATCTGGTCAATTCAGGGGGAAAAAGAGAAAAAAACATCCCTGTAGGGGCTCATCAGGTCTTGTAGACCAAGCATCTGCGGCTCATTGGGATTTCTGTAGTTCAAACCACACTTGCTGAGCTGGTGCACGGACAATGGGTGGCCATATGGGGCTGCAGTGCCTGCCTAGCACGGGAGTGATTCACATCCTAGAAGACATTCTGATTTAACATAATGCAGGCCAGGTTAGGTTGAAGCACACACATCCACTCAAAAATGAGGGCTGGCTGCCCTCTGACCCTCGGTGCAACAGCTACCTCCCAGGCAGTGATCCTAGGAGACAGGAGTGTCCACATCAAAGGTGGAGAAGGGGCAGATTTATGGGTGTGCAGGGGCTCCTCCCAGGTGTGTCTGCTCCAACCCCTCCCCGCTGGAGCATCTGGAGAGAGGCATTGGCCTTGAGAAGGCAGAGAGAAAGGGTTTTTTTCTGAAGCCAGTGCCTTCTCTGGAGTCTGATTCAGGGAAGCTGGGCCCACTGCCAAGGCCCCAGCTGGGGTTGAAGGGAACATCACCTCAACTGACAAAGCCTGGAATGGGTCCTTCCTGGCCAGGCAAAATGACTTCTCCTTTGTGATGCTCTGCAAACACTTTCCCCAGGAAGCCTCCCCTGATTCCCTCAGAAAGGACAGGTTGCCGCTGTGTTCTCAAAATGTGCGTCTTCCATAGATCTTCTCTTGGAGGGAGGGCCCGGATTTCATTCATCCTGCAATGCCCAGCACAGTGCCTGATGCATACAATAAGTGTGGCGTTGCCACAAGGGTACTCGTTCTTGACATTCCTCTGTAGACAGATCTAAACAGTGCCCTCTCACAGGAAAGATGGGGAAACTAAGGCCCAGGCTTGCCCCAGGTGGCTGCCAGGAGCCAGCAGCCATGCAGGACGGAGCTCAGGATGCCCTCCCACCCACTGCAGCGCCGGTGGCCTTTGCATGCATATCTGGGCTTTGGTAGAAAGTTCTCCCTCCTTGCCCTGCCTTAATCCACTGACGAGGCTGTGCACAGCCCAGCCAGAAGGGGAAATAGCCGCATTACAAAAATCATACGAAAGAAATTATGGATGGAAAAATCATTACCTTATAAATCGGCTGAGCTGTTCAGAACTTGTAGGAAACAGGGCATATAAAATTCATATGGCACGTTGGGGCTTTGATAGCGCCTCATTACAGCTCTCAGACTCCAGTGAAAAATGTCCTCACCCAGAGAGGGCTAATTTTCCTTTATTAATGACATGGGGCGGGGCTGATACCATAAATTCCAGCTACCTGAGGGCCCTGGGCTTGGGATAAAGTCTTTTGAGTGACATATCTCTCAAAGCTGCACAGTCCCTCCTCCCTCTTCCCCCACCATCTGCTGTGCCCAAAGGAAGCAAGACAGGGGAGGGGGGCAACCCCTGCCCAGGCCCCCCATCTTCACACCACAGAAACATAATTTGGAGTAGTGGTGGAGGAGGCTAGCTTTTCTCTGATGAGGGCTTGACCTGAAATGTTTAATAAGTCAACCTCTTAATGGGATATGGAGTGCTGAGGATAAGGAGAATCACGCATTATCCCAAAATATAGATGTAATTTCTATAATGGGAATGGTGTGCACTATGCCACACTCCCTCACAGCCTGTCTGTGACCAGGATCAGGGCTCAGGCTATGCCAAGTAGGCAGGACTGGACCCTGGTCACAGGCCCAAGAGGATCCAAGAATATAGAGTCACAGCCATAATATCAGAGAAGAGTCAGGCAAGCTTGGCCCCTGAAAGCCTGGCGCCTAGCCTGTGGTTTGCCTTTGTTATAGCTGCAGTCAGCACCCAGAGTTCCACAATGTAGAGGTCTTCTCGTTAAATTCTCTTCCTCCATGACACAGATGAGAACACTGAGGGGCCACACATACTCCCCAAATGCCAGCACAGTGACATGGAGGGGCAGGGAAAGTGAGCCCAGGCCACCTGCCCCTACCAAGGTGCCCACACTTCCTCTGCAGTATGAAGTCATGGAAAACGCCCATGTGCTCCCAAAAGAAAACGAAAGGGGAGAGTTTGTCTGTCTCCCAGGTAATCACATGTCCTGAAACACTCCCCAGTGGCCACAGCTTCTTGAAATGCCCCAGCTGTCTTTGTTTATTTGGGTCCACATTTAGCAGCCCTTCTGACCTGTGTGCATGTTGCCTAAACTGAGGTCTACAGCAGCCTCCCGGCCCAGGTTACAGATGAGAAATTCAAGAGGCAGAGCAGGAGATGGTTGTTATGGGCTGAATCACGTCCCCCAATTTCATATGTTAAAACTCTAGTCCTGGTTGGTGCGACTCAATTGGTCATCTGTGCACAGTAAGGTTGCCAGTTCTATTCCTGGTGGAGTGGCTTGTGGGAGGCAGCAGATTAATGTTCTCTCATCTGTGTTTCTCTCTTTCTCTGTCTATCAATCAATCGATAAATTCTTTTTTTTAAAAAACAAAAAACTCTAACCCCAGTTCATCAGATCATCAGATGTGAATGTATTTGGTGACAGGCCTTGGAAGTAGTTAAGTTAAAATGAGGCCTTTAGGGTGAGCTCTAATCCAGCTTGACTGTTGTCTTCATCAGAAGGGAGATTAAGAACCACAGAGGGGCACCACATGTGTACAAGGAACGGCTGTGCACAGAGGCAGAAGAGGACTGCTGTCTGCAAGCTTGGGAGAGAGGTCTCGGAGGAAGCCAACCCTACTGGGCACCTGATCTCGGACTCCCAGCCTCTAGGGCCATGCACAAATGCCCACTGTTGAAGCCCCCAGTCTGTGAAATTTCTGATGGCAGCCCAAGCTAAGATAGCGGTTTACCCAAGATTTCCCAGCACAACACTTGAACCCAGGTCTTCTGACTCCCAGTTCTGATTCTTCCCTACTGACCAGTGGACACCTCTCAAAGCCCCAGATAGCTGTTCTGGCATTCAGAGATGACAGAAGTTGCATCTGGCTTGGCAGCAGGCTTTGTAAGTCTTGGCTGTTTTGTTGAACCATGTGCGGGCTTATGAGGTGGGTTTGCTGGGTGAGGGGGTGATGGGGAATGTGAGGGAGGATAGGGCAGGCCTGGCCTCTGAAGGCAAACTTGGCCCACACTGGGTGCTTTTGCCTTTGTGACAACTGAGGTCGGCACCAGGGGTTACACAACCATCTTCTTGCTCTGTCCCCACCTCTTGCAGCCAAAAGCGGAATCCCCTGATGGGATATTTGGCACAACCTGGGGTTTCACAGGCCTATTCCTTCCAGAAGAAGCTGCAGATCCAGCCAGCACTGGCCCACAGACTCACAGGAGAATTGCAACACTGAGGCGTTCACCCCAGATCAAATTCCCCACCGTGGGTCTTTGAACTACTTATTTATATGGTAGAAAATCTATTTTGCACCCTCAGCAGGGAGGTGGCTGGACACAGACAACAGTGCCATTGGGGCAGAGCTTAGGAAGCGTGGCTCCCGGGGGACTCTGCTGCCAGCCACAGTCCCCAGAGGGAGCTGCAGACTTCTCCCAGGAGCTGGCCCAGATGCTCTGGCCAGGGCAAGTTCAAAGCCTGGACACAGGCTTGGGGCACACATGACTGCACGAAGGCCTTTCTCGCAGACTGAGCTGACTCCTGATGCAGGCAGTGGGCTGTCCCCAGCGGTGCTGAGCTCGCTGGCAGCAGTGGTGGACAAGCTGCTGCTGGACATTGAGGAAAGGCCCTTAAACATCACATGGAAGGTTGACCAAAATGACCTTGAAGGCCTCTTCCAGCCTTGGAAAGGCAGGGGGTTAGGATCTAGATCCATCCACTCACTGAACATTTGCTGATGTGCCCTGTGCCATGACAAATGATACTGCTAAGGGAGCTGGTGGGGCAGAGGGAATGGACAATTACAATCCAGAATGAGGTTCACAGAGACAGACGAATGTTCAAGATGTGCCTGTGGCAGACACTATCCATGTCCTTCCCAACCCTCTCCCTGAAACACTCCTGGCACATTTCCAACTTCTTGGCACCTGCATTTCTTTGCCTGAGGCCCCCTCTGACCACCAGGTTGCACTGGCCTGAGCAGATGAGTGCTGCAAATGAAGGCTCCCTCTGGACCAGTGCCCACAGGAACTGGGGTGTGGAGACTTCAGCTCTCTGCCTCAGAGTGCAAAGTTTAAGGTGCGTGTTCTCCACCATTTCCAGGTCCCAGCAGAGGGAGCTCCCTCCACCCAGCTCACCTCTCCCACCCTCTGGGTTCAAGTCTCCCAAAACAACTTGTACTCAAAATCTTCACTCAGGTTGGCTTCTGGAGGAACATCATCTAAGGCAAACAGAGGCTGTCCCAATCCCACAGAAAGTGGGGTGGGGGTTGTGGCCAGGGTTTGCCCCCAGGACAGAGCTCTTTCCAGAGGAGAAGGGCGCCTTGCAGGTGGTTAAGGGCTGCACAGAGAGCAGTGTGTGGAGGACATAAACAGCCTTGTCAGGACAGAACACAGGAGGGGAGAGTAAGGCCAGGCTGATAGGGTCTCTTACTCAAACAGCCTAATGAAGGCTGCATGTCACCCATAGGCCCATCCCTCTCACATCGCAAGAGTCTCTGACTCTGGTCCCTGGCCCATATTTACTCAGCTCTCAGCCCCACTTATCTTCCCCTCCTTAGAGAATGTCTCCTTGGGCCACTTCCTCACTCTGCCCCTCTCCTGCTGTGCCCCACCATATGAATGCAGCAGAGCTGTGATGCCACACCAGGTCTTTCTCATGCCCCAGACCAAGCTGTTTCCTGCCATGCTATCTCCTGTCCCTGTGCCTTAGCTGCGAATTCACTCAGACCAGGAGGGGCATGAGTGTTGGTTGACTAAATAAGTAAGGAACTGAAGGAGGGGGAAGGAAGAAATCCTGCAGGTTAACCCCTGACCCCTCTCCATCTCCTCTAGCCCATTTCATATTCCATATCCTCTGTGTGGACGTTCTACCAAGGATGGCAGAAGGGGCCTGAGCTCAAGGACTAACTGCCCGACAGATCCCTTTCTCCATCTCGGCTACCTGGACTTCTTTATTTACTCTCCTTGCTACCGCACACTCCACCACCCACCCCAGTCCCCAGAACTGAAGTAACTTGTCAGCACCTAAAAATAATGACTAATAAATCCTTGGAATAGGAACCTGGCCTCTGAAACACTGAGGCCTCTTGGGGTGATAACCATGTTCCTCAGCCTAAGCAGATTCACAGGAATGTTCCTGGGCCTGCACAGTGTGTGCAGGTTAGCTATAGAGCAGGGCACGGGGTGGGGCAGGAAGGGAGGAGATCAGATGGAGAGATGAGAGAGAGACAGAAAAAGAGGGAGAGAGAGATGAGAGAGAAGGAGATAGGGAGGAAGGAAGGAAGGAAGAGACAGAGAGGGAAAGAGAGAGGGAGAAGAAAAGGGAGAGAAGAAGGTAGAGGTAGAGGTAGAGGGAGAAGAGGAAGAGGGAAACATAAGCTGAAAAGTTGTCAGTTTTCTGGAGTTAGTGGCTTCTGTTCAAGTCCTTCTGCCACTTGCTAGGGGAGTGATTTTTAGGCAGTGGCACTCAGTATCTCTAACCTTAATGGGAGTGATGATCTCTCAACGTCCCAGGCCATGGTGAAAATTGTGTGTGTGTGTGTGTGTGTGTGTGTGTGTGTGTGTGTGTATGAGAAAGAGAGAGAGAGAGAGAGAGAGAGAGAGAGAGAGAGAGAGAGAGAGAGGTGTTGACTTACTAAATACCAGACAAGATCACATCACCCCACCTGCATCCCTTTCCTGGATCTTCCATTGACCCTACAAGGCAGAAACTATTTTATTGATAAGGAACCACTTTATTGGAAAGAAGCTGAGGCTCAGAGAAGTCATGTGAATATCCCAAGATAACTCAGCTAATACTAATATGTGACAGAAGTGGGATATGAGCCCAGGCCACATGACTCCAGAATCTATGCTCTTAATTGACACAATTAGCATAATAGATCCTTGAAATGAGAAAGGAGCAGCCGGAAGCAGCATAAACCAAAGCCAGGGAAGCCGCCAGGAGCCATTCTGAGCTCTGCACTGGGGCTGAACTGGGAAAGCAAAACAGAAAGATAGAAACTGTCCAAAATATACCCCAAACCCAAACACCACAAGCCACAACATGGCCCCTGGCGCAGCTGGGCTCCCTAGAAATCCCGAGACAGACGAGGTGAAGAGAGGCTCAGGGCAGAGCTGCTTGGGGAGGCCTCGGGGCTGCCTGCTCCAAAGAGCCCTTCTCCTAAGAACTCGAAGATTGTCTTTGTTGCTGTTGGAGACTAGATGTTCCAGCCCGAAGTCATCTAACCCACCAAGAACAGAATTGAGTTTCTGTCTCCCCCCACCTCCTGACCCAGGATTCATTTTCACGATCCCCTTTGAATGGTGCAAGCTGGAGAGAGCCAAAAACAGGCCTCACGTGGCCACACAGTGCCAAGAATCTAAGCCTCCCCACAGCCCACCAGGGTCACCACTGCCGGACAGGTCTGGCCAGAACTTTCCGGGAACCAGTAAACTCCCCAAGCATGCCGCACTGCTCTCAGCTCCCGCTGAGCTGATCCATTTCTGCTAACACAGAACCAGCCAGGCTCTGGGCGCTTATTGCACATTATCTCACTTAATCTTGGAGGGGGAGACGGTACTATTGTAATTTTCCCTCTGCAGATGAGGAGACGGGCTGGGTAATTTGTCCAATTTCACTTTCCCAAGCGTCTTTGACTCAAAAGCTCTTAACAACCGTAATACTCGGCCCAAAGCTGAGCGACTCCAAGAGTATTTTTCTTGGCCATCTCTAAAATGGGGGAGATGGGGACTAACACCTCTCCAAAAGCCAGGCTGAGTTCTCATACCCCCTTTGATGTTTAAGAGTTTCACTTTCAGAATGTCTCAAAAGCAGCCAGAACCTGACTGGGCAGATAGGGGGGGTCGGGGACGGTGGGAAAGCCTGCCATGTGCCCTGGAAACAGGCCTCACAGAGCAAAGCCTTTCCTAATGAATGTGGCCAAGCAGAGTGGCCCCTGTGCAAATACCCTGAATTGGGGCTTGGTTGGTGCTGGGACCCAGGTCCACTCACTGGGGAGTGGTCAAGCCGGGAAATGTCAAGCTCTGGGGGATGAGCAAACAAATTCCTGTGAAATCCACATTCCTTGTGCTGCAGCCTAGGGCCCAGACCCACCAGTGTGCCCTGGCATTGTCCGGTGGTGGCCCGATTTGGGCAACGGGGCAGGATCAATATTTGCTGGTACATATTGGGTCCCACCTCCAGCAGCATCTGTGTTTGGACAACCCTACCTCCCACTACCCAGCATCTCTTGTACTTGGAGCTCCAGGGTTGGGGATAACTTCGGTGGGATTTCCCGTAGCATCTGACCTCTAACCTGTCACATATTTCAGAACTAGACAGTTGTGCAGGGAGCCTCACTCAGGGCCTGCTTGCAAAGCAATTTAGTTAATATGGGTAATTCTGGAAGTCATCCTTGATTCCTCATCTCTCCTTCCAAATCCCACTATCAGTCCATCCATCTACCCACCCATCTACCCTTCCAACATTTATAAAGTTCTAAATAGCTCTGAAAGTTTGTTTCCTCTCAACAGTCCCTGGTCCTGCCCAAGCCCAAGCCCCTCTTGCCTGAGTATCTGTAACAGCCTCCTACCTGGCTCCCTGCATCCTGCCTCGAGCCCTGCAATTTGTTCTATAGGCTGCAATTTGTTCTAAACTATCATCATGAGCCTGTCTCTCTCTGCCTAAACACTGCCATGCTCCCATACCTGCAGGACCGAGCATAGCTCCTCAGTGATTGCATTACTATTTCCTTCTTTTTCTGGCCTCATTCTGGCCTCCCCTCCACAGGAGTATGATGTAACGCAGGGCTCTGGACTTCGAAAGACATGGTTTTCAACTCAGCCACTTACCAGCTATGTTCTTTCTGGCAAGACACATTTCTCAGCCTCTGCAAAATGGAGGCTCTTGGGTATGAAACTAGGAAAATGTATTTCAAACACTTAGCACACGTGTACCACCTGCAGAGTTAGCAAGATTAATCATGCTACAACCCAGAGATCCTGGAAGGGGCCACATGAAGGTGTGTGAATGCCCTGCCGGCTCTTGGATTCTCTCAGGAGACTTTCTCAGGTTGGCTCTCTTCCTTCCTCTGATCTCTCCACTCCAGAGATTCTGGTTAGGTTTTGAGCAGGGAAGGAAAATATTGGTGATAATGCCTTGGGCGTCTGAATTAAGATTTCCTTCCTTTGAGGCTATACAGTCAAGATGCAACCAGAGCAGAAATGTTTCATTCAGCCAGTGAAACCGAATCTCTTAGCTTATTGCCTGGAATAAACCATAGTCCTCTACTGCTGAGTGGTGAGGGTCTCGGCTCAGAATTTCAGGAGCCACACTTTAGTAAGTAGTGTGAACCATGCAGGAAAGAGTGCCTTAGGCCCTACTAGGGTAGCCATCTCACAATTTGCATTTTGCAGTGGGGATAAGGAAAGCTCAGAGAGGGAAGGTAATTCACCAAAGGTCACAGCAAGAGGCAAAATTCAAGATCAGGTTCTGACCTCTCACCCTTGAGCTGGTTTTCATTTTGTTTGTTGTTTATTTTATTGAGTTCATAATGATTTATTCAGAAAGGCAGCTTGTGTAGGTGCTGAGAGGAGATAGCATGGCTTTTGGGGTACCCCACAGACTGAAGTTCAGATCTTCCAAATAATTAGCTGTGTGACTTTGGGCAAGTTGCTTGCCACCTCTGAACCTGTTTCCTCATTTGTGAAACAAGGGTAATCAGCCTCCTCCTTGAAAAGGTGGGAGATTAAATGTAAAAAGGATCAGTAGAGCACCTTGTACAGGGCTGGGCCTCCAGAGGACCTCAGACTTGTGGCTCAGGTGGATTTTTGAGTCAGACTGTCTGGGTTTTATTTAAACATCTTTACTTGAAGTATTTCAAACAAACAGAAAAGTACAGAGAAATCGAACAAATACCTAGGTACGTGCCACTGAGATTTAACATTGATCTTTATAATATTTGCTTCACATATTTTTAAAACAAATTAAATTATAGCATCAGAAGTCTCCTTGCCCTCCCTTGGACCACCTCACTTCTTTCCCCTTCAGAGGTCATCACTTCTGAGGCTGGGGTGCACCCTTTTTGTCCTCATTTTTATCCCTCTATTACATGCATGTGTGTGCATAAACAATATGGAATACTGTTCTATTTTTTAAATTTGCATAAGTGGTAGAAGACTGCACACATTGTTCTATGATTGGTCTTTCTATCCATTATGCGAGACTTACCCATGTTGACACATGTAGGTCATTCATTCCAATTGCCACCTATTGTTCCATCGCACAAATATACTATGCTTTATTTACTCATTTGATGGACAACTTCCCAGCCATGCTCATACTGTTTTCACTAAATAATCATAAAGAAGAGAGGTGGGGGAAAAAAGCCACTCTCCCTGCAGGATGGACAAGCTACTTTCTGCGAGGCTGGACTCAAACAAAGAAAGGCCCCTGAAATGCTGATCAGCCTGGGTGAGTGGTGCCAAGACAGCCAAATGTTTCCTCCCCTTGGAACAGGAGGCTGCTGCATTCTGTGCCAGGAGGAGAGAGAAGATGAGGCAGGATCCCTGCCCACTTCCACACACACATCCCCTCCACACTCTCTGGAGTGTTCCTGCCCCTACTCTGTGGGTCTTTCTGCCCACCATGTTTGCTATGGACCCAGGCTCTTCCCTCTGCTGCCCTGCTTCAGGCTTGGTGCTTGGCACTCAATAGGTGCTCAGTTAAATAATAATGATGGATGCCTAAGAGAATGAAGTAAAAGTGAATGAGTGAATGAATGATAAAAGGACTTAGCAGATGAATGCAATTAGTTGTCAAATGTCATTTGGGGCTTTGAAAGCCTCTCCCACAACTTGGGAAGGCAGCTTGGATCGGGCTGAGATTCCCATCCTTGGTTCTAGGCTCAGCCCTGCAGCTGACAGCCCAGGCTCCCCTCACAGCACGTGCTCAAAAGCTGTGGACTCTTCCCAGAAGTGATGTTTGAGGTTCTGAGCAGCTAAGGGCCCCCTCCCTGCTCCAGCATACCCGCCCCCATGCCCGGGCTGCACACTGTCCACACATGGCCTCTCATTTTTCAAGAGCACAGTCTGGGATGAATTCCTTGCTCACCACCTATGGTAAAGGAGATTTATTACCCCAAGAACTCTTTTTATCCTCTTCCTTCCCAGAGACTTGGATGGATTTTATCTTGATAAATGATGAGGCCTGGGCCCCGTGGGCAGAGAAAGAGGTAGGCGGGGAACTGTGCGCCTGGATAGGAGAAGGAAAAGGAAAAAATACTAGAGGCTGTTGATGTGCAGGAGGCGCTGTCACTCAGAACTCCTCCATGGCTGGAGATGGCCCCAAATAGGAGATTTTTGGACAATTTTGGCAAATCCAGCAACTTGCTTGGTGATCACAGTGGTATGGCCTTCTTCATCTGTATCCTCTGGTGCTTTGGACTCGACTGTTATAAAGGCACCTTCTGCATCTAATTGGTCAGTCTTTGTGCAAGGCAAGGATTTTCCTGAAGTGGCCTCTCCTTTCTCAGCCCTGGGCCCTTCGTAGGTGCTTCCTAATCAGGGACCTCTTTCTGTCCTCAGCCTGCCTCCTTCCTGAACCACTCCGAGAAGTTGCTGCCTGAGTGCTCATCTTAGCCTGCAGACTTCGCAGGTGCCCTGCCTGGCTCTGGTCCTGTGAGCTTGGGCTCTCGCCACATCCTAGCCCTGCCATACTGTGTGTACCCTCCTACCTACCCTTCTACAGGGCCAAATGCCCTCCTTGGGGAAGCTTAAGGTGCCCTTCTCAGTACCTACCTCTGATCCCTCAAATTTCTCCTGAAGACTCTGCCTGAGGCCTAACTGCTCACCTGTTTGTCTCTCCAAGTCACCCCATTTTTGTCACTGGATCTGATCCAGAGCCTAGTGGGGCCTGCACAGAGAAGGCCTCCAACAATGAATAAAGGAGATGAGAGAGAGAGAGAGAACGCTCCCTGAGACCCTGTCTTATGTCAGTGGTCTGTCCCTGGACATGAGGACTGTCTTTGCTTCTCTGAGAACTGTTTTTGCCACACAGTAAATGCTCCACGCATGATAATCCCTGCTAACAATGTCTCTGAGCTAAGCACTGTGCCAAGCACTTTATATCTTATTTAATACATTTAATGACCTGTGTAGTAGGGTTTATCATCCCGTGTTAGATAATGAGGGTAAGCTTGAGCAGAGGGAAGCGACCTCAAGTCCACACAGCCTATAAGTGCAGTCAGATCTGAACGTGGCAATTGGAATGAATGACCTACATGTGTCAACATGGGTAAGTCTTACATAATGGATAGAAAGGCCAATCATAGAACAATGTGTGCAGTCTTCTACAACTTATGCAAATTTTAAAAGTAGAACAATATTCCATATTGTTTCTGCACATATATGCATTTAATAGAGGAGCCCTGTCCCTGGAGCCTGTGTTTCCATTCTGCCTCACCTGCACCCAGTGGGCAGCCGGGCTTCGGCCTCTTGTAGAAGCCCACTAGGCAGAAGGGGATCACCTTTGGGCCCTGAAGTGGCTAAGCCTGCAGGCACCCCTAGAAGAGCCTCAGGCTAGTGGCTTGGTGGTAGCTGGAAGGGGGTCTGGGAGCAGTGGGGAGCGCCTGCCTTGGCTTGGGGGTTGTGGTGGCTTGGTCAGGGTGGTGGCCCTGTGTGCTCCCTAAGCCAAAGACAGCCAAGCAAGCAATGGCCACTGTTCAGCTTGGAGAGAAGCAGAGGAATTTCTGCTGGGAGTTTGCCATTTCTTTTTTTAATCCTCACCCGGGGATATTTTTACATTGAATTTTAGAGGGAGATGAAAAGAGAAGGAAAGACAGAAAGAAACACTGATGTGAGAGAAATACATCCTACATATGCCCTAATCAGGGCCCAGGCCAGGGAGAAGCCTGTACCCAGAATCAAACCTGAGACCCTTCAGTCTACAGTCTGATGCTCTATCCACTGAGCCAAACCGGCTAGGATGGAGTTTGCCATTTTTTCAAGACACGGGCTGGCACTACTACACTTCATGCCAGTACCTGGCTTTGTGGGCCTGACCCTCCTGTTCCCTATCCTTTTTTTCTTCTTCCTTCTCCTGCTCTCTCTTCTCCATCTGGCCTATCCTCCCACCTCTGGATGTCCTCTACCTGCCAGTGCTGCGGTTCAGTGGTTACAGCCCATGGGGCCCAGCTGGCCCATGTGAGCTCCAGCTGGCCCCCAACCCCTGCATCCAGAATCAACTCCAACACAGCCTCTGCTCCTACCTTCCATTTCAACAATCGTGTCTGAGAGTGTAGCTCATGAGCCCCGGGCATTGCCTGCCTTGGTTTTGACTTGTAAAGCTCTGGATGTGGAATTCCGAAGTCTTTTTGCAGTGGCCCATTTCTGGCCTGGTTCTGGGGTCAGGGGAGGCTTCTGCATGCACCACTAGGCCCAAGGGCAGAGCCCAAGTGGGGGCCTTCCTTGGCCCTTGCTGTCCACTTTATTAAGAGAAGCAGGGGTTACACCCCTGGGTCTCAGTGGCCCATTCCCCATTTCACCTGCTCCAATGGGAGAAGGCTCCACCTGGCTACCCGCTGGAGGATGAAGTCTTCAGAACCTTCTAGGCCTTGAACCTCTATCTCAGGGCTGATCTCATCCCTTCATCTCACTTGGTATGATAATGATCACTCCTCTCATCGAGCAGCTCTTCACAGTTAACCAAACCCTCAGGCACTCATGAGCTCACTCAGCCCTCACCACAACCCCGGCCTGTTGACAGATGTGGAAATGCAGCACAGGGAGCTGAGGCCCAGCGGGGGACAGAGTGGATCCGAGATGTGAATCCTGCTGGTCAGAGGACATGTCCGTGAACACCTGCCATGAGCCGGCTCAGTGCAGGGCCCAGACAGTGAACAAAAGGCCCCTGATTTTGACATCTGTGCCTTTCATTGTCCTAGAGAGCTCAATGCTGGGTGATTTGGACAGACTCACATCACTACTTCTACTCCCTCATTCTTGCCTTTCTCTCTCAAACTCTTCTTCAAACACCCAAAGGCTCAGCTTAAGTCTCCTTTCTCCAACAAGTCTTTCCATGGAGGCCCACATCCCACCGCAGGCCAGCTAAGATACTTACCTTACCCTGCTGCAGGCAGCCAGACTGGTGACCTGCTGAGCTGAGTCAGCAGAACAGCCTGATTCCTTCTTCCTTTGTCTCTTAACCACCGCCTCCTGTCACCTGGCACAGGGATGGGCATCTAGAAAGAATGCCTCATACACCAGCCCAGGGTTCACATGTGTGGGGAGACCTAGAGCTGAATCCTTGCTACAAATGACATGGAGCTCTGATGAGACCTGAGTTCCTGAGTGACAACATGAACCTTCCTTTCCTCCTCTGGACCCAGCGTCTTCTTAGTAAAATGACGGTCTCATGGTCCAATGGAATCTAAGCCCTGGCAAGCATCAATTTCAACTTTCAGTGCCGCAGGGGAGGAGACAGGTTCCAGAGATGGTCATTGGTTCCTAGCAGAACCAGGATGACACCTTGTCTAGCCTAGGTGACAGCAACAATCCCTTCCAAGTTTAAATTCTTTATCTGAGCCTCATTTTCTCATTCGTGATGTGACCATTAGGTTTCTAATGACCCTCCCAACCTTGCATCCTGGGCTTCTCTCATTTTCTGGGAATGATCGTTATAATCCTGGCCAGACCCAAGCTTTGAGTTAAACATGCAAATCAGTGAGAGAGGCAGATGCTTCTGTTCTGGGCAGTGGAGGGACACAGCACCCTAGGAGTGAGTCAGGCCTTGAGCTCCAATCTCAACTTTCCTCTTGCTAACAATATATTACCTAAATATGCTCCCTTATTCCTATAAAGGGAAATACTAAGAAATGCTGCAAGGATACAGGTGATATGAGGTATGAATGTAAAGGACCTAGCACAGCACTCAGGTTATTGTTACCATGACCATAGTTGCTATGATGATTGTTGATCATCACAGGTCAAGAGGCTCATCTTCACTGATTGGGTGCACGGCCCATGTGCAACAGGAAGATTAGCCCTGTCTACGTGCTAGAGGCTCCTATGCCTGCAGGTGATCAGCCTGGACACAGAAGCCATCAGGGACCAGGGGCAGATCCAAGTTCCAACAGCAATATCTGAGGTGTTCTGCCCCTTGAAGGTTCCAGTCTGAGAGAGGTAGATGTGGGCAGGCCACTCAGTTCAGGGCTGGTCAGATTGTCAAGAGCAAAGAGAACACGCCTCTGTGTAAGTCCCAAAAGGGGACCTTTAATTCTTAGGAGATGAGGGAAATCTTAAGAGATATAATTTGACTCTAGAAGTTTTGACTGTTTCTCTCCAGTGGTCCTAAGGAGGCAAGAGAAGGTCCATCCTGCCTGTTTCCCAAAGTCAAGGGCTCACACTCTGGGAGAGAGACATTGGTCCCATCTCTTTGAGGCTTCTGAACCAGTGAGTGGCCCAGTCAGGACAGCACTCCCTGTTTGCCAACCCAATTATCACCAGCACAGACCTCCCCAACCTTTCCTAGTCCAGGAAAATCTTGGAAAACTCCCAAGGCATGTGCTATGATGAAGGTGAAGGCTAAGCCAGGAGGCCCCTTGGCTGTGTTCCTCCTGTGCTTTAGAACTTGGCTGTGCCTGTGATGCAATTCAGCGGACCCTCTCCACCTCACCCTTCCCGTCCAAGCCTGTTATTCCCTGACTTTCTAACAAGCGCCCAAATGAAGGCAGGCTGAAAGGCCCTGGGGGCCTCTACGTCCAGGAATGGGCTATTAGTGGATTTCAAAGGCCCATATTTGACTGCAAAGCTGCAGCCAGCTAGACCCTCATCCTCAGGCCCTGTCATAGCCAATCTGCCCCTCACCAGCTGGTAAGAGATTTCCCTACACTCAGCTCTACAGTCAGACATCAGAGCCACCTGCCTGTCTCCGTAAGGAAGTAAAATGTGTAATGACAACTGCATTTGCAGAGCTGCCTTGGATTGTGGACCCAGATGCTCTGAAATCATTCTTGGCTGAACTGTGCGCAGTGGCACATCCGCTAACAAATGAGAAAACACTGTCTTTAGCAGAGAGGGAAGGCGAAGATGTCAGTCCTTCTCTGGCTTGCACCCACAGCCAGGCTCCATATCTACCTTTTTCTACAAAGTTGGGGAGGAAGTAGTGTGGCATCAGCATGTGAAACTAGGAGTAGCTGGTGGTAGAAAGAGAGCAAAGCAATGAAGATGCAACAAGAGGAAGGAAGCACCTGGTGCTTCCTAGCAAGGTGACTTGGGTCAAGTTCACCAGCCTGTCTGAGCTTCAGAGGGGCCTGGGAGGAGGATTAAATAAGATAATGTTTGTGAAGTACTTAGCATTACATATATTGGCTTCCTTCCATTTTTTCTGGAAAGGAGGAGAGAAGGAGGGAGGGAGTGAAGACAGAAAATGGTGATCTCTTCCAAGGACAGGCAAACATGCCCAATGGACATCAGAAGTGTAAAATTGTGTGTTTGCAGGCTCTGGAATAACTTTCCTGTGACATTCTGGGTTTTAATGGATTCCAGAAACCTTACAATTTTTCTACAGTCAGAACAGGATGTTTAACTTTCGTCCTTTGTAAAAAAAAAAAAAATACCGATGCGCTCACTAATCTCTTCATTCACTGGAAATATGTGGGAAACAATGAGACATGGGCTAAAAAGACCAATGTGAACTACTCCGTTTTTAAATAGAAGCAACTAACACGAGTGTAGCAAATGTGGCTGGAATCAATAACAAAACTCCTGGAGATGAACCATTGCGAGTGATACTTGATCAGGGGCAAGCGCTTGGGAGGCTCCAACTTTGGAGGCCGGGAGTGGGGTTTGGACTTCCTTCAGTACCTCAGGGGCAGGAAGAGGAAATGCTTTTATCGGACGGGGGCTAGGAGGTGAGCTGGCTTACCGAGAAGATACCATCCCCTTGTTCTTTTCTCTTGAATTTCTTCCTAATGTGAGATGAGGAAAGGAAACTATTTTACAGGAAACCTCAATGTAGGAAACTCAGCAGTACCCAGGCCCATTGGCATTTGCCATCTACAGGAGAGTGTCATTTTTTAGACATGAATCCCTGAGCCAGATGCTTCAGAACTCCAAGGCCAAATGACCTTGCACATGACTGTTTCCAGCTTGGTCACTAATGCAACAGGTGAACACATCTGAATGAAGGAAAGAAGGACAGAGGGAAGGAGAACTGAATGAGAACATAGGTGGGACTCCGCTTTTTCAACTCAAAAGCCTGGTCCAACTTTGGGATATTACTCTGCTCAGCTGTCATCAGCCTAGAAACCTCTGGGGACCTTGAACCATGAGGCCTCACCTTCCCCAGCGTGGCAGGTGTCCTCAGTCATTTTTGTAAAAATAAAGATGTCTGTACTCATTCATAGGGAAACAGGGGTTTCAGTCTCAGCCACCCCTTCTCCCCAAGGCTTTGCTCTGGACCCTGCCCAGTGAGCATCACAACAATAGTCAGGGAATGGTTCAATGCCCCTCTGAAGATTCTTTGATTGGTCCTTCTTCCTCTTCCCTCCTCTCCTTCCCCCAAACGAGCTAGGTTCAGCCTATATCTATTCTTCCTCAAAAGAACCCCACAGCATGGGGCTTTCTCTTAAAGTATCAGTTCCTCCCCACTTGAGGACAGGAGCTGTTTTATCCATATTCCTATCTCCATTGCCTAGAATTTAGTTAGTTCTTAATAATAAGTTTACTAAATGGTGGATAGATGATTGGATGGGAGGAAAAGGAAAAGGAAAACTTCCTAGGCTTGTTGAACATACACAAATGAGTTAGAGCCACAGACCCATCATGCCCTGGACAGTGTGCTCATCATAATCACCAAGTCAGGCACATCCATCTGTTTAGGCAGGTGTGCACCACCTTGGTCTCCAAGAGAAAGTGACGCATGATGGTGAATGCCTGGTCTCCATTCTGATTGTTCCCTGCCTCCTAGGCTCAGATACGTAGCAAGGGGTGGCAGGAAGCATGTTGCCAAGTCTTGGGGCCCTGGAATTGACTAATTCTTGGCAAGCGCTGCTTCCTCTTTGTCAAGGGAGAAGGCGGGTAGAGGGCAGGGAAAGAAGGCTTGAGGAATATATTTCTGAGGCTTGAAGGCCATCGGATATCATGCAGAATTATGTTGCCTCGAGCACAGGGGAGCTGAATCAGAAGCATATTCCCTCCCAGTCACACATGGTTTGAAAAATCAGGGCAAAGCAAAGAGCACTTGGAGGCCACCAAGGCAACCAAAACTGGCCCCCAGAGGTTGTTCTAGGGAAGGAAGGCAGGGGTATGAAGGCAGAGGTGTTTTTTTTTAGACCTACTCTATCATACCAACAAAAAACTGGGGGCCCTAGTGTATCAGTCAGGATCTAATCAATAGACACTGAATGGGTTGAATGTTTATGTTCCCCAAATTCATGTTGAAACCTAATCCCTGAAAAGGTGCTATTTGGAGGTGGGGCCTTTTGTAGATGTCTAGGTCATGAGGGCAGAGCTCACATGAATGGGATCAATGCCCTTATATGAGAGACCCCTGAGCACTCTCCTGTCCCTTCCACCATGTGAGGACACAGAGAGATGAGTGCTGTGTATTAAGCAGGCCCTCACCAGAATCTGCCAGGTCCTCACCTGAATCTGGTCCTGGACTTACAGAACTGTGAGAAATACATTTCTGTTGTTTATAAGCCACCCAGTCTATAGTAGTTTGCCAAAGCATCCCACACTGACTACACCAGAAGCCACACAGTGATCTGAGCTTTTGATGCCCGGCCTGCCAGTGGGAATTCTGTGCCAGTGTCTGTAGAACAACTTATACCTTTAAAGCATTTTCATAAATAACTAAAAACTTACAGCCTCACCTCCTCTTTCTCAGATTCCGAGCTCAGCCATGTTCCCCGCCTGTCCCCCCTCCCAGCCTCAGTCAGAAGGAACCCTTTCATGAGTACCCCCGTGCCTCCTGTCCCACAGTGTGGTCATCATCATGTGCTGTGTAACCTCCTGGGCCGTGTCCCCCTCCTGGCTTCCAGCACCACTTACGGAGAGACAAACACTGCTCCCACCCCTTGCCCCATGCTGTGTTTGTGTTAGGGATGCAGAGATAGGTGAATCATTTACAGTTCCTCAAACTTCTCAGTCTGGTGGGGAGACAGACCTGTGAGGAGAGAAGGCAGCAGACAGCATGATGTGCTGCTCTAAGAGTGATCCAAGTGCAACAGGAAGCACAGTCAGGGCATGACCAATGGCCCATTAAATGTGCCAGAGACGGTGGGTCAGCCTGAACTGGACCTTGAAGGATGAGTACGATTTTCTAGGCAGAGGGAACGGTCTAGGAAAGACATGAAGACACTAAAATTCAGAAATTATCAGGGCAGCAGGGTGATTTTCCTCGGGGTGAGAGCATAATCACAATCATAGGAATAGCAGATATACTCACCAGTTTTCTAAATGCCAGGCAGGGTCCTAAGTGCTTACCCTGTGTCTACTCTTTTCAATCTCACAAGCAAGTCTACAAGGTGGTACTATTATTTCGATTTTATAGTTGAGGAAACGGAGGCACGGTTGCTTGTCCAAAGATGTACCAATGGTAAGAAGCTGAGAGTCACTAGGGCGGAAGCTAGAGGGCTGGGCAGGACTGGGGGTGGGGGTGAAATTGGAAGGACTTGGGAAGCCCTGCACACCTGCTGATCAGAAAGGCTCCTCCTTACCCTCCCTCTCCTATTTCCCTGCCCACCCCCACCCCCCACCCTCCACACACACACTCTAACCAGGACCAGACCTGGATCAGGTTTGAAATCTGATAAGAGGCAAAATGGCTTGGAGTCAGCAGAGGAAATACATTCACTTCCAAGAAAATTACATTGTTGTTTAAGAAGAAAAAGAAAAGCTCTCCCCACCCCCAATGAGCAACTTGGAGCCCTGAATGAATGTGCTGGCCTCCCTCGGTGTGACCCTTTCACTCTTGATGGTCTCGTCCTGCAGGACTCAGGAAGGGAGATAGTCAGGGCAGGTGGGAAGATGTGTTAGAGGGGCTGGTCCTGCCCCCTCACTCGCTGCTTCACAGGTGGGGGCTCCCCATGGGCCCAGGCAGATTGGTGGCAGAGCCTGTGCAAAGGCCCTGGTCCTCGGACCTCCATTCCATGCCCTTTCTTTCTTTCTTTCTTTCTTTCTTTCTTTCTTTCTTTTAATATATTTTATTGATTTTTTACAGAGAGGAAAGGAGAGGGATAGAGAGCTAGAAACATTGATGAGAGAGAGACATCGATCAGCCGCCTCCTGCACACACCCCACTGGCGATGTGCCCACAACCAGGATACATGCCCTTGACCGGAATCGAACCCGGGACCTCTCAGTCCGCAGGCCGACGCTCTATCCACTGAACCAAACCGGTTTCGGCCCATGCCCTTTCTTTACCTCATTTCCTCCAGGCTCCCTGGAAGTCATTAGCTCTTGTCACCAGCAAGTCCTGGATCTTGGTACAATCTAAGGCAACAAGGCCTCTGCAGGAGTAGGGGTTTCTCTGAGGTGGGGTGGGACCAAGAGGGCCAACAAGGGCCTGGCCTTTGTGCACTGCTCTGCTCCTGGGGACAACTGGGACGGGAATCATTCCACACTTGCTCCTGTGGGAACAAGTTCTCCTCATGATCCATTGGACTGTAGACTCCTAGAAGAGAAGGCAGCTCTTACACCTGTGATACTCCACGTGTGTCAGCCAGTGCACCCTGGAGCTTCAGTCACCATTGGAAGAGCAGCCCGCAGGGAGTCACAATAGTGCTGTTCCCATCATCTCTGGGGAACTCTCTCTCCATCTGTTCATATATAAACTTTGTCACATATTTTCTAGCTAGTTTAGTTCCCCGGGACCCACGTCTGTCTGGTCTCCTGGGGTGACTTTCCACTCCCTGTCCGGGTGGGACATGACTCAGGTTGTTGTCATTCCAGATGAGCTTGACCAGCCACTGCATCCCTTGGCCTCACAGACACTGGCTGCCACCCTGCCCTGCCACCACAGGGAGATTTGGGAAGAATAACGGGTGAAGGAATGGATGGTCACATGGGTGGATAGATGGGTGAAGAGATGAATGACAGGCCCAAGGTCCCACTAGGAGCATGACAGACAGAACTAGAACCCAAGAGTCCCAACTCCCAGCCCAGGTACTTGCTTCTACCTCCGTGTGCTCCAGGAGGCAGCCGAGCTGAGGTGAGTGGGATGAGGGAATGGAAAACGAGGTGAGGGAGGGGTAATGCAAAGGAACAAGTGAAGTGAGAGAGTCAGAGAAGGGCAGCATAATCTTGGGAAAGCCACATGGCCTAGCATTAATATCTGACTCAGTCACCAGACTGCCCAGATTCACTTACTAGCTGGTGATTAGCAAGTTACTTGAACTCTGTGTACTTCTATTTGTTTGTAAATTGAGGATAATATCAACTGTCTCCCTTATAGGGTCAAAGATGAGGTTTAAATGTATTGATATTTTTAAAGCAATTAAGACAGAGCCTGGCACACTGTGCCATATAAGCATTCACTCTTATTCTTAGTTATAAAAAGCTGAGCATCAAATGGCATGAGAGGTACCAAAGAGGGTGACAGCCACAGCTATTATTTCTATGTGCTGACCAGGTTCCACCCACCAACCCAGCTGGGCCTTTCCCAGGAGCCTGCCCTATGGACCGCTCTCAGAAGGAACCACGCTTGCTTCGTGTCCCGCCCCTAACATGCATCCCAGGAGCCCTGGCAGCGTTTATAACCAATTGGCCCTGTGGCTGCCCAGGCTGCCCACACCTGACTACTCTCTGGCACTCATGTTGTAACACCGCAGCCTTGTCTAGTCTTCACTCCACTTGTTTCTCAGCAACTCCACGAGGTGGGTGGGACATAGATAGCATCCTTGTACACAAGAAGAAATTGAGGCTCTGAGAGGTAAGGCGGCTTGTTCAAGGGGAGCAGAGCCCTGAGGGCCAGTGGAGAGTGGAGGCCTTTTAGTGAGGTTTTGAAGGGCCCAGGAAGGAATCACAGAAGAAGTCCTATGCAGACAGATCCTTAACAGTTATTTTTATATATAAAGGGAAGGCGAGTCTTGGGGAGAATCTGGTTCCCTCAGGGGAGAGAGAAACCCTCGAGTTGCCTGAAGACTGGAGAAATGAAGGTCATAGGAAGAGTGTGAAGGGCTAGGGGTGTGAGGCATCCAGGCTGGGAGGCTGCTCCCTGTGGGGCCCCTCAGGGCTCCTGTGCCTGCCAGACGGGTGCCTCCCATGCGTGAACCCAGGACCCGGGAGGGGAAGAGGGCAGTGTGTGGTTTGCCCACAAGTCACAAAGGGAGCTTTCCTAAAGTGTCTGGGATGCTGTTGCCAGGCCCACAGTCTTTATTTGCTATTTTCCACCAGATTTACTGAGTGGACACATTCATTTCTGGCTCACTATCTAAAGAGCTGCAAACACACACTCTTTACAACCAAAGGGAGCTGGGGCTGCAGTCAGCGTGTGGCTGGGGCGAGGGGACGGTGCTGCACGCAGCAAGCCCACAGGGCCAGAACAAGGAAGCAGAGTGTCGGATGTGATTCGAAACACAGCACTGCCTTCCAGATGTGTCTACACCACCAGATTTTCCTGTCTAGACTATGGGACTGATTTCCCACTCCCAGTGGAGAACTATGGAGTGGTCTGAATGGGTTTCGAACAATGCAGGGCCCCTGTGGCCCAGGGGAGCCTGAGAGGCCGCCATAGTAAACACCTACTGTGTGCCAGGTCTGGGGGCGAGAATGTTGCCTGGAACATTATTTGACGTGGTCAGGAATAAATGCAAAGGGCAGTGGGCTTGGGAGCCATGTTGACACGAACTAAAGTTGGTCTTTGCCTTTTTTCCTTTTAAAGGCAAAACCTGGCTTTTTAGCTAAAAACAGGGGCTATAAGAGGATGCTGATACTAAGGGGAGACATGTGATGGGAGAACTCACTGTCACATGCCTCAGAGCAGGCCATGGCCTTATTGTGCAGAAAGAAGACTGCCTGCCTATCAGAGGTCAGGACAGAGTGCATAGTTGTAAAACTGGAAACCTGCCCAGAGAGCCCTTGTCTAGTGCTGGAGCAGAGGGTCCCGTGGTGAATTCCCACCAGGCAAAGTCAGTAATGCGCGAGCAACTCAGCAGCTCCTGCCATCAAAGGAGGTAGGAGGAAGCAGACTGGTGAATTGGATTTTAAAAGAAAAAAAAAAGGCATTTACCAGCAGATGAGGAGGTGAAGGGGGCTATTCTGTTTGCAAATCCTTATGCACTTGATTGAGAACCTCACAGGCTTGATGGATGCTAGGCCGGTCTGAGAAAAGATCCTCTCAGTTGGCACCTGCCTTTTGGATGCTTCAGATTGGTACCCACTGGCAGAGAGTAGAATGCAGGGATCGTCAGCTGGCCTGGCACCAAGCCCAGCCATGTTCAAGAAGCTGTGTGGTCTAGTGCAGAACCTTGGTTTGCACAACCACAAGTTGGAATAAATGTCCTGTCCTATAGCCCTCATCACCCCACACAGTAAGCCCAGCTCCTAAAGGTCTTGCAGAAAAGATATGAGTAGACAGAGACACCAAGTGTTAATGGGAGACCATGGCAATACTTACGCTTGCCAGGTGGTCTAGAGTCTAGTGATGCATGGAGAGGCTGAAAACAGAGCTGGAAGGAACATCAGAGATAAAATAAGCTCCGTTCCCCTCACCCTTCCATTTTAGAGATGAAAAGACTGAGGTTCAGAAGTGAGAAGTGGTTATTCTTGTCTCTCCACTCACTGTTTCTGAACCCAGGAGTTCCTCAATCTAGTGTCTCCTCACACATCTGCACATACTGACTTGCAGGTCCTGAAAGGTTCTGGTGACACATTGGTCCTGGTCACCCAGGGTTCTGCACACTGAGGGAAGGTCAGTGCTGAGTGGCTCACGGTTCTGACTGAGATGTTTAAAATGTGTCTCTAGGGTGGGCTGAGCCTTAGGTGTTAAATGGAGATCAGCTCCTCCCAGACAGGAAACAGCCTCTGCTCCAAGTTGTTAAAAGCAGGTTAACACTCCACTGAGACTTCTTCCTGAGCCCACGAAACCGGACATTTTCCTATGGTGTTAGCAACGGGGATTAGCTCTCCCTCACACATGCACACTCGCATGCAACCTGAAATGCTACCCATTAAACCTGATGTTTACCGCTAAGCTACAGCCACGTTTTCTCTTCGGTGACTGATTCCATCCCCAGGGAGGTCACTATACTTCCTCAGGGTACCCAGCTGAGGTGTGCACCAGTCACAGAATGCTATGGTCCTGGCCTCCAAACACTGAGGTCTGTTCATGTTTGTGATTCCCACTTACCCTCCTACCATGGTGTGCATTGCATAGACACACGGGATATAATTAAGCAGCGAAAATGGGAGAGAATAATGTCTCAGATCAGATCCAAGACAGAGCTTTTCTATAACTGATGGACATGAAAGGAAACGAGGCTCCATCCAGTGGAACAGGGGTTGTGCCTCCCAAAGGTCAGCTGACTTGAGTCCATCCACGCACCACTCCTATAGGCACAGTCATGAAGAGGAGCCTGCGGTCAGACAAGCCTGGTTTTGTCCCTCAGAAGCTGTGGACCTTGGACAATCCAGGTGCCCTCCCTATGCCTCAGGGGAAAAAATAGTCCTGAGATGTTAAGGCTGCTGAAAAAAAAATCAAATAGAATGTGAATTCTCACTCAGAACAATATGATGTCATTATTGCTATGTGTGAGAGCACAAGGCAGAGATTCAGTGAGGTGACCCTAGCCCAGGCCACCTTGGAACCCTAACTACTCCTGATTCTGACCCCCGGCACAGACTCTTCCATCTCTGGAGCATTCAGTCATTAAGTCAGAGGTCAGGGGGTCACCGTGTGGAGACAGACTAACTGCATGGAGGGGAAATGGAGATGTGTGTGCCTGTATCTCCAGCATTTAGAACTGGAGAGGAAGACACAGGCCCATGCAGCAGGAAGTCACAATTCTATCTCCCAGAAGCCCACGTGCACACATGCCAGAAACACCCCTGGCCCAGGTACTAACGCTTTGCCCTCAACAAGGTGGGAGGGTCCTGGGGGAATCAGTGAGTGCTGCCTTGATCCAGAGCACGTGGGCAATGCACTGAGTCATTTTCTACTTACTCATTAAATATGCACACAGGAAGCACCAACTATGCGAGGCACTGGGCTATACGCGAGGTCATTCATTCATCTATCATTCCTTCAGTAACAAGTGTCTGTTCAGTTCTATGTGTTAGGCACTAAGCTAGGTGCTGTGTATCTAGTAGTGGGTCAATCACACATGGCCTATTGTCCCATTACGATCCCAGTCAGGTGGGGGAAGGGAGGCAACTACAGGGTGAGCAAAAGTAGGCTTACGGTTGCTCATATGAAAAATAACACAGTAATTAGTAACAATTCAAGAATGAAGTTTGTGTTTCCCATGCTCACAACTATAAACCTACTCCCTCTCCCCTGTATATGTTACAAATTGTGGTAGGTATCATAAAGGGATCACATTGGGGAAAGCTAATAATGTTGGTGACAGGCAAGGGGCATTGATCAGACATCTGAAGAGAAGACTGTTGAGATTTAAGTGGAAGCGCAAAGGACTAGAAGAACTCAGCTATGTGACTGTAGCAATGGGGGAGGTGGGAGGTGGGGACAGGAGAGTGAATGGTGAGCAGTGTGGCTGAACGAGAGGGAAGGGGAAAGCAGCAGAGCAGGGGCAGGTGGCCTCCGGGGCAGCACTCTACTCTCAGTGCGTGTCCAGCTTCAGATGACAAAGGCTTGGGGCTCTTGGAAAGACACAGATACATCTGTGGCCCTCCCTTCCTTCCTACTCCCCTATTTCCAATAAATGATGGTACTCCGTGTTGGCATGTGCTGTCAGGATAGCGATTAGTAGAAACTTTCTGGAGTGTATTTTGCCATCCCTATCAAAACCCTTACACACGTGCATACTTTCTGAGCCAGTGGTTTCACAGCTCAGAACTCTCCCTAAGAAACACACTCGGGAGGCATGCGAAAGGCAGTGTGTGGTAGCACCATTTATAAAGTGACACATGATCCAGCAATTGTAAAATATATGTTTACAGAACACCTTTGTAAAATGCGTTAAGTGAGTAGGTTATAATAAAATAACTAAATGTGCATAGAGAGAAGAGATTAAACTGAGGTGAATTCACACAGCACAGCATCACAGGGCAGTGACACGAACACACAGCATCATCCAGGTGAGCTGCCAACAGGGTCAGCTTCAGGGGTGATGCTAAGTGAAGAAGCAAGTCTTAAAAATATATGCACAGCATCTTTCCCTTTTTAATGAGCTTTTTAAAAGGAAAATAAAACAAACAGTGTGTGTGTGTGTGTGTGTGTGTGTGTGTGTGTGGTGTGTGTATGTGTATATATATATATATGATATAGATATATTTTTTTAAATTAAAGGAATGAGAAATAAAAAAAAAATTTAGCTATTGTGAGTTATCTCTGGGAAGATGGGCCAGGAGAGAAGGAGCATATAAGTTGTTGTGAGTGACTAGTAGTAATTTTAGCTTTGGGGTTGAGTAGTATGTCCTTAGTTGTTTATTACATTATTTACAAATAAAACAAAAACAAGAAACAAAATAAGGTCATGTAGAGGCCAGTGATGAGAATGTGATGTAGAGCAAGCATTACGATAAAAAATGAGTATGTGGCCTTATGTCAATCTTATTAAAAAAATACACAGACATAGAGATATACAGTGGACCCCTGAACGAGTCTTAAGTCCGAGTGTAACTATGGTCAGCCCTCCACAAACCATGATTCCCAACTACAGAGTTGACCCCTGAACAATGGAGGTTTGAACTGCACAGGTCAATTGAAAACCTCCCAGCATATAAGTGGACACACGCAGTTCAAACTCGTGTCTTTCAAGGGTCAAATGTATACTCACTGGAAATAGATGGAAAGCAATAATGTAATAATTATTTCAGAGTGATTTTTATAGATAGAATGCACTTTTCTGTCTACAATAAATTTACTAGCTTTAAAGAGAGATAGCCAATTCAAATACTAGCTATAATTTTGCAGGGAGCTCAAGAAGGCATGGGAGTGGGAGACCAACCCACAGTCCAGAAGGTTGATGTGGGTGGAGGCTAAGACTGAGACGTGGATAAAGAACCATGGGAGGCACCCCAGGCTCCAGGCCAAACCCTGTTCTTTCACTTTTTTACTTCTTCAGGCATCAGCATCTATTCCCTGTCCGGTCCCTCAGCATCTAGAAGAGAAGCCTCCTTAAAGATGGGAAAGTCCTTTTAAATGCATATTTTATTTTTAAGTTGGTAAACAATAAATACAGACCCTGTGAGATGAGCAGGGTTGTGTTCAGTCACTGGAGTGGTGACTACATTGTTTCACAGCAGGGGACATGGATGCAAGGTCAGAACGGGGGCTGTGGAGGGCAGAGCAGGAGCAGGGCCTGGAGAAGGGACATGGGGAACAGCATGTACACAAGTTCACTGCCCTTCCACTGGGGGTGCCTGTCCCCCGCCAGCTCTGTCTAGAACTGTGCTGGCCCATTCTGGGACTCGGTTAGAAGGCGTCTTTGCCTTTCACAATAAGCTAGGAGCTCCAACATGCACTTTCTCAGCAATAAAGATAATATCTGGCCCCCATATTCCATTTAATTTCTCAATTGTTTAGAACTTGAGAGGTACTACTGTTCCTTGGGAGTCCTCCTAGAGCAAAGAGGGGATGCAATGGGAAGACGAGGGAGCACAAAAGTCCATGAATTTCAGTCTCAGGAGATTGAATCTTGGCCTGCAGATCAGGGGGAGTCATGGGAGGGCGTGTGTGTTTGAAACCACACATCATAGCTTGTGCCTTCTTAGCCAATAAGAACTTCAATTAGCCTCTGCTCTGCATGGTTTGACCATGTACCTGCAACCAGCGTGGGTCTTGATGGTGCTGGTGAAGAAGGGAACGTGTGAGTACAAGGCCACACGTGGTCAAGGTGAGGTGGGTTTGTTTGGGAGCCCAGATGTGTAGGATCTGAAGTCCCTCGATCCTGTGTCATCTGGCCCAAGTATATCTGAACATATTTGTGTCCCATGTGTCCATGTGAGCCCAGGACTGGGAGGTCGCTAAGAGAGAATGAGATGAGCCAGTGTTCTGAGAGTGCTTCATAGGCGCCAGGAGCTCTGCTGAGAGCTTTACTCTCACTTTCTCGTTTTTAGCCTCATGATACTGCGAGGTTGGTACTATTATTACCTCACTTATTAGTTGAGGAGACAGAGGCATAAGAGACAAACCCAAGATCATACTTCTAGCAAAAGGTGCATCCACGGGCACATGAAGGCTTTCTGATTATGAAGCCACATCCAAGCATGTCCCAATGTGTCTGTGGGTGGGTGACCTTGTGCCATGGGTCCTGAATGGCACATGTGTCAGATTTATCTGAATATATGTGACATAGACCATGCTCTATGTCCCCACAAACAACTACATGCCCTGGCATTTATCTTTGTGTCCATGTATGTCCATGTTCTCTAGTGTGTGTGTGTGTCCCAATGGTCCCATGCTTATTTGCATTGATCTATGTGTGTTTCTGTGTGCCTCTGGCTGTCTAAATGTGCCCATGTGTCTGCACACTCGTGGGGAGTCACACAGGGCTCAAAGCCACATCTGGCTCTGACATCCTGCCTGTGGGGAGAGAGTGGCAGACACACTAATCCCAGGCGTGTGAGCCATGGACGCCTCCTGCCCTGTGAAGCCTGGAGAGATCCCACAGACGCCTGCTCCACAACAGTGAGGCAGACAGGCGGGCACGCTGCTGGGGGCCTGGCTGGGTTTATTTTCAGCAACCGAGGAGGCCTCGAGGTATTTAATTAATTCCACTCCCTATGTAAACACCAGCAAACACCAGGTTCCAAAGGCAGAAGCATGTCCCGCCTCGCATCCCCTGCGGCTGCTACCACACGTAGGGACGTCACTGTGGTGACCGCCCATGTGTGCCTGCGTGCCCGCCAGAACGATCTCGTCCATTCTGCTGCCAAGTCAGTCTCCTCACCCCCTCCACCACCCTATAGCACCTCCCCTGGCTCAGCCCTCACCAGCTCTCTGTTACACTCTGCAATTCTTGGGGGGGTCTCTGTTTTCAACGCCCTCAGTAGTTGACCCTCCTCCCAGGGACTAAAGAGAAGGGACTGAGCGTTTAAAAGGCTGGCATGTCTGATGTTTGGTTCAGATTGAGCAGTCTGCTAACCTTGACCTTGACATGCACAGTCTGCCTGTGTGACAATCACCGTGTATGCCAGACAGAGAGCAGCGCCTTCACGAGGAGAAGCATGCCGAGATCCTGGGTCCCAGTGTTGGCTGCAGCAGGGATGAGCTCTGTGAGCACTACACACTGTGCAATCAACGTGCGGGGTGTGGGAACTCTCACAGACCTCCACGTCAAGCCCAGTGGAAATAGGGGCCTGTTCTGGGGACATTTCTTCTTAGTGAGGAAAATGGGAATGAGGAACGACTGAGGCCCCTCGTGGATATGACTGTCAGGAAGGGGGCAGGTAAGCAGTACCCATGGGGGTCAGGAACCCAGGAATCAAGAGGAGAGTCTCAGAGCAGAAACTGCTCACTCCCAGGTCATATGGCAGGTCCTACTCCATTAGGTGCTAAGAGTATGACCTCGGGGAAGTCCCTCAGTGACCCAGCATCTTTCCCCGAGTGTGCTGTGACAATGACTATTACTCTAGGTGCTTTCACTTTCTAAGACACAGCGCCTGGCTTCCCATATCTTCACTCACTTCCTCCTCACAGCATGCCTGCTCTCTGCCCTGCCCCAGAAGGCAGACAAAGAAATGGAGATTCAGGGTGGCAACTAGTCCACGGCCACACTCTGGTTAGGCAACAGAGTTGAAGTTTAATAGCTCTCCCAGAGCCCTTGCTCTCATATTGCCTCAGTTCTCTAAGTTAAAATGCTGGTATTTCAAGCTTGATGTGCAGATCCACTGAAAGACCTTCTGGCAACAAGAGGGAGATAGCTAGTGGGTAGGGAGTAGAAGAGAAGGGCTGAGAGAAGACACAGTAGAGGAGACAGAGAGAGAATAAGCAACGACCTCGATCTGAGGCTGTTGCTCTGAGATCCTGGAGGAATCAGGAGCCTAACGCCCTCGCCTGTGTCACAGAAGCAAGATATTGGCTGGTTAACCAGCTCCAGAATAAACAAAGGGCCCTAGGGCACATGTAATGTCTGCACCAAAGCAAAACACATTTACAGTCATTTTGTTCCAACTACCGGGAGGCAGCTGCTCAGTCTCTGACAGGGTGGCAAACGCAAAGCCCTGTTTCGGTCTCCATGATGTCTCACTTAGATGTGTAAATGCCATTGGATTTATCTTTATTTACCAAGTTGCTTTTATTTCTCATTTTAGTGAAAGTTAAAAAATAGGCACAAAGCATTTGGGAAGTCTATGCCCACCCAACTTTCCCAGGGGCTCTGAAGTTCCTGAACCCTTACTTCCCTCTCCATGGTGATTTTAGGAAGCTGAGCCTGGTGGCTTAGAAGGGACTGAGCCACCTCCCAGGGCTGGTGGGGGGTGAAATGTAACCAGGTACATGGGAATAAATTCTAAAAGCAGCAGACCCATGTTTGTGATGCTTATGTAATGGGAAAGCTGCAGAGCCACCTGCCTCATGTCCATAAATAGGTCTGGTTCCCGGTCTTTCTAGAGTGGAGAGGCTCTTTCCTACCCACTTTGAAAACAGAAGTGGTCACTGCTTTGGTCAATGAAAAATGAATGGAAATGCTGTTTGCTACTTCTTGGTGGAAGCTTTACAGCCAGGATGAGATCGCCTGTTCTTGCTCTCTCTCCATGCGGCAGATAGTGGCTGCTCAGAGGTCTCCAGAGACTTGATGTGAAAGACATCTCATTCATCCCAATCTCTCTGATGGCGTCCACTCCCTGCCCTCCTATTTGTGACAGTCATGCAACAGAGATGAGAAATATACTGCTCAGAGTTCTAGTATTCCTTGTTGCTGCAGCAAACCCTACCTATCCTGACTCTAACCTCCCTCACCTACACACCTACTAGAGGTCCACAGAAACTCAGAGTGAAGGACATCTTATTCATCCAAATCTTTGATGGTATCCACTCCCTGCCCCCCTCTCCCAGCCGCTACTATCCATGCACTACACAGCAGCCAGAGTCATCTTTTAAAGCCACAAAGCTGATCACAACAAGGCTTCCCACTCTCCAGGCCATTCTAAATCCCCAAATGAGATAAAGTTCAAGGACTTCCTGGACCCGATCCAGCTTAACTCTCCAGTTACAGCTTCTACCACCTCTTGCTTCATTCTCAAAGTCCTATTCATACCAAAATTGTTTCGCTCTTCCAAAGATGTCATGCTTTCTATCACCCCCAAGGCTTTGAACATGCTGTTTCCTATACCTAAAGCAGTCTTCTCTGTCCCCCTCATTTAACTAACTCCTACAGCTTTGGGCCTCGGCTTAGCTCTTACCTCCTTCAGGAAGGCCTCCCTGACTCCCAAGGCTAGGTGTCTCCTTCACTCTTCTGGTTGGTATCACTGTGTATTGTCTACATACTTGCTGACCCCCTTTGGGCTGTGGACTCCTTGAAAGCAAGAGCTGTGTTTTGTTGTTCAGAGTATCCCCAGTGCCCATTATGGTGTCTGCCACTTGGTAGGTATCAAGCACTATTGAATGAATGGATGATTAGTCTCTCCACACATACAAGTCCTGTAGTTGTGGGAGGGGTCAGTGGTTTAATGAAGCAGGAGAAGCTTCCATACATACCTCCCCCCAAATCTCTGGCATGAAGGGAAAAAACAGGGTGTCTGTGGTGATAAATGGAGACCTTCCAAGTGGCTCAGTTGCCAGGACACTTGGAGGGCAGCAGCCTGGAGCCTCCTGGGGAGTTAATGGTTTTCAGGAGCAGTTTGGAAACAAGTCCCACAACCAGCCAAAACAAAACATAACCTCTCCAGGCCCCTCTGTCCTGAGTGCTCAGATCAGAGAGAGCTCAAAGGGGCTTAATGAATTATGTCCACATTTCTTGCTGATAAATGACAGTCTCATGCTCCATTACCAAGTGCTGGTTGTAATATTTAATCAAAGTCTAGTTTCATGCATCAGTTGGTTTTGGAAATAATACTTATGGGTCTGGAATGCCTTCAACCTTCAGGCATATGGCTGAAGAGAATCATTATTTTGTAGCTACTGTTTACGAATATAGGAAATAAGATAAAGGAACTTTGAAGTTCATTGTTGCATGCTCAATGCCAGGTCCTTTACTAGACTAGTTCCTTCACACCGAGGACCCATCCTCAGGTTCAAATCTTTGCTCTATGGTGCCTCTTTCCTCTCTCAAACCCAATTCATCATCTAACCCATCAGTTCAAGTCCCACCTCCTCCAGAAAGCCCTCTGTGATCAACCCAGGCCCCAGGGAAGTCCTGTTCTCTAAGCTCAGCTTGCTCTCTGTCTACCACACATGCACATGCCAGGATAGCTGAACTTTACCCTTGGCTATCCCACAAAACTGTGGATCCCCTGGGTTTGCTTATTGTCCCTCTCCACCTCTCCTCATTGTTAGACACCTACTGGTGTTAGTGAAAGTCTATTTGATTGGACAGAATTGAATTTATAGCTTTTGGATCTTGCACACAAAGGAAGTTTAAAAGTTATCTGATTCTATCGTAAATCACTCCCTGAGTTTTGCTCTTTTCTCTGTGCTCCCTACTTCAGTGAATATGCCAAGCCAGACACCTGGAAGTCATTTGTGAGTCTTCCTTCTGCCTGTTTTAATCATTCATTCATTCATTCATTCATTCATTCATTCATTCTTCCATTCCTTCAATAATTAAAAAAAAAAAGGAGGTATTATCTGCTTACTGACTGCTAGGCATGTGCTAGAAGCTGGGGGCAAATTGGTGAATTAGGCAGAAATATGTTCTAGTGGGATTTTACCTTATATATGTTCAAATGGTTTTTCTCCTCTACATTCCCAAGGCCTTGGTCTGGACCTCTTCATCTCTAATTGGCTTCTAACCAGTCCCCTGTCTGCAGCCTTCTGTACCTCCACAACTTCATCATTACACCAGGTCCACAGTTTTGAGAACATGGAAGTGGGAGTGAGGGAGCGGGGTGGAGAAAGTAGTGAGGGCTGAGCTCACAGGGGCTGGCTTCTAGCTCCCTATGTGAAGTTGGCTAAGCCTTTCCCCCTTGAAGCTTCAGTTTAATCAAATGTGAAGTGGGTCAATTATTCACACCTTCATGTGGATCTATCTTGGAGCAGATCTGGAAGAATTAACAGGAACAACTTACTGAATGAGCCAAGCACATTACACATATTTACTCAGGCCCCCCAATAATCAGAGATGGGCAGCAGTTCCTATTCCTACTATTCCCATTTTGCAACATGAAAACTGAGGCTCAGAGAGGTTAAGTGGCTTGGTCGGGTCACACAACTCTAAGCGGCAGAACTCGGGATTCCAAACACAGCATTGATTACTCCAGATCTTAACTTTGAGCTTTACTAGCTCTCTCAGTCTGTGAGCGGCTTTGAGTGGGGTGGGATTTGTGAGTCATGACTCAGTTTCCCCTAAATAGAAAACAAGAGATACCTGTCTTAGGAGACAATTATACTTAAATATATGGCTTTCAAAATGTTTTCAGATGCTTCATCTAAGTGAAAGCTGTGAAAGTCCTGGGGGTGGGGGTGGTGATTACAGGATAAAGTCAATAAAACAGTCTTAACCTGAGCAAAGCAGGTGGATCTTGCCAAGGGCAAGAAGGACCAAAACGGTGGTATCGGTGGTATCACCAAAGACAGGAGCACCCTGGGGAAACAGGTCTGCTTCATCTCAAGACTGGAGAACGGTGCTGAAAGGGTCAAGCAGGAGGGGAGGTGGTCAGGTTCTTGTCTCCCAGAATAGCCTTTCAGTTTCTCCCCAAAACCAGTCCTGGGTGCTCCCCACCACCCCCAGAAGCTTCCCCTCTCATTAGGGTTTCTCTGACAACCCCAAGGATTTACAACGTGAAATGTTTCCATTTCCCTGACATGATGTCTCCGCTTCAAAGCGCCCGCGCCTGCCCTCCGGAGCCCGGGATGGCGGTGATTTTGAGAGGGAGACAAATGAATCAAGGGGCTGACACCCATCCCTTTCTTTTCCCCCCATAATACATCTGTTTACTATTGAACGGGGGCTCGCATGGTTCCGTGATGAATTGTCTTCTCCTCCGTAGCCGTGTCCCCAGACGGCTGGGCAGGCTGAAGTGTCTTCCAGGAGCATCTGCTTTTGATCTCTGGTCCTTTTAAATCTCGGGTTAAAATCTTTAGCCTGACGGATCTGAAAGGCAGCTTCTAGCAGAGGCAAGCAACCCTGAAGCTCTCGGAGAGGATCATCTGGGTTCTCTCTGGAGAGAGCTCTTGGACAGGCTGACAATAGAGGGCCTTTCTGGCCGGAAGCAGCTTCCGCTTGGAGCCTGAAGGTGCCATTCTCATCTGTAGGCATCGTGTCCCTTGGGATCCCGGGAGAGTAGGACCTGGGCTGCTCCATAAACCCCTGGTCTGGATGCTGCCTGGACACAGGCTGAGCCTGGTCACGGGGTCTCTTTGGAAATGGCATTTTTTTTAGGGACGCTGCATTGACTATCTCTAAATTGGGCCACCTGCTCGCCAAACCCAAGTCCTCCCTTCCTGGCACCCAGCTAGATGGTTTCTCCAGCCTCCCTTACAGGGGACAAGGCAATGCAACTGACTCTGACCTACAGAACACAAGGCCACATGCAGGCCTGGCCCTAATACCCTCCCCTGAGTGATTCCTGCTGACTCTTCCCACAAAAGCTGCCTGGTGTCCCTGTCCAGGGAAGAGTCCTCTGTCCGCCTGGGTCCCCGAGCATTTCTTGACCCACCACGATACTCACTCACACTGCGGCTGTGAAACCACAGAAGTCTGAGCTTTGCTGTCACCATCATTGTTGTTCTGAGTTTGATCCCTGAGGTATTGCAACCTTCCCCTAAACCCCCACTCCAACCCCCTCTGCTTCTTGGTTGTGCTCGGCACCCTTGATATTTCATTCTCTGGAGAATTCATGTGATGACTGCATCTCCCACTAGACAGTGTTAGTAGAGACTATGTCTCCTTCACCACTGAACATGTGGGCTCAACACAGCACTGCACACACAAGAACCCAGTGAACAGCTGTAGGATGACTGACTGGCTAGGGGATGGTAATCCTTCCAAGATTCACAACCCTCCTTGGCATTGGAGTGGAAGTATGGGTGGAAGCTGCCCAGAATGTAAAACCAGGAGCCCTAGCTTAGGTCCTAGCCCTGTCATGCAGGGGCTGAGAATCTGGTCATCTCATGCCATTTCTTTAGGCCTCAATTTTCCTTATCTGTTGACTGGATACAAGTGGGACAGAATAAAGTATGGAGAGTGTGAGAATTGCCAAGCACAATGTGTGGCTTAAGTCACATCAGCAGCGGGTACCTGAACCTTAGAATGCCAGGGGTGGAGGTGACAAATAGTAGGGAAGGGAAGGCAGATGCTATCAGCAGACAATCAAGATAAGACCCTGAGAGGCCTAGTTACTAGGTCAAAGGTCTACAGTTGCATGGGTTCAGTGGGAGGATTGCAATGGAGAAGATGACAGTCACACCTTAAAGCTGTGGTGAAGATTAAGTGGTTAAAACTTGTGAATGCACCTGGCGCAGTGTCTGACCTGTGGGAAGGCCTCTATAAATTCACTTATTTAGTTCTGTCTGGTCTCTAAGCTTCTTACTATCTGGAAAACATTTTCTAAGTTGCTGAATATCTCTGCCTGTGTCTCCTTTACCTCATCTGTACAAGACTCACTGCCTACCTCACCAACCTGCTGTGGCCACCAATGCAAGCATGGTGTCACTCTGTAAATTGCATGGTATGCTACCTATGTTAGTGGTTAACCACAATGACTATTGTTAGTGGTAATAATATCAGCAGCTGTGGCTGAACATAGTGAAGTAACTCCAGCAGAGTTGGAGCCCAGGACGAGGTCCTCGGCACCGTGGCCATGGTTGTGAGGAGGGGACCAATTAGGAGGTTACTTATCATATACAACTGTGGATGGTGATTCGGGCTGTGGTAATGAGCAGGAGAAGTAGTGAGAAGGAGGGGTATCTGGATGAGAGAATGTAGAGAAGACACAAATGCTGGTTGACTGGATGTAGGGTATGAGAGAAAGGAAGCATTCAAGACAACTCTCAAGCTTTCAGCCCCAACAATGGGCAGAATGGAGCTGCCATCTGCTGAGCTGAGAAGCCTGGATGAGAACCAGGACTGGGATCAGTGGAGGGAGAAATCAACTGTTTGGTTCTAATGCTGTTAAGTTTGAGCTGTGTGTTTACCATACAAGTGAAGATTCTATCAGCTGGTGGGATAAAAGAATTCAGGGACTTCATATGAATGGAGAATCTGAGCTGAAGCTATAAAGGTAGACCTCAGTGTAGAAATAAGAATGGGGATGAGCAGATAAGGTAGAGAAGAGCGCTGAGGATTGATCCCTGGGCAGGGAGATGAGCAACCAGATCAAGGAGATTGAGAAGGAGCATCCTGGGAAGAAGGAGAGTCACGAGAGGCTAATGTTCTGGAAAGTGTTTCAGGAAGGAAGGTACACTGATAGGTTGAGTGGGATAAGGGCTGAAAAGTGACCTCTGGATTTATCAATAAGTGCATGGCAAGGAGACGATAACAGCTGCACGAAGTATTGCCTCGCGTGGAAGGAATAGAGGCCATACTCTGAATGTGGGCTCCTGTAGGGCCAGTGCAATGAAACAGTGGGTATGAATCAAGTCTCCAGTTTCAGGGCCTGGGAAGTGCAGTCTGACAGGCAAAGCTTTTAAATTATATGAGGGCATCCAGAAGAATAGGAAGGAGAAAAAGGTAAGCTGGTAGGGACAGATTTATGCTCACCATGGAACTACATAAAAGGTGCCAGGGGTTCGGGCACCCTTGCACAGACCACGGTGAGGTCAGGACAGAACTCATTCCATGGAGTCCCTATGGAATGTTGTCCAGCCAGATAGCTCCTCAGCCGGTGGACACATGTCATCTCGACAGAGTTACCAAGAGGAGTGGATACAGTGACTGATTTGCTATTTTTTGTTTCCCAATTCTATTCAATTGATCATATATACAATTTTCAAATACCTAAAAAAAAGATTTGTTTTCTAGGAATTATCCTCATTCCAATTCCCAGCTTTCCCAGGGACTTCTGGAGGAATAGCCAAGGGAATGGCCAGCATGCGGCAGAGAGTTGGGGTATTCTCAACTCCATTACTTCCTGGCTGGGTGCTACAGGGCAAGTAACTCAGCCTCACTTAACTTAATGTCCTAGGTGTCATCTTTTCAGGAAAGCTCAATTCGTACCTGCCCTTCTCCAAACCGGTGTCCATTCTCTTTTCCACCTCCTTCTCTCACATTTTGTCCTGCATAGCTTGTTGATAGTTTGAGTGTAAGCTCCATGTTTAATTTGTCACTGTGTACACTGTGCAAAGAAGTCACTAAACACACAGTAATTGGGCAGTTGTGATCTTCCCAGGGTTATTCCAGGGACTAAAGGAGAACAGGCCTGAGAAAGCCCCTGTCCACAGTGTGATGATGGAGCAGGGGCTTGCAATGCTTGTGAATAGCCTAGATTTATCAGGATGAACTCTGGTTCTGTGAGGATTCAATTGCTCTGGCTGCCCCAGGATCCTGGCTTTGGTGATAGGGTCACTAAAAGTGATTTGGGGGTGACAATGGTCTTCCAGGCCTGGCCCTATTTTCATAGTAGAGGACAGGTGCCTCATACCACAACCCTCCCCAAAAAACTGCTGTGCATTCACACTCTGAGAGTTAATCATGACTCTCCTTAAACTTATATTCTCAGCCTGTATTTATTCACTTATTCATCTATCCATTCACTTTTTTTTTCTTTTCTTCAATAATTCAAATACTATGAGTGAGTTTTTAGTATATGTAGTGTACTGTTCTGTATGCTGGAAATAGAGTGACAGCAGGATGAGATGGGGGTCTTGTGGATACACATGGGAAGAATATTGAGACTCTATAATTGAGGGCCAAACTGCTGGGTCCACATCCTGGCTCTGACATTTAGCAGTGTGATACTGGGCAAATTACTTAACTTCTCTGTGCCTCAAGTTCCATATCTGTATAACAGAGATATAATGGTGCTTGGGAGGATTAAATAACTCAATCATGTACTAGTAAAATGCTTTGAATAGTGCCTAACACATAGCAGGTGCTCAACAATTCAAGCCATTCTCACAGCAGTGAACACGACACAGTCCCTTGTCCTCACAGAGCTTACATTCTAAGGGGGACAGACAAACAGGCCCACAATACTGAGCACCTGGTGGCAACATAGCACAACAGGGCAGGACCAGGGAACAGATATGAGAGATCAGGATCAGGAAGGCTTTCAGGGAATCGAGGCTTCCAGGCAGAGAGGATAAAGTGTACAGAGGCTGGGTATGCAGGCTCCGTGAGCCTCTCCACAGGAGGGAGCCTTCTTTTCTTTTATTGCCTCTGCACTTCCTTTCCTCAGCTGTTCAGAGGACTGATGTGATGGGTGGGATTTTAGAAACGCGTTATTCACCGCTCTCTTCTTCAGCTCTCACCCCCGGCCTTCATCCTTCCCCAAGCCCAAGGAGGAGACTAGGGCAAAGGGATAGAGGGCCAGGAGCAGGGCCCTTGGGCTACTGCTGGGCCTTATTTATCCCAGCTGTGAGTGAGAGGACTCATGGTCCTGTGATCTCTAGGGTGGTCCTGGAAGCAGGCACAGAATGAATTCCAAGAAGAGCATGTCACTCACAGTTGTCCTCCCATACAGCCACAAAGACAGGATGAAACAATGGAAGAAGGCTTCCAAGCCCCCCACTCCCACCCCCCACCTCATCACTGGCTACATCACCTGGCAAACTTCACATGAAGGGAAAGTCTCTGGGTACAAACTGCACCACAGAGAGCCTTATGGTCAAGAAGCTTGCCAGACAGGCTGGCTGGTGTTTAAAGGTTTGGCTACAGGTATTTTCTGAGCACCTAACGTGTCTAAGTGCCAGGGCTGGTGAGGCCTCAGAGGAGCAGGTGAAGATGGGGTTTCTGTCATTTCTCCAGCTGGGAAGGCAGGATTCCAAGCTCTGAGGTTTGAATCCCTGACCCACCATTGGGATGGAGTGTGAGCCACTGGTCATGACACCGTTCCTCTTTGGGCTTCACTGTTCTCATCTGAAAAATGGGAGGAAGGATCCCTGCTCATTCTGCCTCAATGAGTGGAGGGCTGACCAAACTTGAAGATAAGAGTGACACTATTGAAGATGTGAAGCCTTGCATAAACTTCAAAGGCCACCTGGACCAGATGAGCATTCCTGCATAGCATGACTCTGGGGTTAGAGATCTCAGCTCCAGATCCAGCCCCACCATTTGCTAGCTGTGTGCTCTTGGGTCCTTCACATCCAAATTTGAATGTTAGCATCTGAAGCACAGGCTCTTGGGGCTGTGGTAAAGATTAACTGAGAAATGTGTGGGAAGTACTTCAGGAACCAGGAAAAGCCAGGCAGGTGAGCAGCTGTTACTTTTGTAGTAGTAGATCATTTGAGATACTTGACCTTGGTGGGAGGAAGGGACTGCTTCCTTTGTTATGGGATACTGGGACCACAGCATAGTGCCTGTGGGATGTGGGGAATTCCCTTCCTTAGAAACTAGGCACTGCAGGCACCGGACACTTGGAGTATTTGATGTTCGGTGTCATGCTGGTTTTGCAAGAGACATGTGACCAATTTTGCCCTGCAGACAAGGAGCACCTGAGTATGCAGAAAGAGCACTGAGGAATGCTGGCCACCTTCTCAGACAAGTGGCTTTTGCAGGAAAGGAAGGTAGAATGTGGTAAACTTCAAAAACAGGCAGGGCTGCTACACTGTCCTCAAGTAACCCAGCTTAGTTTCAGGGTTAGGGCAAGCTCAGCCTCCATTTATTTATTATTTGTGGTTTCTTTTTTAAAACATTTTACTGACATAAACAATACATAAAAATACGCAGATGTCATAAGCAACAGCTGGAAGGTTACATTAAACCAGTCAGTACGTAGATCATTCTGAGTCACATGTTTGCCCATAACCGCCATCCTAACTTTTAAAGCCCATTGATTAACTTCTTCCATTTTTAAACTTTATATAAATGGAATTGTACAGGAATATTTTTTTTTGTATTTGGTGTCTCTTGAAAAAAAAACACCGCCTTCAATATTTTTTTCGTGATTGTTTATATTATTGCATGACACTGGTTCATTCATTCTCCCTGCAACATCATATCCATTGTGAGAATATATCATCACTTATTCAGCATTCTACTATTATTGGGCACTGGATCGCTTCCATTATTAGCTGTTATGATTAGTGATGTTAAGAATGTCCTTGTAATATTTTTGGTGAATATATGTGTTTGTTTTCCACTGGGTAGTGGAGATATCAGGTTGGGATATACTTATGCTCTGCTTTATCAGACCTAGAGTTGTTACACTCACCCACAATAGTAAGGGTTCTAATTGTGAAGGAGGACATTTCCAGTAAGAGGAAGAACAGAGCAGGAGCAAAGCATGTGGATGTGGCAGTGAGCTGCAAAGAATTTGGAATACTGCCTGGATGTATGCCCACTGACATATGCTAAGGGCACACATGTGGTTCAGATGCAATTCTAGCTTGGGGTGATGGCCAAGGCATGACCACAAAGAAACAGAATACCTGGTAAGAAGGCCTCAGGGTAAAGAGGTGAGTCAATGGAAGGACTGGAACAAGGCTCCTGACCGCCTGCCTTCCATTCACCACCTTGTCCTTGCTCAGGTATGTCTTACCTCCTGGGGACCGGCAGATACTCAAAGAGCTCTCAGGACAAAACCAGGACCAGAAACCAGGTCCATCTAAATAGAGAGCTGCATTCCCCTGTAGCTCTTGTCCCATCCCAGGCATGTAGATGGGACACTCTCCAGGGAATTCCCAGGAGAGGGAGATCTGTGCTCCAATGCACAGTCCTCATCACAGCTCAATTCCCACACCCAAAAAAGTATGAGTCCAGGGGCGAGTAGATGGTCTCATGCCATCCACTCACCACTGCAAGCCCAACACCCATTTCTCCTTGAAGTTACCATAAACCATAGCCTGTATCTGGTCACTATGTATGAGCACTGCAGAGAGCTGTGGGTTGCTCTGTTGAGCAGAGGGAAGCACACACATTTTCAAGCTCAATAACCTCACTGCCTGGCAGTGGGTGCCCTGGGACTGCCCAGCCCTGGCCCCTCCCGCCATAGCGAGAGAAAGGCTCCTTGTTGAGGAGAGGGGCTGGCAAGGCAGCCTCCATGCCTCACTCCCCCAAGACCAGGTGTGCTGCTCAGCAGCAAACCAGAGCTGTCCTGGAACCAGCCTCGTTTAGACTTTGTCACCCCGTCCATCACCCTGGCTTGGCTGCAGGGCCCAAAGTGCCAGGAGCCGGAGTTCACTCTTCATTTATTTTCAGCAATTCCCTCAGGGGAGGCTGGAGTAAAAGTCTCTTGCAGTGACAGTGTCAGAAAGCCATGGGGTGCTCTTCTCTGCTGATGGGGTTCCACTTCAGGGGAGTGTGGGGCAGGGATGGAGCTAGAGATGAACCTAGACTCCCCCCACCTACCAGCCCTGCCTGCCAGTATCAGTGTTTGCCTTTTTCCCCGGAGCCTGTCCATCACCGCCATCACTGGGACTTGCCCCACCCATGGAGGGCACAAGCTATCTGGCACTCAGGCTCAGGCGGCAAGACTCATTCCCGCCGTGGCTGTTGGGGCATGGCGCCCAGGTCTGGGCTGCAGAGGGGCATGTTATGATCTCCAGCCCCAGACCACAGGCCGTCCCTGCATCTGTCAAGTGCGATCGCTCCTGGGCCCCTGCCGGCCCCTCCAAACAAGCTATCTTTATGAAATGGAATGACTACCCTTCATATATTAAAATAACACCTCCCCAGGAAGGACCTCGCATCATGGCTGCCGCACAAAGGGACATTCATGGGCTGGCAGAGGGAAGCTGGTGGAGGCTTGGCCCAAGGCCCAGAGGGAAGAGAGGATGGGGAGCTTGGGGCTCTGAGGTTACAGACAGGAGGGCGGTTAAGGGGAGGCAGAGATGGGGGCTGTGGAAGCAGGCCAGGTTTCCCTGAGTGCAACCCTGGGCATGGCTGTTTCCGGCCTGGTCCTCAATGCCATGGTCTGCACTGCCCAAAGATCTCCCTAGAATGCAAGCGGGGACCCTGGTGAGGAGGTGGGGGAATCATCTCAGGTGCCAGGACCCACTTTTCAAAGACCCGGTGGCAAGAGTGGGCATAGAAGCTCTGCCTGTGGGTTCACAGAAATCAGGAGGGCGTGGGGAGCCTGGCCTTGCTGCATGTTGCCCTCGGGCTGAGCTTGCCCCCTCTGGGCCCCTCCACCCCTCAGGCTGGGGAATGCTGCTCTAGACTCGGATGGACCTGAGTCATGGTGAGGTAGGTGTTCTGCATCTTTAAGGGGACTTGTGAGCCCAGAACCAGCCTTGGTAATACAGCCCTCACTCCTTGCTGGCAGTTCTTGAATTCAAGGAATTCTGAAGAAGCACAGGTCTTTGGTAACCTGACCTGAACCTACATGAGGCTCAAGTCTTTTTATTTTAATGCAAAATTATTAAATGTTTAATTAAATATCTACAAAGCCATAATGTTGTCAATTAACAAGCTTTGATCTGTCCCACTTTTGTGAATAAGCATGTTTTGCTGCACTGCTACTAATGCATATGATTATAGGTGCCTCAGAGGAATGTTAAATGATAGCTAGATATATATATATACCATATTTTATGCTCTAAAATAAAAAAAATAGAATTCTGAAACAAATGTGGCTTCTAGGGTTTTAGATAAGAGATTGGGGATCTGCTCTACTCGATTGCAGATTTCAATTGCTAGTCCATTCATTTGTTCATTCATTCATCCAGCAAGTCTTCACTGCCTTCACCATGTACTTTTATCCTTTTGCTGTTAGAGAAAGTCCTGACCATGCACTTGTTCATTAGCAAGCACCCACTGACCCACACTGGATGGGAGATGCTGCACTGGTCTCTGCTGCTGAACTTGTCCCATTGAGCTTCAGTCCTGTTTCCATCTAACTTCCATCCCAGGCCAGGCTTCCTGGTGCACAGGGCTGAGTTTTCTTCCACCTTCCCCCTCAGAGCGTGGCATGCAATGGAGCTCAGCAAATCAGTGCCCGGAAGGATTTCCTATAGAGGAGAAGGCCCAGCTCTGCTGGCTAAGGTGCTCATGTGCACCTACAGAAGCAGGTCATCACAGTGTGGTCTGGAGGCATCACAGACCAGGAGGGCAGAAAGGGCCTGCCAGCACTTCTGGTCCAGCCCTTTCTAGTGCTTTGTTTCCCTCAGTCAAGGTTGTGCTAAGGTCACCTGGACACCACTGAGACCCATCCCATAATGTACAAGGCCAGTTACAAAATACTCTGCTTTCTGGTAAGAGAAAATCCTCTTTCTTGGCATTCTACCCATGAATCTCAGGAGCGGTGAGAGATGCAATTTGTTCTAATGAGTGTGTGTGTGTGTCAAGGAAGGCTTTCTGGAGGAGGTAATATTACAGAAAGGAGAAAGCCCTGTGTGTTTGTGCAGGGGTCCTGTGTGTGTGTGTTGTGTATGTTGGTGTGATATGTGTGTGTGGCTGTGGTGGGAAGCTGCTGTATTTCAAGGAAGGCACTTGGGAACAATGATAAGTCCTGGCCATGGAGGATCCTGTTCCAGTGAAGGAGTTGCTGCCCCAGCTGCTGGCAGTCTGCTCTCAGAATGCAGCCTTCCATTGCCAGCCACTTGGGGCCTGCCTCAGCTGTAGGTCAAGATCCTGCCCTTCTAGGAGCATTCCTCACCCAGTGATGGGTTGTGAATGGTGTATAGAGTCCCAAGCTTCTCCATGGAAAGGTGTTCACACCTGTATCTCTGTGCCCAATATGCTTCCTCTCCAACCCCTTTGCCAGACAAATGCATCAATCCCAAGGGGATCCTTAATAAACTCTCTCAGAATCTGCTTCCCAGAGACCTCAAACTGGGACATCAGGAATTTAAAAAGAAGGGCATGAGGGGAGTGTTGGAACAGAAGGCTGAAGAGGCAGGCATAAGGCACCTGCTCTTCAAATTATAGGGCCTAGCCAGCCCCAAATGCCCCTCTCTCCCCGAAGACCTAGTCTTAGCCTGGGGCCAGCCTGTTCTCACAGAGGTTCACGGACCGGTGCTAACACTGTGAACTGGCATAAGCTGAGCAGGTGCCACTTGCCAGGCACTGCACACCTGTTATTTAATGGGGTCTTCACAGCAGCTCTCTTAGGAAGTATTACAACTCCTAATTCTTAATAGACAAAGAAACTGAACACTGGAGAGATTCAGGACCTGCCCAAATCACGCAACTCGAAAGTGGTGGAGCCTGAGATTGAACACACACCTGATTCCTAAGTCTGGACATTTCTCCACTCTTCCGCGGAACAAAGCACTGAGATCTCAAAGGCCCGAACCTGGCCAGTAGTCCATGCTCTCTAAGTGGCGGCTGGGAAAACCTAGCTTTCTTCGTGCTAAGAACTCAACTATGGCCAGGGTCAAGGCTGAGGCTGTGGCTGGGGTCAGGTGTGTGTGTGAGTTTGGGTTCAGTCTGAGACTACCCAACAGCATTTTTGTCTCTGTAAAATTAACTAACCATGACCCTTCTGGAGCCATCCTGCTCCCTCAACCCAAACACCATCTTTTAAGAGAGAAAGAAAGCAGAAAGGGGTGGGAGTGGGCACCACAGAGTAGGGAGACGGATTTGAAGGGGTCCTATTCAACCTTTTATCCATCATCAAAACCCTCTGTCATTAGGATCGCTGTGCCCGTCTGTCCCATAACATTTACAGACAATCATAAAAGGGAGGGTAATGACCGCAATTACAACTGAAGGGCTGCTTTAATGAATATTAAACAGCTTTGAACATCAAAGTATTGACTGAAGTGGAAACCTAATATCTCTCCTCCCAGCCCCTTCCACCCGGAGAAAGGGCAAGGCAGATGGCCTGGCCTTCTGCGGGGCTGTCAGGAACAATTTGCACGAGTCACCAAGTGGCACTTTGAACAAGCCCTTCTGCCTAGAGGCCGGCCCAAGAAATAAAGGGATCTGCCATTATCTTCTCTGCAGCAGTCAATCAGCAGGGAGGAGAGGGGCCATCACACAGAGGCAATCTGGAGCCCATGAGAGGCACACAGGGTGTCTCGTCCTAGGGGCATCTGCTCAGGTCTGACTGGAGAGAAGATCCTGCTAACCAGCAATGCTCAGCAGCAGGGAGGCGGGGGGCCTTGCTACCTGGCCAGCCTCCTCTGGCTCCCTCAGCCCTCTCAGGCCCCTTCCTGGTTCTGTCTGACTGCAAGTCCTCCGTTCTTCTTGCATCATTCATTCGGATATTTAGGGAGCTGAATGAGATAGTCCCTGATTCAAGCAGTTGTTAGTCTAATGTGGGCAGACTCATGGTGAAGAGAGGGGTGCATGGGGAAGACCTGGGCCAGGGGAAGACCTGGGCCCTCAAAACACTCAGAGTTGAGTTAGAGAAGTAGACATGTCAGCAGTTGGTGGGACAAGTGCCATGTGAAAATCCAGGAGGAGGGACAGTTGGGACTCTTTGTCCAATCAGGGAAGACTTCAGGGAGGAGGTGACCTTGGAGCTGGGCATCGAAGAGAGAGAGATTGTGGGGCAAGGAGGCACAAGACACTCCAGGCATAGACAGGCACTCTCCCATGCTAAGCCTCTTCCCTCCTGATTGCCTCCACTCATTCTTACTCCCCAGCACATCCTTCTCTGCACCAGCTCTCCACACTGACCCTGGGATTTGTTGTTCATGAACTGCCAGACAACTTAGACCAAGCCTCCTATAAGCTGTATCTTCCCGCACTGGCTCTGGCCAGTCCTTAGCAAATGTTTACAGGAGTGGATTTGGTGTGACGGACAGGCGTTCCGCATACTGCTTTCTTAAAGGACCTTTGTAATCTCCCAGCCTTGACATTAGTGAGGCAGCTTCTGCTCCTTCTCCAGAGCCTGGTTCTCACGTATGTTTTTGTCTTATAAACTGGGTATAGGAGGCACAGAATGAGACATAATGAAATGGCTGTGGAAAGAATGAGCAGCCTCTTTGTTCCAGCAAATGGAGGTCCAAGAAAGAGCTGGCACCTTCCCTCCCCAAGAAAGGAGCCCAGAGTCCCTCAAAGTCACTCTTAGCCCTCTGCAGTCTGACTCTAGCAACCCTGCAGGCTCTTCGCTGTGGATCCCAGCCCCTCTCCACTATAGGTCCAGTGCTGGGTAATCCAACTTCATCTGAGGATGGAAATTCTGTAATCCATCTGCACCACTAACCATGCTGACTGCTGAGCACTTGAAATGTGGCCAGGGAAACTGAGAAATTGAATTTTAATTCTGTCTAATTTTAATGAATTTAAATTTAAATAGCCACATGTTGCTAGCAGCCACAAATTCATCATGGTCTTTCAAACATGCCAAATTTTTTCCATGCCTCTGGGCTTTGGTGTATATTGTTCCCTCTGCCTCAAATGTCATTTCCCTCTTCTCTTCCAGTTTCACAACACAGCTCAGGAGCAGCTTCTTGAAGAAAGCTTCCTAGGCTGGGTGAGATGCCGCTGCTACTTCCCACAGCTCCTGTGTTTCCTCCGGTCTCAGCACCCACTGTGCGTAGTGTGGCCTATTGATTTGTCCATCTCAGCTTCCATCCTAGGGATGTCTGTGGGAGAATGCCCTCTGAGGATGTGCATCGTATCATTTGGCGGCTTCTGCACATTCCCTATGCTCTGCTCTTGCCTGAGACCTGACTGTGGCTCTCTTATCCCTCCACTGGGCCACATTCATTGGTGGCCCAGCTACATAGTCCTGGGCAACAAAATGGGCTGGGGATCGTCCTCAGGGCAGATATGTGTAATGCAGGGCTCCTTGGGGTGAGGAGCTGTGTCAACTTCACGTCTATGTCCCCAGTGCCCAGCACAGAGTCCAGCACAGTGATGGGATAAGGATTCTATGGGGAGTGATGGAGGGAAGGAGGACCAGAAGCTACCTGGGGTGAATCAGGACTTGAGAGCCTAAGAAAATTATTAGAAGCCAAAGGTCCATCTTCACAGGGTTTGCTGGCCAGGGCAGTTGGAGTTTGGTGGGGGAGGGGCTCTGAAACTGGTCTAAAGGCAGGTGGAGGGAGTTCCCTCCCTAAATCCCCCAGGGTCGCACTTGCCTCCCATTACTATAAATGAGAATGGCTGCTAAATCCCACATTAGGCTAAAAACTTAACACCTAGTAAATATTATGAATCACATGTACCGCTAATTAACCCCCACTGTCCCTGAGGTTCCAGCAGGCCAGGCTCCAGAATCTGCCTGCATCCCCAGGATGCACTCGCTTGTCCATACACACTGCACACGATCTCTGGGCCAGGGCTCATAGGATGAACCCATGACTCTGAGCTTCCTTAAGAGCTCACGGTGGGAAAGGAGATAAATAGATATATTTCTCCAAAACCTAACTTGAGCGTAAACTAGCATAAAGTATGCAGAAGAAGCTGTAAGAAGGCAATGAAGGGAGATGGGTAGTTGCAATGGGGAGAGGAAGGAAGGTTTCCTGTGGAGGAGGAATCTGAGTCTGACCTTGAAGAATGGAGAGGCAGGTTGTGCTAACGGGTCAAGGTCAGGGAGGCCATTAAAATAGATGGGACAGGGTGACCACAGGCTGGAATGGGGGAAGCACAGGATGTGGGAGAAGCAGTGAGGAGTGTATGAAGCCTGGGTGGGAGGGAAAGGGGCAGGAAGAAATTAGGGTGGTGTAGTTAGCAGGGTTCACACTGGGGACACCTGGCAGAGGAGTGTATTCTGTAGGTGGAGACAATGAGGTACTGAGTCCTTTCCCAATTCTGGGCAAACTCTTATTGGAATAATCCCCAGTCCCTGTAGGAAACCATGTTACTGTGGTTACAGTAATAGAGCAGAAAAATGCTACTGCCCCAAAAGTCCTCTAACCAAGTGCCTAGGATATGTCATCCCCTCTCTCTCCTCCAGCACAGGAGGGAGAGGAGTCCCAGAAAGGCATGTCAATCCACAACCCACTGGAGGACTCTACTCTCTCCCCATACTCATCACTGCCCTTCCCTCTGCCACATGCCTCAAACATCCTCCACCATAAATCTGCCTCCAGCCCAGAAATCCCACTAGTGCCATTCTTCCACTGGAGTTAAGCATTGCCCTCCTGATATTACGTACTCTGTTTTCAAACGATTAATTCCTCCCTCTGCTCTCCCAATATAATTGACTCCTAGTGCAGCAAATCACATAAATTAAATTTAAGTAAGCTTTCCTTTAGATTAATTAGATTTAATTCAACATAATTTAGTAAACAGAAACCAGTCAACATTCTGAAGCTGAAGCCTGGGGCTTGGAGGACACAAAGACGGAGCATGCCCTCTAGGAGCTCATGTCAGGAGGGAAAAGAGGGAACTGGAGCATAAATAACAAGGGGTGCTTGGAGATCAAATTACATGAAGCAACACATGTATAAGTGCCTAGCATGCCTGGAGGGTCTCAATAAATGGTTGCTAATTTTAAACTCCACCCCTTCATTTTTCTCAAAGGATTCAAGTCTTGGAGACATTATGGTTGAAGGGACAAAGAGACCAAACTTCCCAGAAAAGGAGGAGAAACAGGCTTGACCAGGACATTGGCAGCTAGAGCTGGGAAAGGGGTGCTAAGCTAGGTGTCTGAACAGGAAGCTGTCTGAAGAGTCCCCTGACTCAGCCTCCCTCTTTGGGCCTGTTTCTGGTTGGCTCTCTCTGGGGAGTCGGTGTGACCACTTCCTCATCCTAGGCAGCAGAAATGAGCTGATACCCCACATCTACTGGGTCACTCAGCCTCCCGTGGCTGCACTTTAACCTCAGATGGATACCTGCCCTTTTGTCTCCTTTAGGGCTGACTCCAGGTCTCCCACTCTGTGGCTCTATATAAACCTCGTCCTTTTCTCTCTCTGCATGTCAATCTCTCCATCCCCCCTCTCTCCCTCTCCCTTTTCTTCTGCCTCTTCTTTCTTTACCTCTCCCCACCCCCAGTCCTGCCAAGCCTCGGTCTCTGGTTTGTGTGCATAAGAACATACCAACATACATACACATACATCTCCAACACTGAACCAGTTTCAGAGGGAAAAAGAGGGGTGCAGGAAAAGACTTTAGTTCTGGGGAAGGCTTAACTACTGGCTATCACCCTACCTTACCAGCCCCTTACAGACTAATATAATTTCCAAGTCTGGCTCCACGCATGCCACGCAGACCCAGGAATTTTGAGTTTTGACTGAGTTTAGAGGCCTTCACAGCTCTATTGCCACATCTAGATTTTCTGCACCCAGAAATGAGTTAAGGATGGCTCAGAGAGTGGTACAGACTTGAGTAAGGTCATATCACAGGCCCCTGGCAGAACTGGGATCAGAAGCCAGGTTTCTGGATACTAGCTCTGAGCACTCCCCACTCTGATGCTCCACCTGCAGCACTAAGGCCCATGAACGAGAAGTACAGTGGTACCTCGAGTGCCCTAACATACGAGATTTTTGAGATACGAGCCATCGAGCGAGCAATTTTTGCTTTGAAATACGAGCAACATTTGAGATAGGAGTAATCAAGTGGATCGGCCGGCTGCACAGGACCCACCAGTTTACCGCGACTCAAGTGTCTCATAGTTTCCCAAGCCTCAAGGTTATGGAATGAATTAAACTCATATCTCTAGGTGCCACTGTAATAATAGCTACATCTGTGGTGTCTGCTGTGCACCAGGCATTGGACTCAGTGGTTGCATGTCTCATCAAAGAAGCCTACCACTCATTTCATCTTGAAAACAAGCCTATGAGGTGGTCACTATTATTTTCCCCATATACAAACGAGGGAACTTAGGCTCAGAGAGGTGAAGGAACTTGCTAAAGGTCAACAGTGGTTGAGGTGGACTGAACCCGGGTCATCTAGTGCCAAGCCCCACGCCCCTTGTCTTGGTACACTAATTATTGTCTTTCTGAGGACCCAGAGATTTTGATCACAATCTCTTTCTCTCTCCTCTCTCTCCCTCCTTCCCTCTCTCTGTCTCTCTCCTCTTTTTCTTTTTCGAAATCTCAGTCTTGAACATGACCTTCTTCCCCTGTTCTCAGCTCTATCCTACCCTGATAGGGTTTGAGCAGGTAGGGCTCCATCCAACCTCCCCATGAACATGGACTCCCACTCTAGACCTGCTAGGCTATAACCCCAGTTTGGTGGCAGCCTGGCTGGGGACTGTCAACCACCCACAGGGAAAGTGGGATTTCTTCACAGCTGCCCCTGAAGTTCAAAGAAGAAGGAGTCCAGAATCTTAGCAGGATGGCCTATACTATGACAAGTCTTGGAACATTAAAAGCAAAAGACAGCTTAATAATGCAGGGTTGAGGAGGGGGAGCAGGTCCCTTGGCTGGCTCTCGAGGGCATCCATCCAGAGCTTAGTGGGGTCCTGCCAGTGTCAATCCCTAGTGCTGTCTGTCCTCCTTTGGCAACAGGCGCAATGTGCCCTAGAAACACACACAGTTCCTGCCCAGGTTCAGCCCCTTCCACGGACAATCAGGGCCTGTCCCTGGAATAGGCTTGGAAGTCTCCTGCCTGCAGATGACAGACAGACCATGTGAGCACTGGCCTCGCTGATCTGGGGAGAAAGTGGGGGTGGGGGGGGCGGGAGTCTGGCTCCAATAACACACATGTTCCAGGCACAAAAACGTGGCTATTCAGGCAGGGATGCCATAACTTCCAGCAGCTGGGGCTGCAGGGCCCAGGCTGCCTTGGCAAATATACTTTCATACTTACTGGAAACACTTTCTTTCATGCTGAGAGATCTGTTCATTCGTTGGCTGGGCCACTAACACAGCATTTTATAAGGGAGGTCTGTGGTCAGCGGATTCTGATCTCTAAGCTCTCCTCAGCCACCATTGAATAAAGAGGATATTTAACCAAGAATGGGAAGGCCCACCTCACAAAGAAAATGATGAGAATAGAAACTAATATAATTTCCAAGATTATTTGTTAAACAGCATTCTATATGGTGTCATATACCCAACCAACCACCCTTCGCATTCCCTGTATCCTTTCTATTTAATAGAGGAGGAAATTGAGGCCCCGGTATAAATCAGGGCTTGAGATTGCCCCATAAATATGGATTTGAACCTGACTTCGAGCCTGATGCTTTTTTATTATGCTGAGGGATAAGAAAAGAGGGACTGGTTAGGGTTTTTTGCTGCCTCTTTCACTACACATTTTCTGGGTTTCTTTTCCTTTCTCAAGTTACATTGATAAGTGCTCTCTACCACATGACTACAGAGACTTGAGAATGAACTATACTCTGTGATCACTAGAACTGATACCATGGACACATTTTCACTGCAGTGGAAAGTTTCTCATGAGTGCCTGTGAATTGAATAAAGGGCGGTATGTACAGTGATGAGCCCATTTTTATACATATGCATTCCTTTATATGCACCTACATAGACATGGATTTGCATGGGGAAATGTCTGGATCGACTACATCAAATGTTACCATGTTATTCCTCCAGAGGGTAGAATTTTACAATTTTTTGTTTATGTCTTTTGTCAAGATTGCATACTCTGTAATAATACATATTCGTATGATTTTAAGAGGAAAAAGAGAAAACTTTGGAAGCAGATCACCAACTGAGCAAACTCAGGCGAGTCATAGAGTTCTCAGCCTCAGCCTCCTCATCTGTAAATGGGGCACAGACCCAGTGCCGCCAGGCCTGCTGCTGCCAGTAGATAATAAGCTAATGCTGCTCCGGCTCCTACTGTTGGGCTCCAGGCCTCCCTCTGTTTCCCATAACCAGTCTCTCAGCACCTCCTCTGTCCCTCTTTGCCCTCCATCCTGCCTGCAGCTCTCACTCCTTCAAGCCTCTCTGGCCCTTGCTCCAACCCATACTAGTTCAGAGCCAGGCCAGCTGCACAAAATCCACCGATTTTCCCCAGCCTGGACCAGGGTGGCATTCTGATGGTTTTCTCCACTGACATGACCTTTGGAGATGTCCTCTGGACTGGCTTGGGTGGGATGCCCACCAAAATTACTCTCTTCAGAAACTCCTGGTCCCAGTTACCTTCTTCCCAGTGCCATGTTAGCATAAAAAGACAGAGACATTGGGGAACAAGTGCCTTTTATTCTTAAGGTGGGGGAAGGGAGAGTCAAAGAATACCCAAGTCATTAACTCTTATGGAATTAGAACAATGCACCAGCCACACATGGGTGAGGTCCTGGACATAGGTCTAATATAGTCCCTGCCTCAGGAAGAAATCAGGGGTTCTTCTGAGAGCTATGTACTTCTAGAGGGAACACCCTTACCTCCAGGACCAGCTGCAGAATAAAATGATGAAGAATTTCACAGTGGTGATAGCATAACACTTGTTCAATGGGGCCCTGTGTGGCCATGTGGGTCTCTCACTGAGGAAGCTGGCTTGCCCCATTCAGCGCCCACCCCATGCCCTGCACATTGTAGGCAGGCAGGCAGGCAGCAGGCACAAGCTTGTGAAAGTGGATAGAATCAGTGTGGATCATGCAACCGACAGCACTCTGGCCTCCTCATCAAAGCAGCTGGGCTGAGGTGGTTTTGTTTTTCTTTTCCCCAGTTTCAAGTCTTTACATCTCTTGGAGGAGGGGGATAAGGGAAGCAGGGGGTCAGGGGCCAGAGGCCACACAGAACACACGCCTCCCTGGATGAGTGAGCGGGCAGGAGCGAGCACCAGGCATTTCTGAACCGTTCCCCGTCTTGTTTCTTGCCACAAGATATAAACTAATCTATTTAGTTAGAAAAACATGGTTTATTGCAATCTAAGTAATTTGTATTTCTCTTTCTACCACAAGATGTAAACTAATCTAGTTAGCTAGAGCAAGTTGGTTTAACTGAATTCAGAGTAATTACCCTCCAAAGCAAAGCGATGTGTGTGTTTTTTTGGTTTCCTGGTCTTTTTTTTTTTTCCTTCCCAGTATTCAAAGGTTGAGGCATATGTGCACTTATGATTAAATAAAATCCAGCCGTCTTTTGGTTTGCCGGGGCCTTGGCCTTTCTGGAGGGTCTCAGCCCCCATGGCCACCACCTGGGATTTCCCGAAAATGTGCTGGAGGTGGCATGGAAAATCCAGTATGTGCTCTGGTGGAAAAGCAATTTGTAACAACATTTCCTGGAGCAGTGGAGCTCCAACTTATTGGGAAGTTATTTACATATGCTGAGAGGGCTGGCAGGAGATGGACATGGGGCCTTGGGGTCACCTCTGGATGTGGCGGCTCTCCACGGTGGCCCCTATATGCCCGGCCCTGTATGGCAGAACTCCCTCCTTCCAGGCCTGCCACGTCCTGGGGGCTGGCAAGGATGCATTTCATACTCCTTGGCCACTACTATCCCCACGGCCATGGAAGAAGACCTGGGGGTCTCAGGGAGGAAGTGACTTGTCTGTGGCCTACAGGCTGGGAAAGGCCCAGGCTGCCCAGACAGCATGCCAATCTCACGGGCACAGCCCTCTGCAGCAGGCTGCGGACTAATTCCCCGAATGGCTGGGTCACTGGACTCTGAGAAAGTGCTTTCCACTTCGCCAGTTCTGTTTCCGCACCAGGCCTGGCTTGGTCTTCTGTGAAACAGTCTTTTCCCTCTGATATTTGGGGAAAGTGACTGCCTCCTCTCCAAGCGCCTTTTCCATGCTGACCCCTGGTGCTTTTAGATCTTCCTAACCCCTGTCTCCCCACAGCTACGAGACACAGACCCCCTCTCTCCGCAGCATCTGTGATCCTGGAGAGGGCACAGGTGCCCACCCTTCCTCACTAGGCTTTGATAGATGATACTTGAGGTGGCTACTTTTTCGTTCCTTGAGGCCCCAGCACAGACCCTGGCTTGTGAACGTGAACTCCTATCGAAGTGTAAAATCCGCACTTTCGTCTCTCTGCCTTTCCTACCTGTCGCATCCCCAGCTTCAGGAGCAGAGCAGACATGCCTTTTTAAATCAAAAAAATTAGAAAAGCAATCAACAATAAAGGGACTTATGGAGAGCAGGGGAAAGAACCTACTGTGTGCCTACACAGGCAAATGTTATCTTTTTAAATATACACATAAACACTCACGAGGGGTATTACTGCTGGCGTTTTATAGAGGAGGAAACGAGATATGGTTGATCAATTTGTGCAAGCTCAGCAACTGAGACATCTCACTGCAGGACCCAGTCCTGTCTCCAGATCCCGTGTCGCAGCCACAGCCCTGCGTGGCCACCTCCTTTGGGTGAAGTGTTGGACCTCCTAACTATTCGGCTTCTCGATTCTCTGTAGATATCCCAGTGCTTCCAGACATCCCCATAGCAGGGTCTGGATAACTGGAAATGAGGGAGATCATTCACCTTCAAAAAAAACTTCCAGCACCTGACAGAAAAGGCTGTGAACTCTGAACCCCAACGGTGTCCCTGAAGGTCAGGCCAGAGACCACAAACACCTTCCTTTTCAGTCACCTTGGCAAAAGGACGCCTGGCCTAGCCCTCGAAGGCCACAACCAGCCCTAAGAATGCGTGCGTGAGGCAGACACCAGAGCATCAAGAAGAGGTTGGGATCTGACCTGAAACCTCTCACACACAAATGTTTCTCTCAGGGAATTTCCACCCCACAGCTCTTTCAGGTTCCTGTCCTGGTGATCTGGACAGATTCTGCTGAGCCTGCCAGGGGAGGGCAGGCCTCCTGGGGAAGGCCACGGAGCTGGGCCAGTGTGATGGACTGTAGGAATTAATGAAGGAAGGGGCTCGAGCCAGCTCATTTGCCCAGGGGCAATTTTAGCAGCAGTGTGCAATGGGATAATTGAAATCAGGGCTGAGTGCTGGTATGCAAGGAGCCGCTTCCAATACAAATACAGAAGACAACTCCAGCACCCACTGGGCCGCTCTCCTTCCATCACCAAAGTGTCTGGGCCCAGCCTCCTGTGGAGAAAAAAGCCTGTGCATTGGCACTGTTGCAGAGGCCCAGACAACAGAATCTGAAACGGGCTATGGAGATGGAATTACCCTCCTAGTGGGCCCCAGGGCTTAATGCTGGGGGGGGGGGCATGGTGCATTACATAGATGCGACCCTCTGTGCCTAGTGCTGTGGGTATTGACCTGATTATGTTACTGTTGGAATTAGCTGGTTATTAATAATAGGAAAAAAGCAAAAGGAAGGCCAGGCATCAGAAGCATGTCCTCTGGGCAGCTTCACCAGAAAGCTGAGTTTTACACTCTCCTGCAGATTACTGGGGGAAGGGACTGGACAAAGGGGGAGATGGGCGCATGCACCGTGAGTCAGGGTGACCTTAGGAAGGTGCTTGCTGCTAGGCAGACCCTGGGAACAGAGATCAGTGGCCAGAAGGGGTGGGGCCACTACAAACCCATGAAAATTTGAGGAGAATACATAATCTCCCGAACAAAGGAGTTTGCTCTCTCTCTTGGCTCTCTCTGGTTCTTCTGGCTTTGCTCCTGCCCGTGTTCCTTCCATAGCCATGTGGCACGGTGGATCCCACATGGAATGGACGGATGAGCTGCAAAAGGTAACACAAACCAAGCTAGCCTGATGCTGGATTGGACTGCATCCCAACATGGAAAAGAAACTTTGGGCAATGGTTTGAATTGATCCTAGATCTGCTGAGAGCAAAATGGGACTTTTCTATGGTGGGATGGAGGAAAATGGGACCTTAGACTTAGTGGTGTCATTCCACAGAAATAAAGCTTTCTGCAATATCTTATCCCCCTGTGCAACTCTCAGAAAATTCTTTTTCTTGGGGCATTGCAAGAAGCCCACTCCCACAAGCAACTGGTGGAGACCAGGAGAGCTCCCCACTGGTGAGAGTTAGACATGGTCTCTGCTCTCTCAGAGCTCTGTCATGGGGAGACAGACACAAAAACAGCCCCCTCCAGTACAAGGAGGTAAATTTCACAAGGCAGATGTAGCAGGAAATAGGGGCACCAGGGAGCAGAAGAAGCAGGCAGGACTTGCTCACCCAGGTCTTCCCAGTACTTACAATAATGCCTGGCACATAGTAGGTACTCGGTAGGCATGTCTGCAGCTGAAAAGAGTGAGACAACTGGGGAAAGGCATACCAGGTAGATGAACTTTATACATAAAAGTTGGGGGAGGCCGAGACCGGTTTGGCTCAGTGGATATAGCGTCGACTTGCGGACTGAAGGGTCCCAGGTTCGATTCCAGTCGGGGGCATGTACCTTGCTTGCGGGCACATCTCCACTGTGGAGCGTGCAGGAAGCGGCTGATCGATGTCTCTCTCTCATTGATGTTTCTGACTTTCTATCTCTCTCCCTTCCTCTCTGTAAAAAATCAATAGAATATATATAAAAAAAAAAAAACGTTGGCGAGGGGGAGGGACAAGGGACAGGGTAACCTGTGTAGGAGATTAGAAACATCTCCCTAGAACTGGGCCTCAGGAGGTCAGGGAGCAGGTGGAGACATAGGCCCTTCTTAAAGGTCTCTGACAATTGAAAATACCAACTCAAGGTCACACATAGTCTCTTGGTGATGTATTCCAGAGTCAGAGACACAGTGGCTCACATTTAAAGAATGTGGAATATACCCCAGGCCTTATGCTGGGTCATTTACGCTCATATACCTATAAGCTGCCTCACCCAGTCCCATTTCACAACCCACTGAGAAAATCTTTTGACCCATTTTACAGATGAGTAAAGTAAGACCCCAAGAGGAAAAATAAGATACCTGTGTTCACACAGCTTGAGAGGGGCTAAAGAGGAAAGAAAGCCAGGTGATTAGAATACTCAGGCTCTTTCACTCCCCAGAGCAGAGCTCAAGTCAGAGACAGGGAACAGGAACGAGAGCCAGGCCTTTGTCCAGTTGTTCTCTGAGAGCTGGCTCCAGTGAAGGCCCAGTCAGAGCCAGAGCACCCTGGCTTCTCTGGCTGGGGATGGGGTATCCTGTCAGTCACAGTCTCCTGTAACAGAACGAGGGGCTGCTACACCCGATTCCAAGCCCTGGGAGCTGAACACTCGGGGTGAGTCCTGCTGTGCCCCCACCCCTTCCCTGCCCCTGAGGTGGTGACCCCAGCTGCCTCACAGCCGTGGCTGACAGGTCTCTGGGAGACACCTGTTTTTCATTGCAAGCCTCTGTGGCTCTCTGGCAACGGCTGTGTTTGCTTTTGGGGGTGTGCAAGGTGGGAGCGGGAAGCTGTCTCTGTAGGTCTGTCTGCAAGTACCTGGGGTTTCCGAGGAGGCTGCAGACAGCCCTTAAGGAAACGAGGATGGTGAAGGGATCCCCAGATGCTGGCCTGGCGCTCCTGCCCCGCATCCAAAGGGGCATTAGACTTTTGGTGGTGGGGGTGGGGAGGGCACAGTAAGCAATAGATGAAATCACTGAGGATAGGCCCTTAAATAAGCCTCCCTGCTTCACAGCCATTCATTCATTCATTCATTCATTAGTGCACTCATCATTCACATAGTCACTGGAGTTCTCAGCCACAAAGATGAATCAAACTCCTCCCCCGCGGCCTTCCCCCCCCTTACCCCTCTCCCCACCTCAAGGGGCTCACAATCTGATGGTGATAGTCAGGGAAGAGCTATGCAAACAGAGCGGCCTTGTGATGAGCGCCATGACAGAGGGCAACAGCAGAGAGGGCTGGGAGAGGCATGCAGGCTGGAGGGCTAACGTCTAGGGAGAAGGTCAGTCAAGGAGAGCACTCAGGAGGATGGAGCACTTTAGAGTCTGGGTGGAAGAGGAAAATGACATCTCACACAGGGTGAGCAGCAATGGCCGAGGAAATAGAAGTGAAAAACTACAGAAATGGCAAAAATTCCGTATGACTGGAGCATTGCATCTTAGGGAAACAGGAGGACTTGGGGCTGGAATCAGCAAGGGGCAGGCTGAGTGGCTTTTCATTCCCTCCTTTAGTGCCCACTCATCTGTCCTCTTCTCTTCTCCTGGTCAAACCCACTTCCCTTTCATTCCCTTTCCATTCTCACTTTTCAATCCTCTCCCTTGCCCATATTCCAGCCCTGACAGTAAGAGTCACACCTTGAAAACCACTCCTGTGCCTCAGGCACTGGCTGAAGCAATTTACACAGATTAACGTTTGCACTTAAAAAGGTTTTGTAAAGAGCACACTATTTTCTTACTTTACAGATAATAAAACAAGCTTTCTGAGATTAATTTGACCAGATCACCTCACAGCTCCTATAGAGCAGAGCCAGGCGTCACACCCAAAGGCCAGGTATCCCAGACGGACTCCAGTAAGCAGCAGACCAACTGGAAGACTGTGGGCCATGGAGGTGAAGGAGAGCTCTCCAGGCCCTGGGCCTGCTCCCACGATAAGCACACTGTGGGCCACACAGAAGACCCAGCAACAATGCTTCCCAGGCATGCCCATTTCCTGAAAAGGAAAAAGGGGGGAATCCTAAAGTAGTGCATGGCCTAGGTGAGACTACTGGAGCAAGAGCCTCTGTGAGGAGCTCTAAGAAAAAGTTGGGAAAAGTCATGGAGGGCTTCCTGGAGGCAGAGGCATTGGAGCTGGCAGTTCAGATAAAGCTGGAATTCCAGAAACCACTAGATGGTGAACCTGAGATGCTATATGTGTATATTCAGGATGTTCCTCTGAGATTCTAGCCTATCTTTCCTGCCACAGTGAAAAATCCACTCTCTCACATGTGGGAGACAGTGGGGTGCAGCAGGACAATGTGGTGAGAGAAGCTGCTGCCTCCATCACTCATGGGACATTCTTCCCAAGCTCTAATGGGTTAGGAACCAGTGCTACTGCCTCCCTCCTAGTCTTTTCGTGGGCCAGGCCTCCTGGATTCCTGTTATAACCTGTGACATACATGGTGAAGAGTAGCTCTATACCATTCCCAAGCCTGTTAACATGCATTGTTCTGCCTTATTCCCACAACAGTTATTCTTCTTCCCATTTGGCAGTTGGAAGAACTGAGAGTCAGAATGAAGTCTTAACAGTCAGGTGCTGCTTGGACTCAGAGAAAACCTCCGACTTACACAACTTTCAAGTGCCAGCTAGAACTCACCACCTCTTTCGTGCCTCCTGGGGCTTTCAGAGTGTCCCCAGTGGACTCAGACCCAGGCTCCATCACACTGCATGGAAAGTGCAGGGCCACCTGTCTATCTTTGGGCTGGGCAGTGAATGCTTTATTTATCTGGATCCCAGCAGCTCTTAGGCAATCTAACACACAGGAAGAGCTCAACAATCCCGTAGCAAGTGGATGCATAATAAAACATTAATATTTTGAGAGTCTATGGTGTTTCAGAGTGGATTCTATAGCTTAACTGCTATCACGTTTTACAGAGAAGCAAACAGGCCAAGAGAGACATGGTCAAGGTCACCTAGCTATAAGTGGCAAACCAGAATTAGAATCCAGGTCTGCCTGATTCTAAACACAGTGGCTCTGCTATCATACAGGGTAAAGACATTTCTGTTGACTTTACTAATCCTCTCTCCCTCCCCTTCCTTTCTTCCTTTTCTCTGTGGCAGACAAGCAGTGGTGGAGGAGGCCACGTGGAAGCACGTGCCCCAGATAATCATCTGAAAGACTGGCCAGAAACCAAGATGGGGCTGGAAAGAGAAGATCAAGCTCTTCACACCCAGCCAGACTCCTTGCCTCCTGCACCCCCACACAGCTTGGGGGAAGCCAGTGACCACAGCCAGAATCAGGGCGAGGAGTAAAGAGATGTGGAGCTCCTGCTCCTCCTGTCCAGGCTGGCGGGGGCAGAGGGCTTTAGTTGCTCAGGTCTAAGTGGCCCCAGAGAGCCTCAGCAGTACCTAAGGGACATTTTGTCCTCCTCTCTCATTGGGGAGGAATGTGAGGATGCCACTTCTGCTGGGGTGTCACCCTGGAATTGACTGTTTGATTATCAGTCACTCCCACCTCGTGCTCTGTGTTTACTTGCTGAATGAATGAGGCAATAAACAAATAAGTGGGCCAGTAAATAAAAGAGTAAATAAATGATTATATAAACAAGGGAAAATGAAGTAGATAAATAAACAGATGAATGAGAATGAAGGAGTGCTTGGCTGGCCAGTGGGGTGAGTAATGGATGGCGTGCAGGCGCCTACTCCACAGTGAGCTACCCAGGAGACCAAAAAGTCTCTCTGCCACAGGCTGAGCCAAAGAGCAAAGGCTCCTGAGGCTTCAGTCCTGTCCTGGGGAGGCATCTGCAGGCAGAGAGGAGCTTCTTTAACTCCTTCCCAGGAGAGTCAGGGAGAGCAGTGGTGCTGCTGCTACACTCTGCCCTTATCTGCTACGTGACCTCAGGGAAACCAGGGCCTCAGTATGGGTCTCAGGCTCCTCATCTGTAAAATGAGAGGACTGGGCTGGACTAGGCAGGTCCTAAGAGCCTTCTAGTGGGACAGTGCACCGGGAAATAACTCTAGAGAGGATGCCACTCAAGAATAGAACTCACATCTCTGAGTCAGCCCTGGTGCCCGAGCAGGGTCACTCCTGCAGGTCAGCTCATGCAATTAGTTCTTCCAATATGGCATACTGAGTACATAGCATGCATCACCATATGCATATGACTCTCAAGAACTAGGGGAGCTCAGAAGGAGATATATTAAGAATGACTTCCTGGAGGAGAAGTTTCTGGTGCTGGGCCAGGAAGGACAGGAGGATTTAAAGTGGTGAAGAGGTGCTAAGGAGGCTCCAAAGTGGAGTCACAACCTATAGGAAGAATGCTTCCTTCAGCAGTAGGAGATAAAGGAATGCAAAGGCACCTAGGACCAAACAGGCCTCAGCTTCCTGAAGTCCTTTCACAGGAAGCTCAAAAACCTCTGAGACTGGCCTGCCACTTTCTCCTGGGAGATGAAAGTTTGGTGTTTTCGTGGTAAAATGGGAATGACCATGGTGCCTGTATCAAAGGGTTTTCCTGAGAACAAGAAGAGGCAATGCATGCCCAGTACCGGGCACACAGTAAGATCTCTGCATCTCTAGGAGCTATGAAGAGGCACGTGTTATCACTGTTCTTCACAGTGAAGGCAATGAGGCTCACAGAGGGGAAGTGATGTGTGCAAGGTCACACAACCAGTCAACCCTAGGTCTCTGGATTTCTACCCCTAGGCCTCATCCCCAGAAAATCAGAGGTCCAGGGTATATATGTTTAAGACACTAGACCCCTCTGTCTTCAGAATGATGCATCACCTATACAAGTGGTCACCAATAGGTGGTAAACGGATCACTGGTGGTCCATGAGGCCTGAAAGGTGACCGCTGACCTAGACCACATGACTCTAAATCAGAGCATTTTATCCAAAAGTGCTACTCATTAAGGTTCAAGGTGGCCCTGGGGATGTGGGGTGGCTCCCCTGGGACCTGCCTGGCTGTCCTGCTCTGGGCCTGAGGCTGCCTCTTTGGAAGTCAATTTTAAAATGGAAATCATTCCTCAGGGTTGCTCTGAAAAGAGTAAACCTTGATTTTTGGAGTCTTGTTTCTGGAAGCACCTAAGACTCTGGTAGCCAAAGCTCAAAGCTTTAGTATATAGCCATTGTATTTTGAGAATCTGTAGGTTACCTGTAGTCCTCTGTTCTATCTCTTTTATGGTGGCCCAGCAAAGGAATGGAGCTTTCCCAAGGCCACCCAGAGCCAGTAGGGCACATGGAACCCTAACCCACCTTCTCAGATTCCAAGTACAGTGCTCCTTCCACTGCAGAGCCCGCCCTGACTACAAGGACTGCTCATTTTGTTACAGGATCTAGCAATGCCTTTGAGGTTTGCATCCTCAGCACACTGCACCACACTTGGCCAACTGCACGCTCACTCAGTGCTTCTCCAACTAGACCTCAGCATTTCCTCTGTGCTTGGAGCTTGTGAAACCTCTCCCTTGGTGGCGTCTCTCCCTGTCTTCAGAACCCCCGGTATGACAGGTCAGGATTGCCCAATAGTTGGAAGGGGCTGACCTGTGAATTTTCAGAAATGGAGGCATTTCTGGGCTGGAGATGATGTAAAAATGCACATTCCCTCTGATACCAGGGCAGGCATTCTAAGAAAACAAGCCCGTGGTGGGACTGGCAGGCTGAGCAGAAGCTTTCTAAGTCTTTCCTGGACTCCTCCCAGCTCCCAGCACTCTCTAGTCTGACACACACTGCCTTCGTCACAAGGGAGAAAACACAGAGTCACTGTCTCCCTCCAGGCGCCCCAGACTGAGTCTCAGTGCCAGGGGCTCCATCACCCTAGTCCACCGACACAGTGGTACCTCTGCTCCATTTTAAATCTCTGGATTTTTCTTTTTGTATGTTGCAAAGATGCTTGGAGAACCTAACAGTATGGGGCTCAGCAAAGCACACTGTCTCTGAAATGCTCTTTGGCCCCATGACCTTATTTTGTTGTTGTTAATCCTCACCCAAGAATACTTTTTCCATTGATTTTTCAAAGAGAGTGGGAGAGAGGGAGAGAAACATCAATGTGAGAGAGACACATCTATTGGTTGTTTCATGCACAGGGCCCGACTGGGGCCAGTGATCAAGCCTGCAACCGAAATCGAACCTAAGACTCTTCAGTCTGAGGAACGATGCTCTAACCACTGAGAAAAACTGACCAGGGCCCCTTGATCTTTTATTTGCAAAGTATCTACTGTGTGCAAGGAAATCTGCTAGAAATTCTGACACTGCTTAGAAATTCTGACATCTGCATCCTTAGCATCTAATAAAAGACCTCACATCCATTTCATAGTAGTTGCTCAATAAATGACTATGAAAGTTAAAGGAGTTGATATTTACTGAGTATCTACTACTATAAGCTAGATTCTGTACAAATATCTCTATCCTATTCTCAATAGAAAAGTAAGTCCTGTGATCCCCAGATGACAGTAAGGAAACATGTTCAGAAAAGCTAGGTAAGCTGCCCAAGGCCACTCAGCTAATAGATGGCAGAGCTGGGGTTTATACGCAGGCCTGTCCATCTGTAAAGCCACACACTTTCTACTACAGCCCTTCGGGTCTCCATTTAAGCCAGTGCGGTGATCAGTATCTACACTCTTCTTGCTCCCTGGATAATCAGCCATGTGGGCTGGCCCCGGCTGCAGGTGGCCTACCCTGGTGCTAGGAGCAGATCAGCTTCTTGCTATCTGTATGGAGGGTGACAGAACCAAGAGGCCTTGTGTGGAACTCCACCAGAGAGAGGCCAGGAGCAGAACTGAGTGGGTGACCAGGGTCGGGGCCTGGGCTAGGGCCAGGTGGGAATCACTCAGTCCTTGGCTGGAGCCAAGGCTCACTCCCAGTGGGTGGCCTCCGTACACCAGAGCCCTGCCTAGGTTCCCACAGGTGAAAAGGGGTCCCAGTGACACCCACTCTGCTTACTTATCCCCAGTAACTGTGACACAGGATCAAAGCAGAATACGACACAGCAGTGTTTTGTGAGCGGAGAGGCTCTTCACCCCAAGTGACACCGCTGTCCAGCATGTGGACTGCTGCCCCGGACCACAATCCACTAAGGAACCAGCCACGCCAGCTCTCCCTGAGGGAGGGAGGAGAAGTGCCTGGGTGGCATCTCATGAGAAATGCCAAGCCCTTCCATCCTCCTCCCAATTCCCACCTTCTCCTGCTTGACCCCCAGTAGGAGTGGGTGCTACTGGAACCCCAGATGGCTGCTGGACAAATGGTGTGGCATTTTCAAAGCAGTAAATTTGCCTTCACTGAGGAAGAAGAACGGAAAGGAAAACCTACACAGAATACATCCGCTCTGAACCTCCTCCCACTGTTCAGCTTTCACAGCTGCGCCTCGAAAGAAGGTTCTCCTGGGCCGCTGTGGCAAGGACCGGAGCTCAGAGCCGGTGGGGGGAGGGTGCCGGGAGCCAGCCCCCCTTTGTGAGTCATGCTGCTTTAGTGACTAAGACCTGCAGGTGCGAAAGGGCAAGGCTCTCCTGTGACCAGAGACAGGGCTCAGGTTCTATTTGGGCCAGAGGTGTCAGGGAGTGACCCCAGCTGGTGTCCATTCCTGAGAGGTCATCCAGGCCAGAAAGTAACTGAATCATTCCCCTGATATTTCTAGCCAACCAATCTGGCCTTTTTGAAACCCAGCCCAGAAATGTCAGCTTCTTTACATCATAAGAAGATGGGACAGAAATGTCTCATGATTCTAGTTTTTATTAGTCCTACCTCTAATTCCTTCTTGTCACTTTCCTCCAAAACGACCCTATCCCATCCTCTGGTCTCCTTCCACATTTTCCGAGGGTGATATTGAAAATAGCCTATGAAGACATATTAACACCTCACACAGCCTCTTTTACCTTTGTAAGTGGTGAAGAACGAAAACAGCATCAGGAAGTTAAATTGGAAAAGAATGAGAAGGAACAGAGATTTGAAAGAAAAAAATTTATATTTTATACTAGGAATAATTCTGGTTAATATTTCACTTCATGTGATTTAAGCATCGGTCCCCGAGTGAATGGAAACAATATCTGTACGTAAGTGGCAGCAGGAACTAACATTTACTGAGAGCTAATAACTTATCAAGTTCTATTTATATAAATTCTTTCATTTAATCCTCACTGAACACAGCTCAGAGAGGCTGTTACCATTTATTATCTCCATTGTACATACTGCAAAGGATGCTGGAGCCTTGTGACCTGGCTTACATTAGATTCCACCTCAGAGAGCACAGAAAATCTCAGCCATTCAGTTTGTTCTATGGAGTAGGGTCTTTCTTTGCGGGGAGGAAGGGGCGGGGAGGAAGGGGCGGGGGTGGTGGTGCTGTGAGAGATGAAGTTAATACTTCTTTGAGCATTTACTACATGCCAAGCACATGCTAAGTTGTTGGCAAGCATAATTTTCTAATCTTGAATCCAGTTATATGAAACATGTTATTATCCTATCTTACAGAGATGTCCCCCAAATCTGAGTTTGCCGTGGTGCATAGAAGAGGAACTAACGAGGAGTCTGGGTCTCTGACCTCTCAGTTGGCTACACTGCAGGGAAAAGCACTCAGGCCCAGGATGACACTGGGGAGGCAACATTGCATGCCACTCAGCAGCATGGTGCAAGGGTGCATCTACTCTCCCTTCTGCAAGTCTGCCCTGGCCATATCACAGTGCCTTGAGCCACTGGAGAGGAGCACAAGTTTCTACCAAGGGGATCTGGTAGAAACTTCATTTGTCAGGGCTCTGCTGCTGTGCAGAATGGTGGGTCCCAGCAGCCCCAGCCAGTCTGTTGTTCTATAACCGTCCCCTGGTACACCATCCAGACTGCCTCAGATTCGGCCTCAGATGCTGCTGGTCCAGCTAAGAGCTGGGTGGGAGGCGCAGCCATTGCTACCCAATAGCCATATGCAGAGAGGGGTTGGTGTAGATGGGAGGGTAGAGGGTAGACATATCTCCCAAACATTTTCATAGAGGGAGGAGACCGAGGAGAATCCCCTGGGGCATGCAGGTCACAGGCTGGTGCAAACCTCTCTGCAAACCCTGCCCCCCCCTCTCCCCCCGCTTTCAGCCCTCATGCTTCACTTAGGGGTACATCTTAATGACCTTTTCTAAGTGCCAACTGTGGATTTGCCTGAGAGATGCAGATACAGTATAAATCCTAGTTTCAGGCTCAAGCAGTGGATGGAAAACAGAATCTACCCACAAACAAGTTCATGCAGCCCAAGTACGCACTGGTGGAGATTGTATGACGCAGGCCGAGTTCACAGAATGGAGAGATAGAGGTGAAGGGGAGGTGAGGGGAGTCCCTTCGAAAGGCCTTGGACGGTCTGGGAGAGCTGAGATTGAGAACTTGAAGGCCATGCTCAGAAGGGGGTCAACATGAGCTAAGAGGAGGGCAAAGGCCTGGTGCAAGGGACAGTGGCCCTGAGGGCTGGGTGGGCCCCGACCATCAGAGGCGCCAGGTGCTGCCTTCCTACTCTGAGTGACTCAGTCCTGTAGTCCCGTTTCCCTGGCAATGTGGGTAAATACGAGGCCTATAAATCCATCCACAAACATCCACTGTTCCGGCACCTTCTCTTTTCCAAGTTAACAAGCCCAAAGCCATCCCAGGGAGTATGAGCGTGGCAGTGCCAAGCACTGCAGAGCCACTGTGGGTGTGAGGACAGGCTTCCCTCCTCCTGAGCCGCTCCCTCTGAAGAGTCATGCCCTTCTAGGCCAAGAGGGCGGCAGGGGAGGAGCGAGCCAATGCCCCAATTGCCACAAAGGATACTGCTCCTTTATCAGGAAAGGCCTCTCCATTAGGAAAAATGAAGGGCCACCTATGGGAAGAGGTGCCTATTAAAGATGCTGGCCCAGGGTACCAAAAAGAAGAGGCTGCCAATGGGAGAAAGCCCTCCCAAAGAACACCAGGTAAGCATCACCAGGAGCGGGCAAACCCCAGGCCTATCTGAGCTTCTGGTTCTTTCTTGCCCTGACCTCTGTCTAGATGTTGAATGAAATGGAAAGAAATTGTAAGAAAGATCTTGGCTTGAACAGAGTGTTTGCTCCTCTTCCCTGCAAGGAAGTTCAGTCTTTGTGGATAGGTGAGCGCTTGGAGACGGTTCAGCCCTTGCAACATAGAGGATGATCCATGGACTGGCAGCATCAGCAGCACCTGGGAGCTGGTCAGACAGGCTGACTCTTGGGTCTACCTCAGACTTTCTGACTTAGAATCTGCATTTTGAGAAGATCCCCAGGTGATGCATGGGCATAGTTAAGTTTCAGAAGCACCTGCTGCTCATTCTACTTGTATACTTTTCCTGCTGCTTTTCAAAACTGTCTTATCCTTCAGTTTCTTTGAGTCAAAAGCCCTCTCCCAGGCTCCCACTGCACTGACTCTTGTAGGAAAATAGCTGGGTATAGTGTAGATGGCTCACACTACGCCACCTTTATCTCTCTTCTTAGTCATTGACTATGATGCTGTCATGCTCAGTGGGATCAATGCTTCCTCAACTCTGATACCCCAGCACACTGCCAGTTGGTGCTCAGGTGTGGAGTGGAGGCTGGTTGAACAGCATACTGTCCCAGTTCCCTGGAAATCACATCTTGACGTTCCCCTCGTCCCTCCCAGAAGGTGGATCCTGAGCCACCAGTCAGTGGAGGTTTAGGGTTGAATTTCCTGAATGGCTTTTGGTTTCTGACAGAAGTCACTAAAGAAGAGAAAGACCAGGAGGCCAGGCGATTTATGAGGGAAGCTGGGCTCTGACAACGTCTGAGCCCCGATGATTGGGGCAGGCAGGTGCACAGTGCGCAGCCCCTTCCTGAGGGGTGCAGGGATTTCTTTAGGTATCTTCACCTTGATCCCTTTGGATCATCACTGAGCTCCTGGCTGATTCCAGCAAGCCCCTGGGTCCACATTCTGAGACAGAACACAGCACTGGCAGTTTGGGAGGTCACAAAGAAAGGGAGCCACAGCCTCAGAGGTTGTTAACCAGGACTGCATTGTCCCACCCCCTCCGCAGGGTCTCTGGTGGACAGAGATCCTGAACCAGCTATGTGACAGGATATGCATGTACACCTTCGCTTATAAATTGGCAGCATACAGATGAAAACTAATGTCCAGTCATCCTTTGGTCTGCCTTCCAGAATGCTTTATTCTCAGGAACACACACACACACACACACACACACACACACACACACACACCAAAAAGTATCTGGAGTCTGTGAGTGGTACAGTTGGTCTCTCCCTCCTGGCAGCCCTCCTTTCCCGGGCCCCAGGTGGTTAGGATGCAATCTAGGGTCAAGGTCTTCACTTTACAAATAAAAAAACCTGAGACCCAGAGTGGAAAAAGGACACAATAAAGTCTCACAGCAGCTTGGGAGCAGAGCTGGAACCAGATTTTCCATCTGTTGACTCAGGTGTTCCAGAGACCATACCCCAAGGGTATTTTCAGCACACCTGTCCAAGTGGAGAAAACAAAGGTGGGTGTGGCTGCCACTAGGGGAAGACAAATGTCTGGCCATATCTTCAGGGCTGAGCTGGAGGCTCTCTAAAGTCCCTCCTGCTCCAGAACACGAGGACTCCACAAAAAGAAGGCAAGGCAAGAAGGATCGTCTCCATTTTTTCAAATAAAGAAATCTAAACCTGCACAAGAGAAGTGGCTTGTTTTACACATAACCATCCATCCATCATTCTGATATCTACTAGGTGCCAGCCACTGTTTTAGGTGCTGGAGATAAAGGAGTGAATGAGACAGAGAAGGTCTCAATGCTCACAGAATCCATATTCTTGGAAATGACACAGGATATAAGAAATTGAGGTGAATAGAGGCTAGAATGTCAATGAAGCAAACTGAAAGCAGCCACCAATCTGACGTTCCTCCCATCAAGAGGTGAGGTCCCACTCCTTGAATCTTGATGGGTTCTGTGATGGCTTTGACTAAGCCATAGGGTGAAAGTGATGCTGTGCTCAGGTCAAGGGCAGTGGCAGTTTCCACTCTGGTCTCTTGGAACACTCATTCTTGAGTTCGGTATTGCCACATGAGAAATGCAACTATGCTTCTGGGGACACCATGTGGAGAGCCCCTGGACGTGAAGGTGAGCACCCAGTGGAGCCCAAACTTCTGCAGTACCTGCCTTTGAGAGGGGAACCTGCCTGAGCCCTCCACACCAGCCCAGCTGCCAGCAGAATACCCTGAGTGATCTCACAGGATGCTATGAATAGTAGAATGGCTCAGCTGCTCCCTGACAAATCCCTGACCCACAGGTCATGAGCATAATAAAGGGACTGTTAAACAACTAAATCTGGGAGAGTTTGTTGTGTGACAATAGATAACTCAAAGGTCAAGTAGTGACAACTATCATGAGGAAAATAAAGGAGAATAAAGGGATATAAAGTGACAGGGATGTTACTTTCTAAGATTGTGCCTCTCTGGGAATGTGATATTTGACTCAAGGCCTTCACAAAGGGAGGAAACCAGCATGGAATGATCCAGGGGGAGATTGAGAGCAAGGAGCCTGAACTGGGAGGGAGATCTGCTTTTCTGAGGAACAGCGAAGCATCTAGAGAGGCTGGATGTGCTGAAGTCAGTGGGAGACCACAAGGCCTGGAGAAAGGAGAAGTCTCTGTACTTCATCTACGTGTGGAGGGAAGTAGGTATGGCAGGGCCAGAAGGGCAGCGATATGAACTGGGCCATAAGGATTCCTTTGGCTTCTGTAGGAGTGAACAGCACTGATGTAAGGACACCCGTTGGGAGGCTCCTGCAACTCACACAGGGACTTGGGCGAAGACGGTGGCAATGGGAATAATGGCAAGAGGCAGGATTCAGAATTTAGAGTGAAGTGGCCCAGCTGGGACTTTCTGATGGCTTGGATCTGGGGGGTGGAGAGGAAAAGAGAGGAATCATAGATGACTCCTGGGATTTTGGCCGGATCCATTCGCCAAGAAGAAGCCTTGGAGAGGAGCAGCTTGGGAGGTGCAAAAGGGGTACCTGACATGCAGAATTCTAAGATTCCTGACAGACATCCAAGAAGAGGTGCTAAGTAAATAGTTGGAGATACTTATCTAGAGCTCAGGGCTAGAAATAGAAATTTAGGCATAATCAGCATGTCCTTAGCTAGCTCATATTTATTGGATCCTTATAAATCCTGGCCCCAGTTCTAAGACCTCTGTGTGTCCATGACATACATAGACAGTATACATGGAGTGCAAACAGGGCCTGGCCCACTGCGTTTCTGCTGGGCCACACTTCTTCCAGGTAGCAGCTGAACTGGGGGCCTGTGCTGCCCAAGAGAACATTCTGCAATGACGGGCATGCTGTGGACCGTGCTGCCAGTACAGCGGCCACTCAGCACATGTGATTAGAGCCCTTGAAATGTGCAACTAGGAAACTGAAACTTTAATTTAATTGAGTTTAAATTAAATTTAAATAATCACAGATGGCTAATGACTGCTCTATTGGACAGCACAGACAAAGGGTAGAAGGAAGGTGGGGGAGGACTGACATTATGAAGTTTAGTATGTGCCAAGCTTTTGACTCTATTTAATATGTTCATCTTCACAACAATCCTATGAGATGGGAAATACAATTATTCCCATTTCACAGACAATGAAATTGAGTCCTGGAGAGAGGCAATGATTTGCCGTGGTCCTCTCATAGGTCTTGAAGCCTGCACATAGGTCTTCTGATCCTCAAATCTCTGGTTCTTTCTACCATGCTAGGCTCACCCACACCTCTCCAGGTGCTTTAGTGGAAGATCCTTCCCCGATCCAATGCCCTCCTCCCTCAGTCCATAGAGTGTGCCTGGGTCAGGCAGTGCTGCTGCAGCCCACTCGCTCAGAGATGTCTGGGGTCACGGCCCGATGGTGGTGCGGCACAGGGGCCCCTGGCTGCCTGAGTGAGGGGCAGGAGGGCCCCAAGCCTGCAAGCATTACATTCCCACTTGTGTGAGTAGCTTTGGGGAGTTCTCTTGTGCTGTTGTAATTTATTGTTTCTGCTCTAATGATTGCTCCATGTCTGATTATAAATGCCTTCTGGCTGGGGGCCCAGATTCAGAAAATTCCCATGATCTGCTTCCAAAGTTGATGGAACCACAAACGGGACCCATGTTCCCTTTTCGTCATTGGCCACATTTCCAAGGTAGGTAGGGGTAGGAGGAGTTCAGGGCCTGACACAGGACTCCGGGTGGGGCTATAAGAGAGGAACCTGATCACCAGAATTCCAATAAGAGTCGCAATGAGGCATCTCCTGCATCCTAAAGAACCTTCAAGATGGCACTGGAATAAGCCTGCTCCTCTCTTCTCAAAACACAAGGCAGAGTCTGAGTTAGAAGCAGCAGATGATACAGCTCATAGTGAAAGAGGTCTCCAGACAACTTGTCAAACCCTGCCAACACCCTTCTCTCCTTATCCACCTGCCAAATTCCACCTTATCCTTCAGGAGGCAGCTGTGGTGGCACCTTCTGCAAGAAGCCATCCCCACCACAGATCGTCAGTCTCTGCTACTTGTAAACCTCCTCTAACATAGTACAGAACAATGGTAAGGAGACCTGCTGTGTATTGAGGCTCCCCTCTTTGCCAGGTGCTGTGCTGAGTGCAGGATGCAACTTACCTAATCTTCACCCCATCTCTCTTGGGGAGGCACTACCTTCACTCACAGTTTACAGATGAGGGAACAAAAGCTCAGAGAGGTTAAGTGACTTGCCTAAGGTCAAACAGCTGTCAAATAATGGGGTTGGATTTGAATTCAAAAGATTCTAACTTAACCTCACACAACATATACTTTCATACCTGCCATTACAGCAATGCAATGATGGTTTCATCTCTCACTTCGCTGCAATAGAGCTTCCTAGGCTGGGGGTAAGTCTGACCCCTCCCAAGGCAGGTGCTCAGAAATGGACCACTGTGAAGACAGCCCACTGCACAAAGTAGCTAGTAGAATTAGGGTAGCCCCTTGTTACTGGCAGGGTATTTAAGTAGCCTCAAAAAAAAGGCAATGAATAAATGCTTAATGAGCAAGTGAGACATGGTTACACAGACAAACGTTACATCTCAACAGGGACTGAAAGACCTGAGTTTTCTGGGTTAGTGCTAATTTCAAATAGCACATCCCACTAGGTTTTACGTCACCAGAGTGGCCTAGAAATACCAATATTCAGGTACCTACACTGCATCACCTCAATGATTCTCATGTGTGAAGAGGCATCCCCTAGATCCCCCTTTGTCTTGTGATGTTCAATTTGGAAAATAAAGCCACAGGAGGAAAGAACATCAACTTTACGGGCAGGCAGACCCACGCGCAAATCCACTTTGGCCACTCATTAGCTAAGCCATCTTGGACAAGTGTCTTCCCTTCTCTGAGCCTCAAATGAAAAAATGGGGCTAAGAACTGCTGCTTCGCAGAGCTGTTAGGAGAGTAAATGGAGAATCTATGGGAAAGCTCCCAGGAGGGGCTTAGGAACTATGAGGTCTCTCTTTCTCTCAGATTAAGTCAGGGAGGAGGGAGCCATTCTTAACCACAGACCAGGCTGAATGCAGAGGCTTGGTGCTCTGGTAAATCAAGAACCAGAGAGAAGACTGGCTGACCTGGGTTGCCATCCCGAACTGGATGCTTCATCACTAACAGACTCCCAAAGAATATGGATCAAGACAAGCCCAGCACCAGGGCAGAGGAGAGAGAGAGAGAGGTAGGCAAAATCCTGCCCCCTCCCAGCTACGAGCCCTTATATGCTAGGATGAAAACACAAAAGGAAAAGAGATCAGGATGGGCAGGTAGGGGGGCAAAAGACAGACAGATGATGTGGGCACCCAGGTGCTAATGAGGAGCCTTCCCAGACCGGGGGAAGTCAGGGGATGCTGTGGAAGAGCTGTCTTTAGGAATGGGTAGAACTTGTATGAAAGGGTATCTTCAGTTAAGGAGGGTACAGACAAAGGAGAAAGCATGAAAAAAATATATAAGAAATTAAAAAAATTAGATTGCCATTCTATTTTAGACTTGGAAAGGAGCCCTGAAAAATCCTCCTTGTTGTCAAAGGTATTTTGTTTCTTCCATTTATGAGCTATATGATCTCACCAAGGTAATAATTTCTCACCTATAGAAAGATGATCATAGTACCCACTACACTGGAATGCTGTAAGGAATAAGCAGGTGGAAACCATTTACAACATATCCTATATAATAAAAGAGTAATACACAAATTGACCATACCTCTGCTACGCTCACAAATCACACTCACCAACCACGCCCACCAGCCAATCAGAGCGAGTATGCAAATTAACCCAATCAAGATGGCTATGGCCACAGAGAGCACAGGAGAGAGGCCTGGGTTGCCCCTGGCAATGGAAGAAGCCAAGCTTTCGGCAAAGCCTGGCTCAGGGAGGTTAAGGCAGCAAAGTTTCAATGGCTGTGTGAGCAGAAGGCCTGGCTCCACTCCAGTCTACAAAGTTTCAATTATAGAAAATAAATAAATCCCACATACCAGGGCCTCCGCTTGGGTTGATGGGGGGCATGGCAGGCCTGAAAATCACCACAAGCCCTTCGCCTATGCCACCCCACACTCCAAGGGAACACCCACTCTGATCCAAGACACCCTTCAGGGCAAACCAGCTGGCCTCCATCCATGCACCATCTAATGAAAGAGTAATATGTAGATTGATCATCACTCCAACACACAAGATGACTGCCCCCATGTGGTCACAAATTCCTGCCCCCATATGGATACAAGATGGCCACCACAAGATGGTCAGCAGGGAAGGGCAGTTTGCAGGGACCAGGCCTGCAAGGAAGGGCAGTTGGGGGTGACCAGGCCCACAGGGTAGGGCAGTTAGGGGCAAAGAGGCTGGCAGGGAAGCAGTTAGACATCATCAGGCTGGCAAGGGAGTGGTTAGGGGGTGATCAGGCTGGCAGGCAGAAGCGGTTAGGGGCAATCAGGAAGGCAGGCAGGTGAGCAGTTGGGAGCCAGCTGTACTGGATTGTGAGAGGGATGTCCAACTGCCCGGGCCTAAACAGGCAGTCGGCCATCCCTCAAGGGGTCCCAGATTGGAGAGGGAGCAGGTTGGGCTGAAGGACACTCCCCTGCCCCCTGTGTATGAATTTCATGCACCAGGCCTCTAGTTGAAGAATAAGAATAATCATTGTCATCACCACCATCATTGCCATTACCCTCATTATCTTCATCCTTATTACTGATGAGGAAACTGAGGCTGGGAAGAAGGAACTGTCCAGGATGACTCAGAGAGGCCTTCCCCAATACTTTCATTTTTCTAACAAGGACAGAATTTTTCAGACAAGCTTCCCATGACAAGTGGTGCTCAGAGATCCCTGATAAGAGAGCAGGGGTCCTGGAGATGGAGACACCCAGTATTTACACAAAAGCATCTTCTCTGAAGGTCAGTTTTTCCACTTCCTGCCCTGCTGGTGTCACTCTCCCTCAGCCAGGCTGTCCTCATCTGCAGTCGATGACAGAGGGCAACATCCTAAACCTAGCCAACAGGGAGAGGAAGCAAAGGCCCAGACTCAGTGAAGGTTTTTTTTTTTGGGGGGGGGGGGGGGGGCGGGTGGCAAACATCTGTCACGACTTCCTTGTTCCAAGAGGAAATGGGAAACCCCCAGATCCCAGCCTGTTCCCACAGCGGTCTCCAACAATATCATCATTCTCCAGCTCTACTCCTCATTATATATTTTGCCAGCCGCAAACGGGGCCTAAATTACATATCACAGCTACCAAACCTCGGGCGCAGGCCCACAGAGCAAGGCCTGAGGGAAATTAGGTGAGAGCAAGGGAACTCAGGCCTGGAAGAGGCTAGACATCAAACAGAAGGGATGAACAGTCCACTCACAGGATCTTTCTTGCTTTGGGGTGAGTGCGGTTCAGGCTACAGGTATGGCAAGGAGAGAGGGGACAAAGGACTAAAGAATCACAAAACCGCTGGACTGTTCTAGTCCCAGCTCTATCCATTGGCAACATAGTCTTCCACCAACCTATCAGTCTCCTGTCTGTTTATCGACCCCTCCTTCTGTCTTCAGTCCAGGGCTACACATAACTGGTGTGTCGGGGTGGGAGGTGTGCACGGAGACATGTGCTCATTCTGTCTTCCTTCTGGAACCACTGGGAAAAGACATTTTCCTCTCCTGCCTAAAGGAGTAGTGTGTTTTCTGTGACATTAGCATAGTAACAGCTGGGGGTCCCAGAGGAGTTCTGCTCTCTGGGATTGAGGCTGGGAAGGGAGCAGAGGGATCTTTAAAAAAATAAGTAAATAAATCATTTAATCACCTTTATTTATTTGTTCTTGTTAATCCTCACCTGAAGATATTTTCCCATTGATTTTTAGAGAGAATGGGAGAGAGAGGGAAAGACAGAGAGAAACATCGATGTAAGTGAAACATCGATTGGCCGTCTCCTGCAGGAGCCTCGACCAGGGCCAGGGCTGGGGAGGAGCCCACAACCAAGGTACATGCCCTTGACCAGAATCGAACCTGGGACCCTTTGGTCTTCAGGCCAATGCTTCATCCACTGAGCCAAATTGGCCGGGACAAGAGGGATCTTTTTAGCAGATTCTATGTTCCTGCCTGTACAACAGTGGAGTTAGGCTCGATTCCACTCAACTGGAGCACAGAGCACGCAGCACTTGAGACTTGTGGGGTGATTCTCCAAGGAACAACTTTGGAAACTCTCTCTTGGCTTCCCGGTGCCTGCCAGTCCCTAGGTGATGGGTGCAGCAGCCTCTCCCTCACCTTCTTTCATGAGCAGCTCCCACCATCAGACTGTGAGCATCTCAGAAACAATAAAAAGGATAAGCAATTAAATGGGTTGTGTTGAGGGTTACTAGTTGCAGGTACTGTTATCACTTCATTTACGATCCCATTACTGTTCTCATTACTATTATTATCTCAGCTCTCATTCCTTGGAAAGGACAGAGCTGGGGCTGACTGTGACTATTTGATAGAGGCCACATACCAACCTCTGTGTCACCACTGTCTCCCAGAGTGATGACATGCCCTTAGTGATCTGAAGGGCAGCAGTGCCAGCCCCAGAAGCCTCCTATGCCCTGCATCTGTGCTCTGCCCCATATGCCAGGCTGGCTTCCTGGGCAGGCCCTGGCCGCCCAGTGTGAACCTGGTCACATCTCCCTGTCACATGTTCCTGGCACACAGACACAGATGGCAGCAAAACGTGAGCCTGCTCATCTGGGTGGAAGCAGGGACAGAGGCGGCATGTGGGAACCCAGATAGACAGGCTTCAGTCAGAGAGAAAATAAAGTGAGCAGTGTGGGCTGGAGCTGGAGAGGGGGCATGGCAGTCCAGGAATTTGGAGGGGAAAATGCCCATAATGGCATATTTTCCAGCAGTGAAAAGCATTAAGACCCACTTTAAAAATGTAGTTCTCACCACAGCTATTCCTGGACGTCAGCCCAGCAGAGCAGTCGAGCGTATGAATGACAGTCTGCCCACATGTACCCACTCCCAGCTCTCTGTCCCAGTCCCAAACATCTTGCTCTCCATGCACCTCCTCTCTCCTCACTGGAGCTCCCAGCTGCAGGGAACATCCTAAAAGAGGGCCTCCTAGATTCTCCTCGCCCACTCCTCTCCTATTGCAGAGAGAAGAGGGAAGGGACCTAATCAAGGTCCCAGGACCTCAGCCGTAGGGCCAGATGCACAAGTAGGTCTTTCAGTTGGAATACCTCAGAGCTTCCACTGGCCACATTGTGTCTCAGCACCCTCCCAATCCACCTGACCCTTCAAACAGATGCACACACATGCATGCATGCACATCTACGAACACACATGCACACATAAATGTACACAGAAATGTTTGCTGGTAAGCACACAAACACAGTGCAGATATCTATGCACACATATGCAATCATGGCTTGTGTGCACACACGCACGTGCGCACATGTATGCACACATGCACACATGCAAACACACATGTGTGTATATTCGTGCAGCCCAATGTAGAAAACACTAAATTAGTATATGAAGAGCCAGGAAACCTGAGTTCTAATTTAATCTGGCCACTGACTTGCAGTGTGAACCTGGCCATATCATTTCACAGCTCTGGTCCTCGCATTCATAAACCAGGCTGATACCCCTGCCTGCCTCGCAGGATTGTCATGAGGCTGAGAGAAAGCATGAGAAGGCGCTGATGAACTGCATGACCTGCCTGCATCTCTTCAGAGGCTGAGAAGTGGCAGCACTGAAGCCCAGCTACTTGGATTGGGTCCCTTCTCTGCCTGCACCAGCTGTGTGACCCTGGGCAAGTCCCTTACCTCTCTGACTCTCGGTTTCCTCATCTACAAAATAGAGATCATCCAAGAACTGGCCCTCCGGGTTTTAATGTGATTAAGTGAATCCACAGTTGTGAAGTTCTTAGAACAATGCCTGGAATTTTGTATGTTCAATAAATGTTAGTCAGTGGTGTACCATTATCGAATTAACACTTATTAATGTTCTTTTTCAACATGTTGGAGCTCAGGAAATGTTTGTCCAATGAATGAGTGAACACTACTGGGGAGGGCCGTGATGCTGTCAGATTCCCTCCCCCTGGTGTTGGAGAACTGCTATGAAATGACATCTAGCCCCATGGAAGTCAGGAGCTCCTGGAATGCCTTTCATGTTGTCACGTTCTCCTCCCACAGGGAGGACCAGTCTCACTCTCCTGGAGCACAAGCTGGGCAGTTCCTGGGCTCACCAGCCCAGAACATGTAAGACCTTAAGACAGAGGAGGGCCAGGGCTGGGAGCGGGCAGGGCTGGGTGAAGGGCCCAGAGCACGGGGAGGCAGTGTCTCCATAGTTGGGATGCTTGTTTATACATGTTTGGGATCCTGCTGTAGCAGCCAGCAAGCAAACACTCCAGAAAACTACCATCTCCCAGGCCAAGTAGGGCTCGGGCGCTACTTGTGTTCCTCTCTATGAGAGAATGGGCTGGACTGCAGCCTAGCAGCTGCAGGGACACTCCCCACAAGGACATCCCTAGCTACCTCCCCAACAGAAGAGCTTGCAGAAATATGCCGGATCCCAGGCTAGGATTGAAATAACAATGACCATGACAACAATAATAATAACATTAAGGAGAATAATTCCTAACACTTATTGCATATTTACTAGGTGCCGAGTTGGCACTATTTTAAGCACTCTATGCATATTAACTTATTTGATGTGTGTAGGAAGTAGATACTCTTATTTTACAGAAGACAAAATGGAAGCAGAGGAGGTTAAGGAACTTGCCCAAGACCGCAAGACTAGTAGGTGATTCAGATGGGATTTAAACTAGGCTGCTGATGTATAAGAGCACACACTTTTTACTTTCTATACCCAAGCATCCTCTGACTTGTCATTTCTAAACAGTTTAGAAGTTTTGTTGTGAGTGTTTTGGAAGCCTAGATGCAGAGGTACTTGATCTCAAAAGAAGAGCACAGGCTTTGGAGCCAGGGCACAGTGGGTTCAAAAATCCAATCATTGGGTGATTCCAAGTCTTTAGGAAAGTTTCTTCTTCCTGTTGAGTGTTGGTTTCCCAGTCAAAACCAGTATGAGAATTATACTGGCTCCCCCAGAATGGGGTTTTGAAAGTTCAGTGAGGACATGCACACAAAACCTCTACACTAGGACTTGCACACAGCTAACATGCAACTAATGTTCATTTTCTTCCCCACTTTTGGCAAAAAATTTCAAATGTGGGTGAAAAATAACTATATTTCCCGCAGGTAAATTGTACCGAAATGCAATCAATATCAAGTGACAAAGTGTTTATTGAGCATCTTTATAACTCTGTGTTATTCCAAGTCCATATGACGAACTCTTAGCCTTCATGGAGACAAGCGATAGGAAGAGGAAAGAGCGAAATCTCAAACAAAAAAACATACCCACGTTTTTTGCTTTTGTTTTTTTAAATATATTGCTTCTGGGCAAGAACACAGAATCTAGTTCTGCAAAGATTGTGGGATTTAGAGCCTGATTCTCTATCACAGTTGGTGAAACTGAGGTCCAAAGGAGGATAGGGTCACTTAACAAGCTGTTGGCCCAACCGCCCAGGCTTGCACTAGGTCTTCAACTCCATCCTGGTGTGGTGCTATCCCGTGAGGCATGCATATGTGTGCCCTGTGTCTCTGGAAAGAAATCACACAATATAGAAGGTTTCACCGTCTCTCTCTTTCCCAGCTATGCATGAGATGCATCAACAAAAAATAAAATAAAAAACATAGAATGCATTAGAAGGAAATGTCAGTTCCAATCTACAAGATAGGCTATCAAGTGGAATTTACTGGAAATCAACCATGTGTATTTACCAGGCACCTATTGCCTGCCAGGCCGCATGCTTGTTGCTTTACCCACATTATCTCTTCTAATCAATCCTGACAACAGTCATGTGAAAGTCACTCAGACTGTCAGCTTGCAGTTTCTGCACCCTAGTACATGCCGTGCACTGTGGTGAGCAGTCACCATACCAGGGGCCATCCCCTGAGATTTGTGGAAGGTCTGAAAGGAGGAAACTAACTAGAGAATAAGAGATGGTGCTGAAAGACCCTGGAATGCATGAGCCCAGGATGAAGGGGCCACAGGACATGGAATTCCTGTGTGTGTGTGTGTGTGTGTGTGTGTGTGTGTGTGTTGGACAGAGGGCAAAGGCAGATAAGTTACATCCAGCTGGGTGCAGAGGGAAGACAGCAACCCTGACATTGACATGCAGATGGTGGGCACCGTGAATGGTGGGTCTGTTGAATGAATGAATAAATGCATGAATTAAGAGCAAGTGGAGGAAGAAGTAAAGACCAACGGGAGAAAAAGTAATAATCAATGAGATGTTCCTCCGGAAGCAGAAGCCAGACAGAGCAAGATATGCAAGCCATTTGCTGGGGGGAAAGTTTGCAAAAGTTCAGCGGGAGGGGAGGCAGAGGCAGAGCAGGGGGAGTTTTCTGACTGTGATGATGGCCATGGGCACCACAGTCAGAGACCTAACAAGCAGCCTGATTCTGGAACACAGAAGAGGAAGAATGCAGCTCTGACCTCAGGGGACTCTCCTGGAGAGAGTATCTCAGGGGAGCCTTGGAGGTTGAGAAGACAGAAAAAAAGGGTCCTGGAATTCTTGAATTAGGGAATACCTCCATGAAGGGATGGAGGTAGAGCGATTCTGATTTTGCAGCAAATACAAAGTAGTGTAGCATTCCTGGAACTTAGGAGGGGCTGAGGAATTCGTGGTGGCCTAGGGGATGAATTCAGACCTCCCAGCACAGGCAATGGGGAGCCTCTGAAGGGAGGGCCAGTGTGTGAATTTCTGGTTTTGATCTGTGGGAAGCATGTGCAGGGGCAGAAGGTAGGTAAGCAGAGAACCATGAGGGGGCTGCTGCCTGTTCCAGGGAGTGATAAGCCTCTACAATAAGCCTTGGATTGGATGGGCATGTAGCAGTCACTCTGAAACTAGTCTGAGAGACTGTTCTCTAGTTTTGCCTTTCCAAGAATGTCATATAAATGAACCTGCAGTATATGAACTTTTGAGTCTGACTTCTTCCACTTAGCGTAGTGCATTAGAGATCCATCCATGTTGTCAGTATCAATAGTTTTTTTTCTTTACTTTTCCAAGCAGTATTCCACTGTACAAACATACCACAATTTATCAATTTCCCAGTGTAGAGACATTTGGGTTGTTTCATGTTGGTGATTACAATAAAGCTCCCATAAACATTTGTGTACAGTTTCTGTGTGAAAATAGGCTTTTATTTCACACTAGTGGCCCAGCGTGGGATATGGCACGCCGCCGTAGGCTGCCTGCCTCTTCCATGGGAGCCGCGATGGCGGGAGGGAGTCGCGCCCCTTCCACAGGAGGCAGGAGGGACCTGCGCTGATTCCACGGGAGACCGGAGGGAGCCATGCTGCTCCCACAGGAAGCTGGAGGGAGCTGCTGCCACTGCCAGCAGGAACAAGGGTGGGGGGTAGGAGGTGGGGAGTGGGAGGGGGAGTGGAGGGAGTGGAGGGGACTTAGAAGTGCTCCATGCGTGTGCAGCCTGTTGAACGGTCGTTACTGTGACACCATAATGGACAATTTGCGTATTACCTCTTTATACGCATAGATGGGTAAATATGTAGGAGTGGGATTTTCACGTATATTAAATGTTTTTTTTTTAAACTTTATAATAAACTGAAAAACTGTTTTTACAGACTGGTTATTCCACTTTGCACTGCCAGCTGAAATGCAGAGAGTGGTAGTTGCTCCATAATCTTGCCAGCACTTGGTATTGTTAGTTTTGTTTGTAGTAATTCTAATAATGTAGCAATTCTTACAATTCTCATTACAGTCTTATTTTGCATATTCTTAGTGACAAAAGATATTAAGCATTTTTAATGTGTCTATTTGCCATCCATGTATCTCCTTTTGAGAAATGTTCAAATCTTTTGCTCATTTTAAAATTGCATTAGTTTTCTTATTGAGTTTTGAGGGCTTTTTATACAGCAGTGGGCAAAAGTAGGTTTATGGTTGTTCCTATGGAAAATAGCACAATAATTAATAAACAATAATATAAGAATAAGCTGTTTTACATACCACTGTAAACTTACTTTGCCCACTCCTGTATATTCTGGAGACATTTTTTTTTTTAATCAAGTAGGGGATGTGTCTTGTTCTCAATCTCAGGGGGAAAGTACTTAATTTCACCATTATGTTTGATGTTAGTTGTAGGTCTTTTGCAGATGTCCTTTAACAGATCAAGAAGGTTTCCTGCTAATCCTAAGAATTTTTGTGTGTGTTTTTTTTATGGACAGTATTATTTTTCTATAGTTTTCTTTCTTGTAATATCTTTTCTGGTTTTGGTATCAGAGTAATGCTGATCTTGTAAAGTTGGGAAGTGAGTTTGGGAGTGCTCCCTTCTGTTCCCTCCATTTTCCCCTTTTACTACTTTGTAGTCCCTTCCATCAGCGTTACCATTTTTTTGCTAATTCAAATGACTTCAGAGACTACCTTGTGCTACAGACAACAGCCCAAAGATAACAAGACTAGGTTTCTTCCACAAGGAACGAAAGATAAACAATAATAATAGGTACCTGCTCTTTTCCATGAATTTTACTAATTTTAGCACCAAACCTAATGCAATCCTGTTATGCCAGTGTATAGGGTTATTAGGGTGATAAAGGTGAGGCTCAGAAGAGTTAAGCAGATTGCCTAAAGCCACACAGTTTCCATGGAGCAGAGGTATGGTTTGAACCCAGGTTCAAAGATTCTGTTCTTCACACCTTGTTTTGTCATTTCTCCTAATATTTATGAGCACCGACTAAGTGCAAGCTGCTTTGAATGCTTTAAGGCTAGTATTCTGTTCACAGTTGGTCACTGTGACTTTCTGAGGTATGTGTTACTTTCCCCATGTCAACAGTAAGGAAATTAAGATGCAGGAAGGCCAGAGGCCTCACTCAAGGTCAGCCAATGGTGTTAGACACCAAAGACTCACAGTGACAGGGCATAGGAGGTAATGAGCATAATAACATAATTAACACACTCACATATGACCTATCTACAAAGCAGCTTTGCAGAGTGCTATAATCGAGGCATAAACGGAGGGGGTGAAAGCAGGGGAGGGATTCACTTGGACTTAGGCACTCCTGGAAAATGCACAGGAAAGTCGGTAAACAGTGAAACCAGACGAGAGGGCTGCAGGAGCCGGAGAATGGACCGAGTTAAAAATCTGGGCAAACAGCAAAGGGTGGACACGGCCCATGGAGCAAATGAAAGCCAAGACAAGCAGGGCACGTAGCTGGATTTTCCAGTGTCACGATGCTGACGCTGAGCAGGGCTGACAGGCACTAAAATAGGAATGGCTCACATCTGTGCACCACTTTCCTTTCCAACATATTATCTCCTCCATCCTCACTAGCCCCCACTGGCTTGTTGGTGATCTGGATCTTAGAGGTGAGGAAACTGAGGCTCAGCCAGGTGCACAGCTTGTTGATGATTCTACTCTGCCTACCAGAATTCCCAGGATGGGACTTGATTCCTGAGTCCAGGATTCTACCAGGGACAGAAAGGCAAGGAGAGAGCAGACCAGAGAGCATGGATCTGAAGTCAAAAAAGGCTCTGGGGCTTTGTTGACATGGCTCTAAAATGAAAGGCAACCAAAATTCTGGAATTTGAGGCCATGGGTTTTGTCATACTGAGATAGGAAGTTCTGAAATTTTGATGACACAGGCTCTCGAATCTTGGGGTCAAAGACTATGAAATAATGGGAATGGGAATTGGGATAATGGGGATAAAGGTCATGTGATCCTAAGGACAATTCCTGGGAGTAGCAGCTAAAGGTTCATGAGCAAAATGGAATCATCAAAGATAACAGGGGTTAAGCCCAACATCAAACTTTCAAATCTGTCACCCAAGCCAACCTGTAGTCCCTGGAGTACCAGGTGGTAAATACACCTCTCAGACCATTGACATTTCACCTCCTGATGCCCCTGACCCAAGGGCAAGGAGATAAGAATTGGGCATAAAGGATGGCCTTCAGACTAAAACCCCAAATGTGCTTCTTTTCACTCCTTAAATTTTTTAAAATATTTATTTTATTGATTTCAGAGAGGAAGGGTGAGAAAGAGGTAGAAACATAAATGATGAGAGAGAATCATTGATCAGCTGTCTCCTAAACACCTCCTACTGGGGATCGAGCCTGAAACCTGGGCACGTGCCCTGACTGGGAATCGAAATGTGACCTCCTGGTTCATAGGTTGACACTCAACCACTGAGCCACCCTCACCGGGCTCCACTCCTTGGATTTTAAAAAAAGGGTCAACATTTGTATTTGTAGAAGGGTGATGGAGAAGAAATGCAGCTCAAAGATCTCACTTCAAATCCTCTTCTTGGCACTTGGCTTTTTGGGAGTCTTCTCATCCCGCCCACCTATCTCTAGAGTCTCTCTCTTCTGCCTATAGGTCTTCAGTTCCCATGACTTTGCTAAGCACTTGATGTATAGTTTTTCAATACATCCCCATGACAAATCTATGAGACCAGTATACTACCAATAACCACAGGAGAGAAAACTGAGGCTTAGGGAAGTTATGTGACAATATAAGGATACATGGGTTGTAAATGTCAGAGTTGATTTGGAATAATAACTGTAGTTACTAATAATGGTAAAAATAGCTAATAAGTAATAATAATAACAGTAATCATGGGTAACACTAATATATGCTTAGTATGGGCCAGATATTATTCTAAGTGCTTTTTACCTATTAACTTCTCAAAACAATTCTTGTGGGAAATACTGTTATTATTCCCATTTTACAGATGAGAAAGCCAAGGCAAAAAGAGCTAAGGAAAATGACCACGGTCCCACGATATGCTTGATCTGAAGCCTGGTCACCTAACCTCTCAAATTAATTCTGCTGGAGTCTTCCCACCAGTCTACTCTAAATTTCTAGGCCATAGTTCTTCAGATCTGTATCCTCAAGGTCCCAGAAACTTACTAGGGAAAACAATAAAATATTCTGAGAAAAGTCCCTGAAAATCAAGACATGACATTTCAGATTTCATTCATTCATTCAAAAAATATACACATTTACCAAACTCCTAGAATGGGCCAGGCAAGGAGCTTACATTCTAGTTGGGGAGACGGAAATACCACACATAAGCATATAAATACTATGATTTCAGGAAGTGACACATAATATAAAGAAAAGGAGAGAAAGGTAAGGAGTTAAAGAGTGTGAGTGAGAAGAGACCATTTAAATGGACCCCTTATTGGTCAAGGACCAGCCATGCCAGCCTCAGGAGAAAAGAGCTCTGGGCAGATAAGTTGGAAGTGCAAAGGCCCTGAGACAAAAGTGAGTGTGGTGTGCTAAAGAAATAGCAACAATAGAATGAGACTGGACAAGGGCAAGGAAAAGGAGACGTTTTTGGTGAAGCTAGAGAGGCAAATAGGAAATGGGTCACTAGGGGCCAGGGTACAACTCTGATTCTATTCTGTTCACGATGAAGGTTCAGCCAGGTTACAGGAGGAATGTGAAGAGGAGGCTGAGACAAACTGGTAGGGAACACTAAAGTGACCTGCAGAAGCTGCCTTGACCGCCCTCAGCCTCTGCTGACTCACTGACCTTCACCTCTACACAGAGTGGAAGAAAGACAGGCTCTGAAATCTCAGCCACCAATGTCTCACAATGTGAACTTGACAAGTTGCTCAGCCCTTTAGAGCCTCCATTAGTCTGTCTGCAAAATGACAATGAAGATTTAGCAAGAGGAAACAGTAGAGGGACCTGAGACCTGAACCCTGAGCCCTGGGCCTCACTCCAGGAGGGAGGAGAGCTTCACTTCTGTGGGCACTGTGCTTGGCACAGGGCAGGCCCTCAACATGCTTCTATAGAGTCAGGCTCCAAAGAGAGAGCTCTGGGGGCCATTGGGGTGCATGGCCCCAGAAGTCCTGCTGGGCCTGGTAGGTCGGGGGACAGAGCAGCCAAGGCCTCAGGTGCCTCCTTCTCTTCCTTCCCAACAGCCAAGTCAAGCGGGCAGCAGCAGGTCCATGGACCAAGGGCAGACAGGCGGCAGGCAGGCTGGGGCGAGCCGGCGGGTACAGGGAGAAAGAAGGGCATTGTCTGCCAAAACCCAACCAAGGGGCCAGGGCCACAATGCAGGGGATTCTTTTGGGAGAAACAGACATGCCTTTCTTTCCACCAACTGCTGCTAAAACAGCACGTTGGATTTGATTCTCTCCTATTTCACCCCAAACAAATGATAAATAAATAAACCTTGGTGAGCTCAGAGTACTGGAACCAGGACCCTGGGCCCATAGCAGAGTGGACGCACCCACCCGGGTGAGCGGGCTCCAGGGCCAGGTGTGTGGGTGTCTGCAGGGGCGGTCGGCAGGCTCCATGCCATGTGGCCTGAGGAAGTCCTTCCAGATGTAGGGTGGAGCTGCTCAGGCTGCACTGTCCTCAAAGCCGAGGGTACATGGTGGGAGGATGGGGAAGCACATCAGAGGAGGCGATGGCTGGCTGTAGGAAAGACGGCCCTGGTGGGCATCAAGTAAGATAAATCCCAATGTCTCCTGACTCCTCAAGTCTGTCTGAAGTTGTCTCTGGAGTGATTTCACTGGCACATCTGCCTGGTCCTCCCAAATGCTCAGTGAGGTGACAGAGCAGTGGTGTGGTGTTTCAATCTCCCCACTTTAAGCACTGGGCAGCGAGTCTCAGATGTGACATGTCTTGCTCCAAGTTACCAGGCAAGGTGATCACAGAATGTCAGAGGTCTCCTTCAATGTCCTTGCCCTCTAGGTGATCAAACGGAGGCATGCAGTGGTGAAGGACACTGCCTGAGCCATAGGAGCCAGTTCATCTGACACCCTGACTCACACACTCAGCATCTTCAGTAACGAGTCAAGGGGAAGGCCACCCACAGGAGGAGCCTTCTCTTGACTCAGGAATTCTTCTTAGAGAAGTGAGCTACAGCCTCATCCGAAGAGGCCAGGCAATGTGCCAAGTGCCACTGCAAGGCACCCCTCAGTCTGGGGTCCCCACCATGTCATGTTCCCATCTGGCCCCTGGCTCTGTGCACCTATGGGGCTCCTATCCTGCTTTCCTTCCTACTTGTCCTAACTCTCTCCTTCCTCGAGGCCACTGGAATATCTCCTCCTTCAGGAAGCCTCCCCAACTCACCCCTGCCTCCACTAATCTAGACCTCTCTGTAGCCTTTGCTGGCCATCTTGACAACTGGGTTTTACTGAGATGCCAGTCAAAGACTCCCAGCAGCCCTGAGGTAGGGTGCGGAGGACAGCTAAGCCAACACTTGCCTTGCACCAAAAGCGTGCCAGGCTGCTGCAGGCCTCTGCTCCCACCCACTGGCTGTTGTTCTTTGTATGTAAGACATTTAACTTCTCTTCTTACCTCAAACTCCTCCCCTCTTTGACTCCTCCCCCCATACCCAAGGTCCTTGGTGCAGCACGCCCCTTTATCTCAGCACCTGTCACCCACTCTAAACTGACATGTGCCTGCCTCTCGCTCACACTATGTGGTGAGTCCCTCCAGGGCAGAGTGCACAGTGTGGAGAGCAGAGCCATCACCATGGCTCCTTCAGTCTGTACCTAGTCCCACTCATTCAGTATGTGCTGGGCTCCAATTGAGTAGGAGGAATTATCCTACTCTTACACAACTGCTCTCCCATGTGACTTGTCTCCTGCCTGGGGATGTTGTGACCTTCCCAAGTCTCTCCTCTGGACTGGATCTCCTCTCACGGACTCATTTTGCTGTGACAAAGGGACTCCACCTGGCTCGCGCCCCTGCCCCAAAAGGCTCCAGCTCAGCCCAAAGCCACTCAGGGCCGGGGAATGCTTTCCTTGTTTTAATTTCTTAGCTCCTGTTATCACATGACTGAAAAATGCCACAGAGGACAGCCCAAATGCTTCAGAAAAATGGGACTGAAGGAGCCAGCTGGGCATAAGATCTTGTCCCAGTGCAGATGAAGCAGAGGGGCCTGGACCAACTCTGAGGAAGAACCAACAGCTTTCTGAGAAATCAGGACAGCCGAAAATTAAATACATACATACGTGCAAAGGCCGAATTCCTCCCTTGGAGCTTTGGAGAGACACTTTCACAGTTTTTCATGACATCATGTCAAATGTTTCCAGGCATCCCAGACAGAGTTTGGCCCTAAATACTGTATATTCAAGTCACACGGTCCTTTGCTCTTAGAATTATAGGGCCCAACAGGACAGAGGACATCCCTGCCTGCTCTACCTTCCTGCCCCTCCCACACAAAAGGAAACCCTGCTTCTTTCCAAAGGCCTCACGGCTGTGGGCCTCGGGCATTGGATGCCCAATACAGCTCTGCACTCGGGCCAGAACCAGTCTTAGCAACACATAAGAACCCCATAGTTGGGCAGCCTGGGACCTACCAGCTCTGTGACCTACCAGCTCTGTGACCTTAAGCTGGTCACCTCACCTCTTTGGGTTGCCCCCATTGTTATTAAATAAAATGAAGACAAGGACTCAGCATATGAACCAGCATATGAACTTGCTCTGTGGGTCCATGAAACAAAATGCTGAGTGTGAGCGCCTACAGCTTCAAGCCTGGCTTCGGGAGGCACCAAGAAAGTGAGTTTTCCCCTCCCTTCCCCAGCCGGGGGTCAGTAGCTGAGGCAAGGTGCCTGCCACTAACTCCAGTGCCTTTCCAATGACTGGCTCTGCCTTTCTCAGAAGCGTTCCAGGGACTTCAGAGACCAGACACTCAGAGCTCCATTCTCCCTGAGTGGTGGTCAACTTCTCTTCTTTCAACAGTTCTCATTTTACAGAGACGAAGATTCATTCAAACAAGCATTTCCCCAGGGCCTACTGTGCCCAGTTATAGGAGAAGTTCAGGTCACAGCTTCAAAGTGTTGCAGAAACAAAAGATACCAAGTTACAAGGAAAGGCAGATGGAGTTCACAGCCGGATCCAACAGGAGAACAGTAGGTGACAGACAACTTGGAGATGAGTGATCCCAGCAGGTGGAACCATGGGGTGTGTTCTCTCAATCACACTTTCACCCCTTCCACATAGGCTGCAGCCTCCATGGCCCTGGCTGAACACCCCAGTGCTTTTTCAGGTCTCTATCTGCCCTACTTCCCTTTTCATAGAAATTCTCCTCCATCAGCTACCACCATTCATGGAGTTCTGTCTTGGGTTGTAGCATCATGGAGGGAGCAGCCCTGGGAAGCTCTAGGTCTGATGGGCGAATCTTCCATATTGCAGGTAATTGCATATCATCTGCTAAGTGCTGTGGGGAAGGTGGAGGAGGGGCTGTGGGGGTGGGAGGAGGGAATAACTAAAATGGTGGTTGGGGAGCTGCCCAGAATTTTCCAGAAGAGATAAAAGACTTGAGCTGACAATTGCCAAAGGTCATGGGGTTGAGCTGGGTGCTTGTATGCATGTGTGTGCATGCTGTGTACAGACATACATGCAGGCCCAAGGGCATGGATTTCAACAAAGTTCCAGCCTGGGCAAAGATGCAGCAGCTCTTGGCATCTGGGCACAGGGAGAAGTTGCACTCTCCTGTTTGCATCCCACGTCTCTGGCCACGATGACCCCTCTGGTGCTGCTACGTCTCCTCTCCCTCCTCTTGGCCTTGAGGATGACTATCCTAACTGCAATCAATGGTCTCTTTTCTTTCTCTCTGTGCTCTATTTCCTCCCCACCCATGGATTCAATCCTGCCCTGAGGCTTCCTCTCCAGCCCAGAAGCCTTCCCTGGAGCCCCACGTTCTGACAGCCTGCCCAGTGGGGCTCTTTGAATTCATCTCCCCTCCTAAACAGGCCCCACCCCATACACATGTGTCCTGTACCTCATCAGCCACCAGACCCGAGGGCTTTCTTCTTCGTGATATTTCTCCTGGTTCAGATCTCCTTTCCACACCTCTCCCACTGCCTCCACCTAGGCCTCTGCACTTTCCAGGCTGCTGCTGACAATTACGACACTGCTCTGACCGCCTCTTATCATCTCCTTCCCCAATCTCATGTTCCTTCCAGTGCCCTACCTGAGTCTTGCCTCTCCTTTATAACCCAACTGCCTGCAGTTCAGACATATGGTATAGTGTGGACTCTATGCCACCACCTGATTCTTTATAACAGTCTCCTCAAAAAGTGGCCAGTGGCTTTGCATCCCTGGCTTGGCCTTCAAGGCTTCCTTGCCTGGCCTTCTCTCCTTGGTCCAATCCCAGGCTTCTCCCCTGCATGCACAGGCCACCAGTGCTCTGTTACAGGCACACGGCTTTATTTCTATCTCTGGATCTCACCACCCACACTCCCACCTGAGTCTGCACTTGACTTTCTCCCTCCAACTCTCAACCATCCTCCCATCTCACGTCAAGGCCTCCGTGAAACCCCTTCTGCCTAAGCCTCTGATATCTCCAGTCCCCTCCTCCACCTTCCTCCTTTCCAGAAAGAGGCTTACTGCTCATTCTGCTCCTGTGGGCCTCAGGCTAAGCTGCACCAAACCAGAGTCCCCAGATCAGAAACGTCAGTAGCAGGGGCTTATGGTCTGCCCATCATAGACCTGATTTCAGGTATGCCAATGGATAGCTCTGGGCAGCTTGTATCTATTAGGCCACTGCCTCAGTTTCCCTACCAGGCAACCTAATAAATCGCTGGCCAACCTAATTGGCCCTGGACCACCCTACCTGATATTGCCCATTTCCTGGATGCCTCTTTCTTCCATGCCATCAGTAAGAGAGTGAGAGTGAGAAAGAGAGAGAGAGTGTTGCTCAGAACCTGAACCAGGAGAAAGCTGCTGGCTACCCCATTTCACCTATGACCTCCTGCCTCTACCACTGTAGAAACCCTCCCCCATCAGATAAGACCTGATGGTTACAAAGAATTATTTACAGTTTTAGAAACTCAACTCACACTAACCACAGCCTACCAGTCAGCTACTTCAGCTTCCTCTCCTCCCAGTCCTTCACCACTCTAGACACTGAGTTCCCTAACCCTCAGATCCTGACACTTGTCTCTCCCCCACAATAATAAAAACAACGTAAAGATCTGGTATTTAATAAGCACTTACAACGTGCCAGGCACTGATCCACACACTTTACACATAGTGATTCATGTAGGCCTCACAGCAGCCTTTCAGTAGGTTCCTATACCTTTACTTGATAGGTGAGGAGACTGAAGCACAGTGTGCTCTTTTTCTCTGTTCCTCTCAATCTCCCATCTCTCCCTCCCAGTAGGGCCACTGCACACACTGGTGCAATTTGACTCCTGCTCAAGACAAGCCATGTATCCAGTGCAGGGCTGCATGTACTCATGGGTGTCTGCTTCCATATCACACAAAGGCACCACACAGTGAGAAACAAGGTAGGCCTAGCTGCTTATTTACCTATGAGTTGGAGCTAGATTTCTATAATTCTGGTACCTATTCATTCATTCAATTAAAATTAATTCTATGTCTGTGTCCGTCCCAGCGAGATAAATTGATGTAACATTCATATGCATGGACCTGCTCCCAAACAGGAATTAGCAGGTTCCTGAGAGCAGGGACCATCTCACAGAGAAGTGCCGTCACACCCATTCACTGGGTGTTGAAGATAATGACAAACAGAAGGTGACATCTGGATGAGGCTTAGCTGTCCTTTACTACCTCCATCCTCAAGTGGCAGGTGGTAAGCAGACCAGAAGGATGGGACCAGAACCCATCCCTCTGACTCTCCACTGCCTGGAGCTGCTCTTTGGGGAAAAGGAAAGTTATCTCTCCACCAAAGCCTTTCAGGAAAAAAAAAAAAGAAAGAAAGAAAAAAAAAAGAGCAGGCCATTCCTTTAAAGAAGGGCAAGGAGGGCTGGGATAGCAAGTTCAGCTGCCTGGATGTGGGAAAAACTCTGAAGGTCAGAGGAATGGAAAAGGTAAGTCAAGAAAAGAAGCTGACATTTAGCAGTGGAGATAAACTGAGCTGATAACGGGCTTTGGGTTATTTATTCATTTGCATTCAGTTCTTGGGAGGTTGTTAATTCCAGCTAAAATTCCCCGGTGCCCTGCTCATGTGTGGCACATTCTGTACCCATCTGGCAGCAAGACAGACACCTCCTCTGACAACTGCATTCTGAAGTTTCAAACACATTTACATGTTTCCTCCCAACAATACTGGGGCAGAAAAAAACACCCAGGGTTACTGTGCTGCTTCTCCCAGGCGGGACTGCTAGTCTTGTCTGCAGTAGAAGTTCAACAAACACGTGAGGAAGTAAAGTTGGGCCAAGCCCAAAGCTGGACTCACTGAGATGCTTTGTGAAGCAAACATGGCCGAGGGAGAGTCAGAGAGGGACGAGGGCTGAGGTAACCACGAGGTCCCCTTTGCAAGATGAAGGTAATTTGTTCTGGTAATTTTTCCCCCCATTCCCCCTGCTTAAAGAAACTCTGCCAAAGAGAACTCCTGCTCTGATTGTCCATGGAAAGGTTCCCTGGAATGTTGGACGGAGTCTCTGGAATGTATGGATTTAATGAGCCAATTTGGAAATTAACAGAGATGAAAAGGGAGCGTTCTGGTTACATTACACACAGAATCCCTACCTGCGTGAGCGAGGGGGCAGGGGGAGGGACCTTGGAGCTCCCCATGAGCAGGCTTAGCACTTTCCAGACCCGAAAGTTTGGCCACCCTGCAATTTTAGGGATGGGATAGTCCGAAAAGATCACTCATAGTGGGGGAAGGACATAACCTTCATTAAAAATCCTGAAATGCTGAAAACATGGTTTCCGAACATTTTACTGAGCAAAGACCTTCCCATCCAAGGCCTGCTGAGTGTCATGTTTTGAAATATTTTCCCTTACGGTACACATTGCATCCCTATCCCAAATGATTCTGTCTGAGTGCCAATCCAGGCTTCTGATCGGGAGGAGATAACAGAGTCTGAGCCTCAGATACTTATCTGATGTATTCAGGGGCTAAAAGCTTGCCATTTGCGTTATCTTTGCTGTTTTGCTTCCAATAAATAAAACAGTCCTTTGGTTGCTTGTATGTTTAATATTGAACAGCCTTGAGATTTCAACAAGTGCTCTCTACTTGGCCCGGGAACTTGGGGCCCAGGCTGGGACTGGTCACTTCATCCGGCTTCTCTCCTGATGCAGATGAGGTGATGGATGCATGGGGGAGGAAGACAACACATCCACCAGGTGCACACAGGCCAGGGAGGGGCTGCCCCCAGCACACCAGACCCACCTCTCCTCAACCCCGGTTCTACCTCACTCTTTAGGGCCGCTTCCCTCCATTCAGGGCACTGAGCCATCTGACTGGGTCTCAAAACATAAATCCTTTTTGTTTCGAGATGTAGTCAGGGATTTTCAGCACTGCACATGATTTTTCCTCGGTCTTTGATTTTTCTTCCAGGACTTGATCAAGTGGGTTCAACTCCAGCATCAAGGCCAGTTCAACCCAGAGTCCCTGGGGAGGGGGGTAGCCTGTCAGGTGGGAGACTGGGAGGGTTTCTCCTGGGAACTTGGCCTTACAAAGTGATGGGAATACCTGGCAGCATCCAGGACCAGGTTACAGATCCAGATTTGCAATTAAGCATCCTCTCCTGATAAACAATCCCATTTAGGGCCAGAGAGTCCAGTGAACTCCCATGGAGCACATCAGGGTGGAGGGAGAACCCACCAGAGGCCTTCGGGCTCTCCTAGGTAACATCTGACCTCAGACTGCCCCCTCCCTCCTGTGTCTGGAGGATGACTGCCCAGCTGGCTCTAACCCTGCCCCCTTCCCAGCCCAGGAAAGAAACTGACCTCTGAGGGAATCTGTTTCTGCAGGGCCTCTGATAAGGAACCCGTGATCTAGGTGTGATTCATATCCTCCTCCCACTTTAGTTCACGGGGAAATGCGGTGAACCTTCCTTCCTGACATGCTGTGATTGGGGCTGGCCTGGATCAGTGTGAGTCCCTCCCACATTTAACCACGGGGTACTCCAGGTCATAGAGAGCAGAGGTACTCAAACAGGTTCCAGAAACTTGCGGCAGCCCCTGCGCTGTGAAGGATACAGCAAGGGAGTAAGAATTGCCCTTCCTCTCCCCTTCCTGTCCAGCCAAGAAGACAAGAGGACGACTTTACAGGCAGACACTCCTTGCTGTTTACAAAGGGGGAACAAACCCAAACAAATAAAAAGCCTAGGCTACACTCAGCATCACAGCCACACGAAGCGACCCATGTCACTTGAACAACTGTTTGGTGCAGTTTACAAAGAGGCCTATTGAACAGTAGGGCTGTGGCAGGCCTGTGCATTCTGACATCTGGAAGCATCAGCCACACCACGAAAACCCGAGAGGCTGGTCTCCAATGTGGACACATGCAGAGCGGAGCCTGCCTCATGCCCATAGCTGGGTTCATCACTGGCCCGGCTGTCATCTCACCCCAAAAGGGAATGTCACCCATGTCTAGGTGTGTAAAATGCAGGTCTCACCTTAGGAGCCAGGGAGGGACTCAAGGATTCTCAGCTTTCAGCATGAATGAAAGGTGGTGCTTTTTAGACTGCCTAATGAATATGACAGAAGCTGGGGGCAACAGGGAGGGGGTGCATCTCAGCCTGGGCTGCCAAAACAAGATATTATAGAGGGGGCTTGAACAATGGGAACATGTTGTCTTGTAATCTGGAGGCTAAAGTCTGAGGTCAGTGTGCCTCTGGCGAGGCCCCTCTTCCTGGCTTGCAGATGGCACCTCGGGCTGTGTCCTCACACTGCAGAGAGCCAGCACCAGCTCTCTGGTGTCTCTTGTTATAAGGACACTAATTCCATCACAAGGACTCTACCTTCATGGCCTCATCTAACCCTGATTCCCTCCCACAGGCCCTTTCTCTAAGCACATCGGGGCTTAGAACCTCCAGCCTGTGAATTTGGGGAGGACAAAAACACTCAGTCCACGGTAGTTGCTCACCTGAACTGCTGGATGCGGTGGGCATGCAGAGGGCTTTTCGATAACAGCTTTGCCCAATCTTAGGAACAGACTATAAAAATCAGAAAGGTCCATACTTCAAATATGACAGTTTAGTATACATCGAATAGGTTTTAATAACGCCAACAAAATTTCAGAAATCTGAAACCCAGGTCAATCACTTGGCAGATGTTTAAATCCCCTCAACCATGAGCTAAAAGCTGCAGTGATGGGAAGGCAGGGCCCCAGAGGCAGCCATCCCACCAGCAGACTTCTCTGCCTGTGGGCTGATTCCTTCTTGCTGGCTGCGGTCGGCCTCCTGGAAGCTTTTTCATCCACTGATCTGGTGCCGAGTGAGAGCCGTTCAGAAATGGAATTAACAGAATTACCAAGCCTCACCCCCCACGGCCTATGAGTATATGTGGATAAATCTGAACACACACACATACACACTAATTCTCCATGTTACCAGAAGTCCCATGTCTGGTAACTTCCCATCCAGAACACATGTTCACACGACAACATCGCCACTGCCCTGCATTCCTGCACTTGACTCCTAGAAAAAAGCCTTGGCGTCTTCATTTGAAATGATTTAGTTTAACTCTGGACTTGCTTTTAATAGACCTGGTTCTCTGGCTTCCTCACTCCCAAAAGATTAAAAGCAGCCAATAGGTCGCATGCAGAGGATACCAGCTTTTATAAGAAGTCAAACTGTCAGCTGACTCTGACGGGGGAGATGGAGAGACAGTTGCCAAGACTCCCAGAAACTAGAGGATGACAGCAGTCTAGGATCATCGAGGGAAAAGATGGCCCCTGGTACACACCTCTTCATGTGTGTAGGCCTACTGGAATGACCCCATTGAAGAGTTTGCCGTTGTGTGTGAAAAACATATTTTTAAAAACTTCCCATCCAAAGTCACATGTCAGCTACCACCATGATACCTAAGAGTTATGATTTTATTATCTAGATAATTCTCTTTTGGTGGAAGTGCTCACTCTAAACTGATGTTGCCTAAATGAAGTGTTGCTGTGTGTTATCTCACAGTGTACGGTGTGGTTTTCAAGAACAAAAAACAATGCTGATGATTATGATGCATGGTGCAGTGGTGGGCACCTCCCTGGATGACTGATTCCTATGGCTACCGGAGCAAGACAAGAAAGTACGGCCTAGTAGAGGCACTTACATTACCTGCTTTCATAGTGATAAGAACTGCTGAAATTAGCATCTCAATACTTGATTCAAAACAAATAACATCCCTGCCTTGAGATAACTGGGCGTTCATGACCCAGATGCACATTTCCCCATGAATATTTATTTTCAATTCTAATTTGCTCAGTAAATCCTTTTCTAGAGAGCCAGGAAGGTAAACTGCAGGCTGCCTTCTTATGACAATCACTGTGGTTTTACTCTCTCCACTACCCCCAAGATCCTAAGCTCCCAAGAGAGTTGCCAGAAGAACTTTGGACATGAGTGGCCAAGAAGGAACAATAACTCTCAATTGTCTGAGCAGCTGGAGGAGTATAGCTATTGCTAAATAATGTCATTCATACTGGGTTCGAGGAACACGGGATCACCACCCTGATGTGAACACACACACACACACACTCTCACACCAAGACATCACCGCCCCTTGGAATCATCACAACCGTCAGCATGTATAAGCCCTAAGGGCACAAGCACCAGCAACAGTTAGGGGTCACATGCTGCTCTATATTAGATAAGACTGTCTCTGGGGGCTGGGCAGGGGCATTTCAGAGCCTTTCTACCCTCTCACATCAATGTCTCTCTCTCACATTGATGTTTCTCCCTTTCCCTTCCTTTATCTATATAATCTATATAATAAAAGCCTAAGCAATCATTATAGAGGAACAACCAAAATGACCAGGCACTATGATACACACTGACCACCAGGGGGCAGATGCTCAGAGCAGGAACTGCCCCCTGGTGGTCAATGCGCTCCCACAGGGGGAGTGCTGCTCAGTCAGAAGCCAGGCACATGGCTGGCAAGCACAGTGGTGGTGGCGGGAGCCTCTCCCACCCCTGTGGCAGCACTAAGGAACAGCAAAGCTGAGCATTAAGGAGTGAGCAGGTGGGTGGTAAGGAGCAAGGGCTCCTGGACTATGAGAGGGATGTCCACCTGCTGGGAGTGGGCCTAAGCTGGCAGGCAGACATCCCCCAAGGACTCCCGTACTGTGAGAGGACACAGGCCAGACTGAAGGACACCCCACCCCCTGACCCAGTGCATGAATTTCATGCATCAGGCTTCTAGTATTAAAAATAAACATATCCTCGGGTGAGAATAAAAAATAAAAAAAAGGACAAAGCAAGTCATATAGCCAAACCCTACTTCAGTGCAGGCTTAGTGAAGAAGAGGCAGGGAGTGAATCTTTTTAAACAGTGATCTAATCTGATACCCCATCTCTGCCATAATGAAATTGGGCAGTACAGTAAAGGAAATCGGGTGTTAGAAATAAAAGACCTGGGTTTGTATTGTGGCTGCACATCCTACACATTTCTGAAGGCCTCCAATATAGCATACGTACTCCTAAAATATTCCTCATTCATTGCATATATACTGAGAACCTGCTATGTATAGGAATACCATGGCAGACCTTGAGCCAGACTGGTGAATCAGTCAGGTATGGCCCACTCTCCTGGAGGTGTGAGTGAATTCTTTTTTCCCCTTATCTTTTTGTTTTTGCTGCTGTTGTTTTGCTCATCTTCATCCAAGGATATATTTTTTCCATTAATTTCTAGAGAGAGTGGAAAAGAAGAGGAGAGACAGAGAGAAAAACATGGATGGGAGGAAGACACATCAATTGGTTGCTTCCCATAGGCACCTCGAGCCCACAACTGAGGATGTGCCCTTGATTGCCTCTCAGACACACATTCTAATAGGGAAGAGAGGTACCTTCTTCCAGCGTATTGTGTCAGCACTCAGCCCCATGCTCACAATAGGTGCTCCAGAACCTCCAGAACCTCCTCAATCGATTTTCTCACTCTTTCCTGGAAACAGCCTCAATGACAGATTTCCACCAAAGCCTTCTCATTCACCCAGAAAGAAAAATGCAGTTAATGAAAGCAATCTGGACTTTTCTTTCCATTCCCACCACCCCTCCACCCCCATCACAGCATGAAACCTCCCTAAGTGATTAAATGTTATAATAAAGATTTGGCATGTTTACCTTGACAAAGACTGTGCTTTTGTGGCATCTCATGGAACGCAAACAGATTGAAGAGCCAACAGGGAGATGGACTATCAGCAGAGACCAACCAGGAAAGAAAACAACCAAATCTCCAAATAAAAAAGCCTTCTTAGTCGCCTTCAGTAACCTCTAATCACACACAGACGGGACCATGCATGGAACTAACAGCGCCTTTCCAGCAAAAAGGACGCTCATTAAGTAGTTATAGAAATTATTGCTATTATTAGTAGTACCGTTATTATTACAATAAATTAAATGCTGGCTAGAAAATCAAGTCTTTCTTTGGGACCTTCCACTTTTCTGAGACACTGATTCTATTCCGTGGTGGTTCTTCATGGCCCATAGGCAACACTGATCTCCTCTTCCTTGTATCAGAACCCTCACTCCCCAGGCAGTGGTTAGCAATTTACTTTTCAATCCCTCACTCATCCAGCAATCGTTTTTGAGCACTTATTCTGACCTACACTGGTCTACAGACCGTAATTTTACCTCTCCAACCCTTTCTCCTTCTAATTCTCTAACAGGAATCCTGGTCACAGGGCCTAGTGCCTTCAATGCCCTTCAAATAAATGACTATTTCCACCTCCTCCAGGTAGCCCTCAATGATGCTTCTAGGCATCCCTGGAGACATGAATTTTCTTCTTTGTGGCCAACTAAACATGCTACCCACACTCTGTCCTTTACCCACCTAGACAGAGACCTTGGCTCATGCCTAAGACAGCATTAGGCAATAGTTGGTGTTCAATAAACACTTGTTGACTGACTTTTTTGTAGACGTAAGTCAATACCACCAATATATGCTTACTTAATGGCATACTTGAATCAACAAACAGAACACTATTTTGAACCTTTCCTGTATGTGATGTCCCAGAGGGCTGCTCAGAGTGGTGCCAACAAACGAGATTTTGGTGAAGCTTTTGTAGTGAGGCCTCAGTATCTCATTTTAACCTTTTAAACTTGTTCCTACCTCAGCCTCTCTTGACTTCATTTAATGGTACCACCATGTGCAAGCACTTACCAGTTTCTGATCTCATCAGATATTGTCAGTTCCACCTCCAAAGCCCACCTCCACCTGCTCCTCCCACACCCAAGCCATCCTTCACCTGGACTATTCCACCAGTATCCACACTAGTCCCCCAATTTCCTCTGCTCTTGTCCCCAGGGGAGCCCATTCTGCACCACAGCCAAAGCCATCTTTTATATATAAAAGCAAATCGGATCTTCCCCTACTTTAAACCAATGGCTTCCACTATTAGATTAAAATCCAAACAATGAACCACATTGATCTATCACTATTAACTAAAATCCTTGCCTGGTTCAGCTTTCCTTTTCCCACTCATGTCCCTTTTATGTTCCAGGACACCATAGTATATGTACTTGTCATTTCTTCTTTGACTCCTCTTGGCTATGATAGTTTTTCTGACTTTCCTTGATCTCACCCTGCCTCCTCTCTGCTCTACCTACTGACATTGTCCTGTGCACATAGGGCTCCATTCATATCATTTCTGTTCCTTAAACGGGCCTCAGGGCCTTGGCATCTATGTTCCTCTGCCCAGGATGTGCTTTCCCAGGTGTGCATGGCTGTCTCTCCCTTGTCCCCCTGAATTCAGCTGGAAAGGCACCTTCTCCTGAAAACTGCCCCTTCCCTCCTCACCCACACATTCCCTGGCACCCTGATCCCTCCCCAACCTATTGCCTTTTCCCTTTATACCCTTTGTCATGCTTTACAATTATTTACTTGTTTATTCACTGTTAAAGTCTCCCTGGAATGAAAGTTCCACGCAGGAAAAGGATCTTTTCTGCCCCACTCACCACTCTATTTTCAGCATCTGTAACAGCCTGGCACCTAGTGAGCATTCAAAGTGCACTGATGGAGGGAGAACAAAACTCCCCACTTCTAGGTTTGGGCTGCTCACAGTGACATCTTTCCAGAGAGTGCAAGTTGGAAAGGTGAGAAAAAGAGTAACTTTACTGTAGAGAAAGTGATAAGCAGTGCATCAGCTAGTGACCACGGCTAATATCAACAGTGATAAGTCATGTTGATGGCAAGTGCCAATGATATAATCTGAGGAGAATGGCACTTCATCTGTAATCTTCCTCCCCCAAACACAACCCCAATTTAACCATAAGGAACACACCAGAAAAATCCCAAATTAGGGACAAGGATCAGATCAGGACTCAATGCCAAGGTTATCAAATCCAAGGAAAGTCAGAAAAACTATTATAGCCAAGAGGAGTCAAAGAAGAGATGACAAGTACATATACTATGTTGTCCTGGAACATAAAAGGGACATGAGTGGGAAAAGGAAAGCTGAACCAGGCAAGGATTTTAGTTAATAATGATAGACCAATGTGGTTCATTCATTGTGACAAATGGACCATCTGTAATAATAAAAGCATAGTATGCTAATTGGACCAGATAGCTGAACAGCGGAACGACCATCCGATGAAGCTGGGGGCTGCTGGGGACTTCAAGGGCCAAGGCAGCTGGGGCTGCAAGGGCCAAGCCCCTTGCACAAATTTCGTGCGGAGGGCCTCTAGCATTAACATAAGTGCCAAAATAGGGGGAACTGGGTATGGGGAACTCGTTAGATAATCTTTTCAATGACTCTATACATCAAAAATTATTCTAAAATTTAAAAATCTATTTAAAAACACATTTGTTAAGTGAGTGAATATACAGCAGTACACGCTGCAGAGATGTTTTCAAGTATTTTTAAAGATGTACTGAGTGAGCACAGACTCCAGCATGACACTAGAATACTGATGAATTCCTGAGACCAATTCCTGAAGTTGAGCACTTGTGGGCCACTCTGTTTGCAGCATTATTTTGTTTATAAAACACTCTGAAACACTGTAAAGGCAGTCTCACCCAAACTGAACTTACAGTGGTTCAAAATGAGGAGATTGTGTTAAAGACAAAAATAACCAATCTTGCTCTCTTTGAGGGAAGAATCACATTTCCTCACTGCTCTTATGTCCATCTAGCCACTAGCTCTGTTGAGGACCTACTGTGCACCCAAAACCCTTGGCTTAGCAGCCAGCTTCTGTTCTGGATGGAAGTTCAAGTCCCATCCACAGTGATGCTGATCCAACATAAGACTCTTTTCCAAAGGGTCAAGTGGAACGGTACAGATTACACATGGCACAGATGTTCAGAGAAGATGGATCAAAGGAGTAGGGCAACCAAGGAAGCCTTCCAACTTGCAGAAAAATGCCAAGCTGGATCTGGAATTGGAAATGAAATTTAGAAAAAGAAGAGGAAGGAGAGAAGGTACTGCAGGCAAAGGTCAGAGATGAGCAGAGCCAGGGTGTCCAGAACTACCTGCAGGGAGCAGCTTAATTAGAACTGTACCATATCTTGGGGGAGCCATGGTAAAGGAAGTTGGCAGGTTGAGCCAGGGCCAGATCAGAAAAGGCCTTGAGATCTTCCCAGAATGTTGAGGCCAAGAACCAACACCTCCTCCATGGAGGCTGTCCCAAATGCCTTGGCTGCAAATGAGCCCTTCCTTCTCAGGGCCTTTCCCCATCACTTTGACTTGGCTCACTTCTCTCTCCATTCTTCCTTGTCATATGCTGTTTTTATTCCTGTCCCATCTCTCTGTTATCCACCTGTAAGCCTCCTGGGGGCATAATCCTTTTTTATCTCATCTTAGTTTGTTAGAGCCTAAAGTTACAGTTATGAAGTAGCAATGAAAATAATTTTATGGTTGGGGGTCACCACAACATAAGGAACTGTATTAAAGGGTCGTGGCATTAGAAAGGTTGAGAACCACTGCTCTAGAGGGCCCCAAACATAGTAATGGATCAAAGAAGCATCTGGTGAATGGATAAAGGGAAGAAGAAACTGAGTGCATTAGAAACTAAGAAGCCAGGACTTTACCACTCACACCATAGATTGACATGCAGGGTTTGCAGACAACTCTAGGTGTGGTCAGTACAATGATACTTCCTCCACCATCTCACCAGCCCCTTCTTCTGCTTTGTTTTCCTTCAACACTTACCAAACTCTGATTTGTTTCTTGTCTGTCACCTCTCAGTCATTCAACAAACATGAGTTGAATACCTGCTATGTACCAGGCATGTTGAGGTGCTTAAGGATACAGATAACAGGGACAAAAATCTGTACTCTCATGACATTTGACATTCTAGCGATGGCATAAAGGGCAATAAACAAAATATGTAACGTATTTGCAATGCCAATTGGTGACAGGTGCTATGGAGGAAGGACAGAAAAGAGTGATGTGCAGTTTTAAATAGGGTGGTCCTGGGGGGAGACCATCTTGAGCAAAGATCTGAAGGCAGGATGAGCAGGAATTATTTCCTGTTGTGTTCACTGACACATGCCTAGTACCTAGAGCAGTACCTGCATGCATCGGCACAGAAGAATGAGTGTGTTGGGAAGGTTAATTAATTTTTCTAATTAAGCTTTTTATTTTTAGATAATTATAGATTTAAATGCAGTTGTAAGGAAGAACATTCTTCCCCCAGCTTCTCCATAGGTGACATCTTATATAACTATAGTACAGTCATATCGAAACTAGGACACTGACCCTGACACAACCCACCAACATGACTCAGATTTCACAGTGTTACATGTGGATGTGTGCGTGTGTGTGTGTGTGTGTGTGTGTGTGTGTGTGTACACAATATATTTGTTTTTTATGCCATTTTAAGGGCTAATCCATGTTTAACTAGGATGCTGGACATTTTCACATATGTGACCTCCATCAATCCTCACAACCACCCCAAGAAGGTAGGTACTTTACCCCCATTTTACACGTGTGAAAACTGCAGGGCTCAGAGAAGGAAATTCCTGGAAGCCACACAGTTGACAAGCAGAGAAACCAGAACTCTAAACCCATGATGGTTGGGTTCCTTCCCTGGAGCTCTTTCATGAACACAAGAATGGCCTGAGTAAAATAAAACAAGATGAATAATCTGCAAAAGCAGGGACTCAGAGGAAGGCCCGGCTCCAGGAGATCCTGGAAGGGAGAGGAAATGAGGGAGGAGTGGGTGAGGATGTCTCTGGGATTCTGAGTCAGGGAGAACAGAAGTACCATTCACAGAAAGAGGAATGGAAAACTGGGGATTCTAATGGAGGAGAGAAGGGCTCAGCCCAGATCTGATGAGTGATCTTGGGTAAACTGATTTACATCTCTGGATCCATGTTCCTCACTGGGACGGAGGTGAGAATGGCCACCCATCCCATTTGCTCTAAGGCCAAGGAGTGATGCAGCCCTTTGTAAAGCAAAAGTGACAAAATCAGGAAGAAGGCAACCTAGCCCAGCGGCCTGGACTGCCTGTGGTCTCCCGAACAGAATGACTGGCTGGCTCTCCCAAAGATGAAAATGTGGAATTTAGGTCAGCACACACAGAGAATCTCACTTTGTTTATAAGAGACAGAGAGTGGGTGTTCCTATTAAATGCCTTTGAATCCCAGCGATGATGAGAGACCCAAGGCTGTTTACCACTTTGGGTATTTACTTTTCTCATATACAAATCAGCTCCAAGGCCGTCAGCACTGACGCCACCTCACAACCAGGCCCTCTGACGTCCCTGCTCTTCCCCAGTGCCCACACATGGTTTGAATTTATTGGTTTTAGCAGCTTTCATTTATATTGTGTGTGGATCACGGAATGGCCAGCAAACAGAAGCTCTGATCCGTGCCCTGGAAAAAAACACAGAAGCGTGAGGGAGAGGGTCGAGTAGAAAGGCTGGGAAGATGCCTTCACTCCTAGGAGAAGTGGCTTCCACCCTAAGGGGGGCCCAGTAGAAGCCCTTGAGACCCCTGTGGGAATGAAGGATGAGCAAGAAACCACAGTTCTACTGAGAGATGGTCTGAGGACGAGAGAGAGAGAGAGAAGGCACTCAATGGTCACAGCCACCAAAGCCAAACACCTGGGTGCCTCAATGCTAAACATCTGGAAACCTGGGAACAGAGCAGAGGTACGGTTGAGGACTTTCTGTTTCCCACTCAGAGACTCAGGCGATGAAGTGTAGATTCAGTCGGTAATTTTACAGTGACCCACAGCATCCCTGAGTGTGTACTTGGAGCCAGGCCCTAGGCAAACCCGGATTCATTAGATGAGGTTCCTGCCCTCAAAGAACTTCAGACTATGGAGAAGGCAGACATGTAAACATGTACAAGACAATAAAACAAAAAATCCCCTTTTCTAGTAAGGTCAGAGCTAGCTGAGAAAGTGGTTTCGCAGCAGTAGGGTGTGGTTTCTGGTTTACCAAGTGCTCTCACACCCACTAAGGGGCTCAGAGATGGGAGGGACCTGCCCGGGCTCATGCAGCTGACTCTAATTCAGGGCTCCCATAATTTACAGGCCATTTACAGACCACAGACCTTCCCACCCCTCACTTCTATTTGGGGAGCCCTCATAAACAACCTGTCTCACCCCACACCCCCTTTGAACAGGTGGAATTCCCCAAATCTGCCATCAAATGGGTCACATGAAATGCAGGAACATGGTAACCTTCAGTAGCTATTTTAGAGATGGTGATCAGGGTCTCATGTTTCCTACAAGAGGCCCTGTAATATACAGAGTGTCCCCCTAAAGTGAATACTCACTTTGAATGACTATAAAGACAGTGTTTATTAATATACAGTCATTTTCAAAGTTTAAAGGAATCTTCAGAAATGAATAGTTGTGGGTTTTTGTTTTGTTTGTTGTTTTGTTTTGTTTTGTTTTGTTTTGTGTGTGTGTGTGTGTGTGTGTTTTATCCATGCCTGTTTTCAAACTGATGACTGATCTGGTCTAGGCGCCGCTGATAACATGAAGCAATGGAATAGGCCAACATCAAGAATCATTTTGTTTGGTATCTGTGTGCCCTTATTTTATCAACCATTGCCAGTTTTGTACCGTAAGCTTTATCTTTTATGTAGACCCATAAAAAAAGTCTAGCGGCACTTTAGGATAAATTTTCTTTGTTCAGACTTAAGTCTGGCATCACCCATTATTTCAAATCAGTTGAACCTGAAAAGGGGTGAAAACAAGGTCAGTTATCAGCTATTAAAATGTGTATTCATTTTTGAGACACCCTATTATTTAATTAGGGATGGTGTCATTCACCTACCACCACTTTTATGATCCAGTTTTTAGAGAACCTCCTAACTCCCAGTTCCTATTCCAGAAGTGGAGTCTGTCTCCTCTGGTGCAGTTGTGAGAGCATCCTGCATCTGATGATGAAAAAGACCCTCTCTCATAGGGCAGCTCCTTCCTCCAGCCCAAGCTTGAGATTTCCAGGCAAGCCTGGTGAGAGGCTCCAGTTTGATGCATGATTATATTACAGAACACAGGAATGGGCCCCCCAAATACATCCAGGATCAAGCCCAAACTTCTTAACATGGCTCAGGAGGCTTCCTCCACGTGGCCCAATTCCATACTCTCTGTGGTCACCGCCCCATACACGGTGCTCCTTCTGAAGCCAAGAACACCTCGTTGGCCCTCAGTGCTGGGCTCAGGCGACATGAAACTGCAAGTACAGTATCAGTATATGTCTGAATGTCTAGCCTAGCCTGCTTCTTGTAAGGAGGTGGTCTGCCTATTGCATAGAAATTGAGCATCTTCACCAGCAAAGAATACTCCTGGACAGCAAGGGTGCAGTCTATCCCTCTTGGTATAGTTTCCATTTGGCCTTCAGAGGACCGGTTGAGTCCCTGCAAAGCCCCAGCCACCATAGGGTTGGGGTCTCAGGGTCAGGGCTCAGCAATGACAGACAGGTGGGAACTGATATGCTGTCCAGCTATTGTGCAAACTGAACAGACTCCTCGGGGCTGGGGGGCTGGAAGTGGCTCTCTGTCACCTTTCCCCATGCCTGCACCCCCATAGAGAGCTCTGTGGGAAGCACTCCAGCCATCCAGGCTGGTGCTGTGACAAACTGATAGCCTCCACTTCTGTTGGGCCCTCAGGCTGCTGTGCCACCCCTGCACCTGCCAACATCAGCTTCTGTTCTCAGTCCCCGCAGAGCCTCTCTCCTCACAATCCTTCTTGTCGGAAGTCCTTGCAATCAGGCCACCTCATTCTTTCCTTCCCATACCGGCAGCCTTCTGCAGGAGTGAACATCAGAAGTCTATCAACTCCCTGTCCTCCCAACCTTTCATACTTCCAGTCTCAGAAAAAGAGATGCCCCTCCTCCCCTATCAAATTCAGTCCCTTTTCATCAGATACAGAGGTTGAGAACACAGGTGCTGCAGCCAGACTTCCTGGGTTCGAGTTCGGATCCTCCAGTCATTGACTGTGTGATCTCAGATGAGTGAATTAACCTACTGTGCCTCAGTTTCCTCACCTGTAAAATGGGGCTGAGTAATAGTATGTACCTGAGAGATCCTGGTGAGGATTAAGTAGGGCATATAAAGCCTTTTTTTAAAAATTAATTTTAGAGAGAGCAGAAGGCAGAGAGAGAAGGGGGGGAGGGAGAAACGGAAACATTGATTTATTGTTCCACTTATGTATGCATTCCTTGATTGATTCTTGTATGTACCCTGAAAGCTAATGAAGTCCTTTCCAGCTTTATCCCAAAACCTGGGCATATCAGGACGATGCTCTCAGAACTGAGCTACCGGGCCATGGCGACTCACCCCTATTCTTAGCACTCTGCTGTGAAGCACCTTCCACTGAGGTCTCTTCACACCCTCCCTTTCTCACCAGCCCCACATTCATGATCCGGAACTTAGCCTGGCACAGTGTAATTTCCAATGTCACTTGTAAACAAACAGAGATGAATGTTGCATCATAACAAATTTAATTCCCTAAGTCTTTACAGGGTGTTTCCCTCGGGGAAAAACAGAAAAGGAAAAACACCTGCACACCAAGTACTGAGAGCAGAGAGCACTTGAGAGCTAATGAAGTCCTTCCCAGGCTAGAGCCTTGATTCTCCCCTAATTCTGAGCTCCTGCCGTTGGCATCCAGCCCACCTGCCAGTAGAGGGAAAGGACCCCCAGAGAGGGAATCATCCCAGATCATGCGTCTATAATCCCTAAAGAGCTGGGCCTCAAACCAGGCTTCCAGCCTAAATGTCCTAATCCCTTTTTTTTTTCTGTGTCCCCACTCCAGGCAGCAGTGGGAGATGACAGGGGAGCCGAATGAGGGGGATCCAACATGACACTCTGCAGATGGTGGGAAAAAACTGACCACACTCCCAGGCATCAGACTACCTGATTCCCATCAGGACAGCCAATCACCATCCCTGCTCAGGGGGAGGCTCAGCATGTGAGACACTGAAGGATCTCTACAGGATGGGCTTCACCTCAAAGCACAGACAGTGTGAAATGGGCCCATAACAGGAATTAAAATCACCTTAATTTAACCACCACAATCACCATTCATCACCTTCCACTGGCTGCCAGGCACCCAGCTACATGGTGTACTTGCATTACCTCATTCACTCCTCACAACACACCAGGGGGAATGACTATTGTGAGCCCCGCTTTTTCAGATGTAGAAACAGACCCTCAGTTGTCCAACCAACCTGGTAGAGCTTGGAATTCCAACTCCAGTCAGGCATCAAAAGATCCAAGTAGAAATCCTGGCTCCATCATTTTGCACAAAATACTCAGCCTCAATTTCCTCAAAATGGGGGAAACAATACTTACCTTTCAGGAGTGTTTCAGGAATTTCCTATGATAACAGGTCCTCACAATGGCTCCCATGGGAAGGGAAGGTATAGGCCTAGTAGAGGGAGGGCCAGGCACAACCTCTCATGCCCCCTGCCTGGCGCATTGGCTGAACGGTCTCCTTTCCTTTAGGTGAGGCCTTTCCCACTCCCACGTCCAGGGACCCCAATCCTCTTCAACCCCATCAAGAACTCTGCCTGCTTTTCTCACCATCCTCTCCACAAAACTATAATGATGGGGCAGAATAATGTAAAACCACCTTCAAGACCACCAGCAGGCATGGGGATTGTGTAATCCTGGGGCCACTAGTCATCCCAGTCAAGGGCAAGCGCAATGACCAAGTATCAGCACTGAGGACCCAAAAGGTCTTGCCTGTACCCCTCTCCTTCATCTGCTCTTCAAGATACATCTCAGCCCCCTCCCCCCCAGACATCTGTTGCTCAAAAATGTCCCTGAATCCAATAGATGCTGTAGCCACTCAGCAGGAAGAATCCACCAGGACCACTGGGAGTCTGAACACTGCGGGGTATAGTGGGGGAAAACCGGTATAGCCCTGTCTAGGTGTCCCCAAGGGGGTTTGGAGGAGGGACAGTAGTACATGTGAAAGACTGAAAATTGCAAACTGAGATGCAGATGGGTGGAATTATCATCGCCTACTAAGCTTTTGTCTCTTCTCAAACTCAGAGCTGAGCAGCTCAAGAAAGGGAAGCCTCGTGAACAAAGGCTAAAGGATGAGCCAGAGAGATTTCCAAACGGCTTTTTCCACCGGAATCTTCCTTTCTATAAAGGGCTTTCAAATGGGACCTGAGGCTTAATTTGCCAACTGCCTAGAAGGGGCATTAAGTCCCCAGGAGACAAAACTGGCTGGAAAACTTTAAATAACCTTAATAGGAAGGAAACAGGTAAGCCCTTTAAACAGACAAGGTGGTGGGGGAGGCGAAGAGGAGGCCTTGCCTTTTATCTTTGCACTGTACCTTCCTGGGGCAGGGCTGGTTATAAAGATGGGAGCTTGGCACTCCCCCAGGTGCCAGCTTGCAGGCCCACCTGCAAGGTCCTAGTGGGGTCGCCAGCCTGGCCAAAGGGTGGGCAAGAAGGCGCGCTGCTCTTTGAGGAAGGATCACTGATGCTGGTGAAATCCAGTTCATTCCAGGAAGGCAGAAGAGCAGCCACGTGGCCTGAGCAAAGCAGACCAGCTGGGAGACAGGCCTGGCACATCTCTGTGCTCTGTCCAGAATGGCGCCCGCAGGGCAGAGGCGGAGGTGTGCAGACAGCAGGCAGGTGGTTTCATTCAGCCTCAGCTTGCCACAGCCCATGCATAGGGCCAAGCTGAACTTCAGAGAGTCTGTACCATGCCACTCCTGGCCCTGGTGTAGACACCTCCCAGTCTCCTAGGCCTAGAACCCCTCAGCATTTGCCTGCTAAGTTTTACTCCTTCAGTTCTCAGCTTCACCTGCACTTCCTCCAGGAAGCCTTCCCAAACCTCTCCGGGACTGGGGAGTGTGCTGTCTTCTGTGCTCCTACAACACACTCTTTTACCTGCAGGCTGCCCTCATCCTGCCACAATGCAAAGCACCTCTGCCCATTCCGACCTCTCCCAGAAAGGGAGCACTTGGGAACAGCATCATCTTGTTCACTGTTCTTTCTCCAGCATGTAGCCCAATTTCTGACACACAGTAGGAAAGGAAAAACATTCCTTCACTTGTAGTAAAATGATGCTAATTTAAAAACACACTGGTAACTATGAACTAGTGTTTACTGAGTCTCCTGGGTATTTGGCACTGCACTACTGTATATTAATCAGTCCTCACAGCAATCAGATGAGATTGGCTAGCAAGGAAACTGAATGAAGCAGGGAAAAGTCAGGTAACTAGCCCACAGTTACTTACACTCCCAATAAGTGCCATGATTACGGATACTGAAGGGGTGCTGGGCTATGGAAGTACCCCCCACCCAGCTGAGTCAGCACCATACTGTGTAAACTTATTTGACAAATTCTTGGTTCAAAGGTAGAATCAGACCAGGATATCCCTCTGAATGAAGGACATGGGGTAGGAGTTTTACGAAGAGAACACAGGCTCAGAAGGAAAGAGCAAATGAGAAGTAAATTGTAACGTTTCCCCTGGCCCTTCCTGAAACCAATGGGAAGAAAAGGGAGACCCCAAAGCAAAGAGGTGACAGGGTGTCAGCAGGGAATAATGGCACCGTCTGCAGAGGAGGAGAATAGCAGTCTGTATTGATCTGAAAGCCTGCAGGGTCTCCCAGGGAAGTCCTCTTGCCTAGCCAGGGGCGGATCAGACTCCAGCATCAGGTGCCACTGCAGAGACTACACAATCCTAAGGCCCCAGGCTGTCATCCAGAGATGGCTTCAGGGCTCTGACCTGTATAGACCTTGTCTGGTGACCTGTATGGACCTTGTCTGGTGACGTTCAGGCTCTTTTCAAGGGTACTCAGGCATTCAGTGTGACCCAGGTACTTCTCATCTAGAGCTGTGGACTGAATGTGTGTGCTCCGACCATTCATATGTTGAAGCCCTAACCTCCAATATGAAACTATTTGGAGATGGAGACTGTAATTAGGTCTAAGGAGATCATGAAGGTGGAGCCCTGGTAATGGAATTAGTGCTCTTATAAGAACAGAAACCAGTGAGTTTGCTCTCTCTCTGTTGCAGCTCATACCTCTACACCAGTGGTTCTCAACCTTTCTAATACCATGAACCTTTAATAGAATTCCTCATGTTGTAGTGACCCCCAAACATAAAATTATTTTCATTGCTACTTCCTAACTATAATTTGCTACTTTATGAAGTGTAATGTAAATATCTGTATTTTCTGATGGTCTTAGGCGGTTCTACAACAGCGGTTCTCAACCTGTGGGTCAAGAACCGCTAGTAGGGTCGCCTAAAACCATCAGAAAACACAGATATTTACATTACACTTCACAACAGTAGCAAAATTACAGTTGGGAAGTAGCAATGAAAATAAATTTATGGTTGGGGGTCATCACAACATGAGGAATTGTATTAAAGGGTCACAGCATTAGAAAGGTTGAGAACCACTGCTCTATACCTCTCTCTCTCCACCCTTCCCAACCTGGCCATGTGAGCACACAGTGAAAAGACAGCTGTCTGCAATCCACAGAGCTCTCACCAGCACCCAACCAAGCTAGTACCCTATTGCACACTTCTAGCCTCCAGAATTGTGAGAAAGTAAATTTCTATTGTTTAAGCCAGTCTATGGTATTTTGCAAGCGATTTTTGCTTTGAAATATGAGCAACATTTGAGATAGGAGTAATCAAGTGGATCGGCCGGCTGCACACGACCACCAGTTTACCGCGACTCAAGCGTCTCATAGTTTCCCACACCTCAAGGTTACGGAATGAATTAAACAAGTAAACTAAGATACCCTCTGATCCTTTCAAAACACAATGCAACTTTGCAATGTATACAAATATACAATCATTGCATTATACACCTGAAACTAATATGTTATATCAATTATACCTTGATAAAAAAAATTAAGGAAAACCCCCCACCATGCTAAAAGGCAATCACATCATTATATCTAAACTCAAACTGCTGAGTTACTAGTATGATCAGGTAACATCAGCCCATGGGGAAGTGCAATCTTGTGACTGTGAATAAAGTGCTATAAATGGCATTTGTTTGAAGAGTCCGACTTTTATTAATCCTCACCCGAGGATATATTTTCCATTGATTTTTTTTAGAGAGAGTGGAAGGGAGGAGAGAGACACAGAGAGAGAAACATTGATGTGAGAGAAACACGTGGGTTGGTTGCTCCCCACAGCTCCTCCCGACTCCATCCCAACCAGGGCTTGGAATTAAGCCTGCAATGGAGAAATCAAATCTGGGACCCTTCAGTCCATTGGCCGACACTCTATCCATGGAGCCAAACCGGCAAGGCAAGAGGCCAGTCTTTTTAAAGTGGACTGCCCTCAGGAACCTTTGCTGTTTCAGAGGAGTCAGTAGTCAGGCAATAAAAACTGGGAAGGTAGAGGGAACAGCATAAGCAAACAAATGGAGGCATGACCAAGGTCTGTGTGTGAGAGGCAGGGAGGGAGAGAGAACCAGCACAGGTCACATAGCTACAGCCCAAACCAAAGTGGCAAGTAATGGGTCAAGTTAAACATTTAAAAGTGAAAACAAAGTGGGAGGGTGGGGTGAGCCCGGTGAGGCTCATGTGTACTCTGGGGAGTAAAGAGGTTAAAAAATAGGCCTTTGTTTGCAAGTAAGTGATGAAGAAGAGCAAACAACCAAGTGTTCCAGGCTGGAGAGAGAGCACTCCAACAGGGACCTCTGGATGCTGCAGAGCCCCGACCAAATGGGCCAGTGTCAGTGTAGAGATTGCTACACGGCTCCGGTGGGAAGTCGCAGGGCTTTTCTGTGCAGAGGGAGGCCAAGGTGCAGCCTGTTTTAACAACCAAAGCTGCCAACACCCCAACCACAGAATGCACCACAAAGCCCCAACTTCAGACCTGGAACCCCTTCAGTCTAATTTTGTAGTCAATTGTAAGCATATTTTAAACTAAGTTTCGAATCTGGGTCTATTAGGAAAGAAAAGACTGCCTCGGTAATCACTGTAATATAAACTAAAATACATAAGTGCTGAAAGAATGTCATAAAATGTCATAAAAAAAATTCCCAGAGGGGGAAGAGTAGATGTGGCTGGGGCATCAAGCAATGCTTTGAACCAAGTCTTCTCAAGCAGATTGGATTTAGGAGCATTTGGGAGGACTTCCTGGAGGAGGTACAGCTTTGAGCTGAGCCTTGACAATCTCATAGGATTCAAAAGCAGAAGAGAAAAGGAGGAAATTCCTAGAGAGGGAGGGGCCCAACACAAGCTACAGTGCTTCCAAGCTTGGGGCAACTGTGTTGTGTTCCAGCGGCTACAGGGCACAGATGTAAAAGCCTGTGGATCCTGGAGGAGCTGCTCGGCGAGACAGCTTGGCAGCCGCCAAGCAGAGCTGAATGCTGGGCCACCGGCTGCCTGTGGATTAAGTGGGCGGACAGAGAGCCAGTGATGGGAGATAAAAGGGAGTGAAGTGGATAATATTTAGAAGCAAACTTGAGGGGGGAAAGAACGTCGGCAGCTTGGCTGGCAGGCCGCAGCGCACGTCGCATTCTTTAGTTTCCTCCCTCGGAAAGCTGCATTACCAGGCGACCTCTTCCTGGCTTTCAGAGATGTCCAAATGGGAACTATTAACAAAGGCACGCTCCCATTTTTATCTCCGTCACAAAATGCTTCACCGCTCAGGCTTTCCGTCTCGGGCCTGCCATTGGCTGGCAAGTGTGTTCCGGGAAGGAGATCAATAGGTTTTCGGACCGGGCTTCTTGGAATTCTTGAGAACTGGTTCCTTCCAACTCTAAAATTTTAGAAGTCTGTCTATGTGCTGAAAATTCTTCAAAGCTGAGAGGCTAGGATTTCATAATGTGAAGATTCTTCGAATCCCAAAGTGCCTCTAAGCCTAACATTCTAAGATTTCACCATTCTTAGTTTCCCTGAGCCTCTGAGTCCTAGCTTAGGATTCCAAGATTCTGTAATTCTGAAAGATTTCATCCTGCAAATTTCTAATTTTGAGACTAGAATATTTCGTGATAACTTGGTCACCTCTCGCTTTCTCTCTCCTTCCACAGAGGCATCTAAGCCATCCTGTGCTTTCTCTCTCCTTCCACAGAGGCATCTAAGCCATCCTGCGCTTTCTCTCTCCTTCCACAGAGGCATCTAAGCCATCCTGGGCTCCTGTGTGTGTTTCCACCCCCCACTCCTCTATTGTGTCAATATATGAAATGTTAAAATCTGAGTTAACCAGTTCAGAGAGAGCGGACACAGCCTGCCAAGCCAGCAGGGGCTCTCTGCAAACAGCTCTCTGGCCACAGAAAGAATCTAATACGCATACAGTGGTACCTCGAGATACAAGTGCCCTAACATACGAGATTTTTGAGATACGAGCCATTAAGCGAGTGATTTTTGCTTTGAAATACGAGCAACATTTGAGATAGGAGTAATTATGTGGATCGGCCGGCTGCATAGGACCCACCAGTTTACTGCGACTCAAGTGTCTCATAGTTTCCCACGCCTCAAGGTTACGGAACGAATTAAACTCGTATCTCAAGGTACCACTGTACTTAGGGCTTGATGCTAACAGGTTCCCCTTTCTGTTAGGGACTTCCACGCCATGTGCCAGGCATTTGTTGAGAAGCTCCTAACCACAGGGCCCTGTGTGCGAGACACCATGGGGGTGGCAGGCTGCAGAGCAAAAGGTAGAGATAGGCTAGAGGAAGCCAGCTTCTCAGCCCAGGAGCTAGAATTACACAGTGCACAATGGAGTCACACTGGGTCAGCCTACACTGAGGGACTCTCAGTCTGCAGATGACTTCTGGGAAGAAGAGGACTCTCCATGGTCTGAGGGGTGCCCGGCTGCCTTGGGGAGGTGTCTGATCGCTTACTCAAGAGGGCACATAGATTTGATGGGGAGCCACCAGTAGGGACTATGACTGTGGACTAGAGGGACCATTGGTCAGTGCTGTTGTAACTGCCATGGGGGCTCAAAGAAGAAAGAACACTTGGGAATGGCATTTTTGGAGAATGGGAAATGAGACAGGTTCTGAAAGATGGGGACAGGAAGGGAAAGGGAGGAAAGGGTCTCTATGAGGTATGGAGAATCAGGACACGGGAGAACCTGATGCGCAGGAGCTCTGTCCTCGGTTTCCACAGATGTCTACAAGGACTAAGGATACCCACTCTTCGTAGCTAGTCAGTGAACTCTCTGCAGGAAAAATCAGGCTGTTCCCAGATCTCTACTCCCAGCACTGCACTGGTCTAATACTAAGATACTCCAGTTGAATGAGTGAGTGAGTGAGGGAGGGAGGGAGAGGAGTCCTACTGGAGGAAAAGGCTCCAGGGCTGGGCAGGTGTCCAGCAGACTGTGCTGCGACAGGCTGGGCTCTCTCCGCTCAGCAAACTGCAGCAGGAGACAACAGGATCACCCACCAGAACCAGCAGGCTTCCAGGCAAGCAGGCAGCAGCAGCAGCCCGCCAGAGACTGCCAGTCCCTCCCAGCTGTGGAGAACACAGGCTCAACACCTCAGAGTGGCTCAGGGTCTCCAAGATATGGGGCCAAAGACGAGCACCGCAGAAATGCGAACTGGGCCAGTCCTGGGAATCACACAGTCCACACTCTCGTGAGACAGAGAAAACAACGTAGGCCCAGAAAGGGAAAAGGACTAGCCCAGACTCACAGGGAAGGTAGGAATGGGGTCAGGGCTGGAGCCTACTTTGTATCTGAACAACCCACTTGATGATTTTCATATTTTGTGTTCTTATAAGAAGGCATGGAGCTATTAAAGTTCAAGGATGAGGCTCCTCACATATGCAGTCCATTCATTCATTCATTCATTCATTCATTCAACAGTTCTGCATGGTGAAAGGAAGGGAAGCAGCAATTGTCATATCATGGTTTCTGACCATTCATTCATTCTCTGAATACTTATAGAGCACCTAATAATATGTGTTGGGCCTGCAGGGTGCAGATATAGGAGTTCTGACTAGAAACCAAGGGACTCCTCCCTTATTTAACTGTGCCTGCTTAGGGGTGCCATCCTCACAGTGGTCCATTGGAAAGCTGGGGATGTCTTTGAGAACTAATTTTAGAATCACCTGTAAATCCAATTTGTAAGCCAGTAGAAAATCAATGTGAGCACTTTTTAATTATCTCTCTCTATTATATATATATATATATTGGCAAGGTATGACCATCTTTCACCACTCAAACACACCCCTAGATAATGCCCTCTAACTATTAAAAACAAAAATCACATCAGCTCTCACATGCCATCAGACACACCCAAGTTTGGACCCTGAGTCCACCTGGCCTGGTTGTGTAATCATAGCCAAATGACTTAACCTTTTTAAGCCTCAATTTATTGTCTGAGAAAGAGAGATGATGACACATCTTGTCACATCTCTGTGAGGTTTAGAGATGATGTACTTACAAGGTCTAAGGTAGAGCCCTGTACAGAGACAGAGCTCAATAAATGGTGACAGAGCTCAATTTATGGTTTCTAACTCCCTAGTGAAGGGGCTGCGGAATTTTACATACATCTTGGATAACCTTAGCAGCCATGCCCAAGTGTTTAGGCCTTGCACACCCTGATGGGTGACATTGCATGTTTGTTAAAACAAAGTACAGAATGGCAGGGTCCTCGTTTCCTCATTATGCCTCAGAGAATCATATGACTTAGAGGGCCTCTCATGCAGCTCCTCACCAACTGGTAGGGTGGGGCGGGGACTGAGGCCCCCTAGAGGGAGAGGGAGGTCTCCTAATGAGCCCAGCAAGTGAGTGGCAGCCGGTACCAGTCCCTGGATGCAGCTGACAGAGCTGATTGAAATCTGCAGGTCCCGAGACTGTCACAAGATCTGGACTCAAGGTTCAGGTACCCACCAGCCCTTGAGGGCAGGGGCCAGCACCACTCCTTATTACTCCAGCTTTACTCTGTGCAACACAGGATGGGCAGTGGACACGGCTGCTGGGAGAAGGAAGGGGCTGACAGGGCAGAGATGAGGCTTCCCTCCTCTTCCTTTCTCACTCCCGGAGCCAGCCCAGACTCTTGCCCTGCATGTAGGTAGTCGTTTCACCCTCTCAATAACCTCCCGCAGGTAGAGTCTTCTCACGTCCTCCCCAAACCATCTCTATTGTGGAAGACTGGTCACTAAATACCCCATTTGACAGACAGGAAAACCAGTTATACACAAATCAATGGCATTCAAGCCAGAGGAGGGACTGAAATCTAGAGGCAAATCTCCTTTCAGCCCGCGCCGCCAAGCTGTCTGTAACACATCAGGGAAATCATTATAGGACCTACCTTCACCATCCCTGCTTCAGCCCCATGGCCAAAAGAAATCATTTCTCCATAGGCAGACATTTTCTAAGCAGTAAATTTTTAAGCCCTCAAAAGGGAGAAAGAAACGGAAGAAAGGACTGAAGGAAGGATTACAAGAGGATACAAAGTACCTAGTTATATGGGTGGCAGGAAGCTTACATCCTTCATTGAGAGCCAGGCAGACTGGTTCTGTTCCTTATTAGCCATGTGACCTTGGGCAAGTCACCCAACCTTTCTGACTGCCCACCTTAGAAAACCACAGGGCTGTGAGAATCCAACAAAATGGAAAAGCATACGGAGCTTCCTGTAGATTGCCAGGCACGTGGAATTGATTATAGCCGTCCCATGGAATGTCAGGGCTGGAAGGGACTTGGATGATGACCTAATCCTGGTGTCTCATTTCACAGAAGGAAAAAACAAGGCCCAGAGAGGGAAATTGACTTGCCGAAGGTCACACAGCAAACTCAAGGTGATGCTGGGGCTCACACACTCTGTTTATATTAAAATCACAGGATAGGGCCAATGAGCCCAATCTTCCAAGCTGTGCAAAGGTAGAAGAAACTTTTTCAGTGGCTCCCAAACCCATGGAGTTCAAAACATAACCTTCCTTTCTCCACTGAGCCAGGAAAAAAAAAAGTGGTATTTCGGCCCAGAAGAAAATATAAAAATTTGAAAAATACTCAAATTAAAACTAAAATCCCAGGTCTTAATAAAAAGGCACTCTCATTGAAGGCTTCTATTTCCCACCTTCCTCTCCCATTGCTCCCCCCGCCACCAAAAAATATTTTGCAATAACAGTAATGCTGAAAGGAAAGAAAAAATAAAACTCTGATGCACTTAACAGATATTTTGGTACAATAATGCATCACAGATGTTCATATCAAACTGTGCACACGCGCATACAATTTTACTGAGAAGGCTGTTGCATTTCTGACGTTGGGTTGGGGGATCCCTAACAACCCCATCCACCCAAGCTCTGGAATCCCTCCCTTCCCAGTTAGCCCACAGCAGCTCATGGGGATGGAGGAGAGATTTCATCACCTCACTCCAAAATGATAACAGGACAAATTGGCGGGGGCTGGACACTCTGGCAGGTGGTGAAGGGTGTGGAGATTAGGGAACCAAGAGGAGACCTGTTTCCTTTTGTTTGGGACTTGCTTCCTGCAGCCCTCTTGAGGAACTGGACCCAAGAACTGCATTAAGAGCGGGCCCAGGCTGGAGATGGGGTGGGCGCATTTGTGAAGCCAGAGATTGGAGTCCGTTTGATCTTCAAACATGGGCTTTGGAGACTGTCAGCGGGCTCCTCACTGGCCGATGAATGGCTCTCAGGAACTTTTCCTAAAACATAACCTCACACACTTTCCAGCAAATGTTTGCAACCTACCAAAGCCGTCATTCGGTTGAACAGCAGTGTTTCCAGACCCCGAAGAAAGATAGTTTTGTTGTTTTAAGAGAGACAGATTAAAGCCAGGGGCTGTTTAACCAGGGGGTTGGTGTGCTCCCTTCAGCTCTCGTGGATTCCTCTGTGGTTGGTACAAAGAGGGTGTTGAGATGATGGTGGATCCCCCACCTCCTCAGCCTAAAAAAGATATCGAGGCCAGACATGAAGCCTCTGAACAGAGGGGCCTCCCACAAGCCTGCCTCCTCCAAAATGAGAGGGGCGGTGAGCGCTGGGGAGCCCGACACAGATAATATCAGCTCACGAGGCTGGCAGCGGAAAGTCACTTCAGAGGGAGAAAGCCGGTATGTTCAGAGGAATCAGCGCGGGGCCAGAGAATGCACAGGATTTTCCCCCGTGGAGAAGGAGTCAGGCGTAGTCAGAACCCTGCGGGGCGTGACTAACTGCCCCAATATTCCTGCCACCAGGGCCCTCTGGGTAAGGACTCCACAATTATGGGAGAGCCAGCAGGAGGACCGACAAACCCGCCTTTCATTTGGCCGGCAAATCAATCTGGCTTCTTACCTCCCTGGGGACAATATTGCATTTCCCCTGGAAAAACAAAGGCCAGAGATCTCTGAAGGGGGATCAGTTTCTGCTGCTGTTTCCCTGGTGAAGAGCTTGCAACATCTTAGGAGCAGCAAGCAGCTCTGGTCCCAGTGGTAGCTGCTAGCTAGCCTGGCCAATGTACGAGGCCATCTCCGTCACAGAGGAGCATGTCTCTCAGGGCCATGCCTCTACCCTCACTGGGGCATCGGCCCAAGCCCCATCCTGGGGTCTCTGTGCAGAAGCCACCAGCCCTGATGTGAGCCCCCATCGCAGATAGACAGCCTGTTCTCAAGGCACAGATGTGAACTCATTGTTCCCAGGGCCTCCGAGTTGAGTTTGGGGCCAGTGAGCGGCGAGTGACCTCTGCCCATGGAAACAGGGCTTGTAATGACTTTTTGCTGGATCAGGTCTCTGGCAGCCTGAGACTTTAAACTTCCTCAGCTCGCCCCTTCTCCCTGCCTCCACTCCTAAGTTCAGGAATCAGAACTGTCAACCTTTAAGTGAACACATTTCTCTGAAATTATTAACCCCAAAACTATCCTAGCTGGCTTTCTCCCAGCCTAGGGAGGCAGTCCGAGGGTCGCCTGGAGCTTCGCAAAGGTCCAGAAAACGACAGTGCTTCACATCAACAGCAAGCCATAGACAGGAGGCCTACTCACCACACCTGCTCTGCCCCCAGGCCCAGGCACCAGGCCTCCCTCTCAAGTCCTCTGTTTACTCACTGCTGCCTGGATGTGCCCACACAGCAGCCTCAGGACAGCCTCTTGATCCTGAGATCCGGGCCTTGAAGGCAAACGTTCAGCTCCCTCTTTTTGTTTTTCATCACTCTGATGCTCCCAGGGAAATTCTTTCTGCTCAGGCAAGCACGGCCGGTGGGGAGTGTATATCCCCGACAGGTAACACCACGGAGAGGGAAGCCGACACCCGAACTCTTACCTCCAAATCTAGCACATACCAGTTTTCCCTCAGACCATCCCAAAAGCAGCTGGAGAGCTATTGTCTAGTCCAAAAAGACCCTCTCTCTTTGGGGGAATAGCAGGCCCTGGCTGCCAGAGAAGGAAGACAATCAGAGAAGAAGACAAAAGGGGGACAGGGGTTCCCAGCTCAGGGCCCAAGGGCCGAGTGCTTACCTGGGAGAAGTTGAGCCCATTGAGGGGATGGCACTGCTCCTCCACCCGCTCCACGGCCCCTGTGCTCTTCCTCATCTTCTCAGCCTGCTGGGCCAGGTAGAGGTCAAGCACGGGCACGCCCCGGGAACGCACGTCAGTCTCCGTGAGCGAGTTCACCATCAGCATCACCCACACGGGCCTCTTGCGCTCCCAGTTGCCTGCGATGGCATTGAACAGGTAGTCAGCGTAGAGCCCCTTGCCCCTCTGTGCAGGCGTCATCCACGAGGGCATCATCAGTTTCACGTAGTCCAAGTGGCGCTTCAGGCGCCAGTAGAGCTCGCGGGGCAGCACGTCCTGTAGGTTCTCCCCGTGGGGCAGCAGCTGGCAGCTGGCCAGCGCTGTGATGGTGTAGGGGTCCGTCAGGTCCAGCTCAAAGTAGACACGGGCACTGGCCTGGAAGGCTGCCTTGGAGTTGTCTGGGATGAAGTCCCAGACGCGGGTGTAGGGGACATGGATGGTGCCAAACAGGTAGGCCGGGGGGTCACGCCGAATAGTCCACAGAAAGGAGTTGAGGTCCCTTTGCTGCAGGAGGAGAGGGGAAGGAAGGCAGTGAGGCTGGTGGCAGCAGAGTAAACCAAGAGAGGGCAGGAGGAGGTGGGGATGGCAGGCAGACACCTACATGGGGCCATGGGAAAGAGCAAGGGCATTGGAAGCTGAAATAGCCACAGACAAACCCTTCGCTTTGTCTCAGCTGTATGATCTTGAGCACAACTGCTTCACTTCCACACACTCAGTTTCCCCATCTGTAAATGGGGGGGTTGGAGGGGAGAAGTGAGATAAGCTACCTCGGGGGTCAATGGGAGAATAAAAACACACAATATATCTAAATGAGCCCTACGAGCAGTGCCAGGCACAGAGGAAGGGGCAATGAAGGAAACTCTCATTATGATTAGCTTTCACTGTTTGTGCCAAGGTCTGCCACACCACCTGAGAACATTCAGGCTTGGGCCAAGTCAAACCTTCACCAGTGGCGTATTTCATGGGGAGGGTGGAGAGAGGGGGAGTAAGAGTACTGCTCTGGTAAGAAGGGAGGAAGTCATATAACTGAAATCCAACCAGTAGAAGATACTTGCCAAGAGCACTTTGAAAGCAGAACACCTATTAAAAATAGCACACCTATTTAAACAGCGACTTCCCATTCATCAGGGTGGATACAGTTTTCTTTTTGGAGGGCAGATCTGGGGTGTCAGCTACTCTGCTCCACCAGCTGAAACCACAGATGAGAAAGTGCTTTAAAAGCTGCAGGCTAAGTGAAGTCTCAGGCCCTGGCCTGGGAGAGGAGGATGCCATAGAATCAGTACCAAGAAATGTACATAGTCTGGGTGTTTGCGGGCTGCTCCCCTAAATAGGTGCACCTGGTCTCCAACCCTATTCTCTGTCATCTATGACCTAAGCTCTGACAAGAGTGTGTGTAGGGGTGAACAGCAAGGGGCGTGGAAACAAGGGTCATTTTTCCAGATCCAGTTTAGGGTCAGGGGTTAAGGGGCATGAGAAAGCAATTGTCATTTCTCACAGGCCAAGTCATTTTCCAACCAGAAAAATCCCTGGACTGTCTGTCCACATGGCACCTGCAAACTTTAGATCAACTCAACGTTTCTCTACCTGATTTTAGCACAGTGAAGAGCATGTTTCAGGGTGGGTGGAGGAAATGGCACCTTACTTTACTAACAACCAACAATCGTAAATCCCAGAATACCGGAGATCCAGGTTGGCTCTGAGCGCCCTGCAGGTCACCAAGCTCCCGGTTTCAGCAGGAGTCAGGACCATGGAGGTGCACCTTGTCCAAGGTCAACTACCTTCCTAACAAGGCAGCGAGTGAGGACCCTACAAAATCGTCTCCTGCTCGCCTAGCCTCCAATTCAGGGTTATTTTCAATGTATTAATTTACACGTTGAGGGGGTATATTGAGGGAAATCACGAGATTCCTTGGTTTGGGAGGAAAACCAATAATTACTCAACCCCAAGGAAATATTAGGACAGCATCTATTCCCTGGCCCTGCTTTTCCTGTCCGCTGAAATAGGGCATTGGGAAGAGTGGGTGCTGGGGTCTGGGTTGGGAAGGGAGAGAAAAGTGGAAAACTGCATTAGGGAAAAAGTTTGTCTTAGGTCAGAGTGGATCGCAGAGGATGGAGGCTGGGAGGAGGCAGCGTGTGAATGAGAGAGAAGGGTTTGAGGGAAATCAGAGGAAAGACGGCAGGGAAGGGTAGAAACAGAGTCACAGCAGGCAGAGAGAAGACTGGAGGGTAAAGACAGGTTAGAGGCAAGAAAGTAGTGAGTCAAAGGGGCGCAGAGGAACCATGCGAGTAGGACTAAAAGTTAAGGAGAGCCCAAGAGCGTCAGCGTGAGCTGGAGGAGCGGCGAGGGAGCGCTCCACAGGCTCCCGGCGGAGCTGGAGCCGGGGCGGCAGAAGCCGGGAAGGGCGCCCGAGGCAGCACCTGGCGGGCGGAGGTGGAGCGAGTGGGCGGAGGTGGGTGCGGAAGGCAGGACCCCAAACCATCGTCCCCACGGGGCTGCAGTTCCCGGGAGGCCCCGAGAGTGGCCGGGCAGGCGCTCGCTCACCGATCCGGGCGGTCGACACTGTCCTCCGTCCAGAGGTTGCGGGCGGGCGCGGGCGGTGGCCAGGAGGGCGGCGAGCAGCGGCCCCGCCAGGGCGGCGTGCATCCTGCCGGGGCCCGCGGGGCGCGGGGACCCTCCTGGGCGGCGCCCCCTCTGCGGGGCGGGGAGCCCCCAGCTGGGCACCAAGGTTCCTCTGGAGCGCGGGGCTCGCTGCGGGATGCTGGGAGCCCTCTGGGGTGTGGCTGATGTCCCAGCCGAACCTGGGGGTCTCTCGGGGGCGGGGCTCCGTCAGTTGGAAGAGGGGTACCCGCGGGGGCGGGGGCGGGGCCCCTCACCAGGGCACGCAGCCCCGTCCGCCGAGCCCGGGGTTCTGAGAGCGCGCGGGGGTCCAGGGCGCGCGGAAGTCCCGAGCTGCGTCGCGGTCCAGGGCGTGCGGGACTCCTGGGGCGGTACTGGGGTCCCGGGATGCGGGGTCCGGGATTATGCTGGAGACCTGGGGTGCGCAAGGTCCCAGGGGTGCGCCGCGCTCCAGGGGCGCGCAGTGGGACAAGTGCGGCGGCGAGCGCGGCGGGGGCGGGGGTCTGATCTGTGCGCCCAGCTGCCCCCGAGCCGGGCTCAGAGGGGCGGCGGACGGCCGCGCGGCCGCTGCCCGGGCTCCGCCATGCTGCTCCGCGGCCGGGAGGGAGGGAGAGAGGAGGGCGGGAGAGCGGCGCGGAGCCGGGCCGGGCGGGGGGCTGGGGCCGCCGGGGCGGGGGGAGGGGAGGACCCGGCGCGGGACGCGGGGGGCGGGGGGCCGCGCCGGGCCGGGCCGCAGGGAGTCCGGGCGTGCTCCGCGCCCCGGCGCAGCGAGGCGGGGTCTGATGGGCATGGCAGGCGCTCGCTCTCTCTTCTCTTGCTCCCTCGCTCGCTCCCTCACACACGCGCGGAGGGAGGCGAAGCCCGCAGCAGCCACTTCCCAACTTTCCAAACTTCCCAGCGCAACTTTTTCCTCTCCTCCCCTGCCCGCGCCTCCTCCTCCCCTATCCCACCCCCTTTCCCTCGCCTGTTCCGGCCCGGGGTAGCTTCCGCACGCCACCGCCAGAGGGCGGCCGGGCCGAGGCCCCGCGCCACCATCAGCGGTAGACTCTGAAATGCACGCAGAGTGGGCACAGGGATGGTTTGAGGATGGGCCTCTCCCAAGGCATGTGCTGCTCAGATCCTGGGGGGAGTGAACAGCGGGAGGGTCAGGGTGGGCAGGCTGGCTGGTAAGGCAGCATTCAAAAGAATCAGGGAAGCTGGTATGTACAACTTTGTATCCCACCACTTTTCTGACTAACTCTGTCAGGCGCTGAGTGGGTGTTCTGAAAACGCTAACTGAATTAAAATAGCAAAAATAATCTTCCTCAAAATTCCTTGGAAATTTCCAGTTAAACAACCCTGTCCCCTCAGTATCTTTGGACCCACATCGGATCCGTGAGAGGGGCCTGGGAGGTAAGAATTGAAAGTGCCCTTATACCCTAGTTGGTTTGGCTCAATGGATAGAGCATCAACCTGTGACTGAGGGGTACCAGGTTCAATTCCAGTAAAGGGCACATGCCTGGATTGCAGGGCTTGATCCCCGTTGGGGGAGGTGCAGGAGGTGGCCAATCAATGATTCTCTCTCATCATTGATGTTTCTATCTCTCTTTCTCCCTTCCTCTCTGAACTCAATAAAGATATATATTTTTTAAAGTTTTTAAAAAAGAAAATGCCCTTAAAACCAGCCCCTTTCTGCCCAAGCCTCTGGGCATTTCCAGCGAATGTGGAAACTGAGTCACAGTCATCACTGTTCTGTCAAGTGAGAGTTGGCTGACTTCCTATCCTGACAACTGAGACTGAAGTATAAATCAGGTAGAATTGTCAGAAGCCCACAGGTTTGAGAGGGAGACAGACAGGACAGGCGCACAAATGATTAAACTATAAATGAAAGGTGCCAGGAGAGACAGAAGCACAAGTAAGTGGAAACAGAGAGAAAGGGCTCCTAACACAGTCCAGAGGCTCAGGGAAGACTTCTGGGAGTGGTCTTGAAGGATAAGTCACAGGTAGTAGCTAAGTGAAGGAGGTGCACAAATTCTTCTGGTGAAAGGCCTGTAGGTGGGAGAGCACAGGTGTCTGCAGAGGTCTGCAAGCAGGGCAACCTCTGGGGAGGTCGGCAGGGAGAGGAGGGGTCTGCTGACTCCCAGCCCAGTGCTCTCCCACTACCCCACTCATGCCTTTGGGCACAAAATTGAATAACTGGAGAATGGCACTCTAGGAAGTTAGGAGAGGAAGACCAGCTGAGATAGAAGGACAAAAAGACTTCCAGGCCATAAGACCTGGGCCTCTGGCAGGAACCCAGGGGGACAGCAGAGACCGGCAGTTTGAACCACATGAGTTTGCATTTCTGTAGATCAGAAATTAGTAAATGTTGACAATTTCATGTAGTTCAGCCTGCTAGGTGTCCAGAGCAACTTCAGTCTCTCAGCCACGCACACATCTGGTGACAGACGCAGAGCAGGCCCGAGTGCCCAGACAGTATGGAGAACGGTATGGCTCTGTGTTTCCCACACACAGAGCTCTGAGAACTGCAGCTGTGACCAAAGAGCCCATTAGAGCCTCCACCCACCAGGCCCCCAAATTTTCTTCAGGACCAGCACTCTGCGTGGGGGATGAGGTGGGAAGTGGGAGAACTGAATTCCACTGAGAGGGAGTGTGATGGTCTCCATGGGGAATTAGGACACACAGAGAGAAAGACAGAAAAGGATCAGACCAAGTTAAAAATTGATCCATATCATTAAAGTGATGATAGGTGTGGATATGTGTGTGATTTTAAAATATCCCAGGGCTTTCCCCCCTAAAATTATACCAGTTTTGTTGAGTAAATGTCATGAATTTCAACTATATCTCCTTTTTGGCCCTCTCCTATAGCTGTGTGACAAGAGCCAAAATAATTAACCTCTCCGCATCTCTCTCCATCCAGCTTCTTATCAGTATTCTCCAAGGCAACGTATGCAATAATGCTTTAGGATTTCCACTGATATTGTTACTGAAGTTGTTCATGAGATGCAAGAACCAACAGGTTTCTCTTCTGTGGACATACTCAAGAGAATTTAAAATAACACACAAGAACTGTGCACAGATATTGATAGTAGCATTATTCAAAATAGCTAAAGGAAGAAACAACCCAGTGTCCATCAACTGATGGATATACACAATGTGGCCTTTTCATGTGATGGAATATTGTTTGACCATGAAAAGGAATGAAGTACTGATGCAATATGGATCAATGTCAAAAACATTATCCTATCTAATAAAAGGGTAATATCCAAATAGACCACTCTTCCATTACACCCACAAGCCAAGCCCACCAGCCAATCAGGAGTGAGTATGCAAATTAACCCAACCAAGATGGTTGTGGCCACAGAGCTGCAGCAAGCAGGAGGCTTGGGTTTCCCTGGCAATGGAGGAAGCCAAACTTTCCTGCGGCCCTGGCTGGCCCAGGTCTATACTCAAGGCTACAAAGTTTCAATTATAGAAGATAAATAAACCCCAGATACCAGGTCCTCTGCTTGGGTCACTGAGGGGTGTGGCTGGCTTGCAGGCCCCTTGCTCACGCTGCCCCATGCACCAAGAGAACCCCCACCCTGATCCAAGACACCTTTCAGGGCAAACCAGTTGGCCCCCACCTGTGCACCAGACCTCTATTCTATCTAATAAAGGAGTAATATGCAAATTGACCATCACTCCCACCAACACAAGATGGCTTGCCCCCATCATGTGGACACAAGATGGCCATGACAAGATGGCCAGCAGGGAAGGACAGTTGGGAGGGACCAGGTCTGCAAGGGAAGGCAATTGGGGGTGACTGGGCTGGCAGAGGAGAGAAGTTGGGGGTGACTGGGCCTGCAGGGAAGGGCAGTTGGGGGAACTCAGGCCTTCAGGGGAGGGCAATTAGGGGTGGCCAAGCCTGCAGGGGAGGGCAGGTAGGGGCAATCAGGCTGGCAGGGGAATAGTTAGGCATCAATCAGGCTGTCAGGGGAGTGGTTAGGGCTGGCAGGCAGAAGTAGTTAGGGGCAATCAGGAAGGCAAGCAGGCAAGCAGTGAGAGGGATTGTGAGAGGGATGTCCAACTGCCCGTTTAGACCCGATCCAGGTAGGATCGGGTCTAAACAGGCAGTCGGACATCCCTTGAGGGGTCCCAGATTGGAGAGGGTGTAGGCTGGGCTGAGGGACATACCCTCCCCCATGCACAAATTTTGCACACGGGGCCTCTAGTACTAAATATAAGAAGCCAGTCACAAAAGAATATTATATGAAATGTCTAGAATTGGCAAATAGGTGAAGGCAGAGAGTAGATTAGTGGTTCCTTAGGGGTAGGAGGAAAGGGGAGATTGAGGGGCTGTAGCTAAAGGGAACTGCTTCTCTTTGGGGAATAATGAAATACTCTAAACTTGATTGCTATAAGGGTTGCGCAACTCTGCAAATATATTAAAACCATTACATTGTTCACTTTAAAAGGGTATGTGAATTGTATTTCCATAAAGCTGTTACTAACAAAGAACAAACAAGTTTGGAGCCCAGGAGAGAGTGCTCCCCAAGGACAAGGGTCTAGTGTTTTCAAACAATTTTTTCTCCCACCTGGTTCATGAGAAAAGCACTGGATGGTCCGGAAGTCCTAGAAATTCATTATGCTTCTGCGGATGTCTCACTGAGCAGCCTCACGGGTGGGGGGGTGGGGGGTGGGATGGGGAGGCCTCTGTTGTCCTGAGCCTCACTTTCCCTATCATCATATGAATAAACTCACAGAACGGATAACCTTTAAACGTCTTCCATGCCCAATTCTGAAGTTCAGAGTTCCCTGGCCACCACTTGCCCAGTAGCCTCTAGGGCACAGAGTTCAGAAGGCAGGCAGTGGACTCAGATGCCTGCCTCCTCTCCCTGGGCACATCTGGCCCACTTTCCTTTTATTGCACTTTAATTAAGTTGTTCAATCAGATGGGTACCAGGAATCCGTAGACTGGAACAGCTCAGGCAGGAGCAGAGCCTTGTAGCGGAACTAAACCAACAAAGTCTGCCTTCTGAGCAGATCCAAGAGCCCAGGGTCCCGCCTCAGGGCGCCTCTTGGGGAGGGCCATAAGGGGATTTCCTATTCAGTGGGAAGAGCTAGAATTCAAAGGGAAGATTTGCTCTGGGCCTGAGGGCTGCCCTCTTGGTTAGCCTTTGTCTGAGCCTCTGACCACAGGAGTGCTGTCAAATGGACCTGGCCTGGTCTGACTTCCAGCTCCAACTCCTACCCTCGTTGTGCCTGACTCCCACTCACCCCAGGCTCTGTCTTCTCTATCCAGCTCTAATGGTTAGAAGTTAATCCCAAATTGAAGGGCAGGATGGCCTTGGAGAGTAGGGGGACGTACAGTCCAGGAGCATGCAGAGGTCCTCAGTCTTAAGAGAGTCTAGAGTGATGGGAAGAACTAGAAAAAAAGGTAGACACTGGTACAATTCAGAAACAGGCATTCCCTTACAGGAGTGGGGAAATGGACATATGATCATAGAAGCACAATCAAGTATTAGAGTTGCTGTACAAGGTGAGTCATTAAAATAAAAAAGCCTACTATACCCCAGCCCAGTGAGGGAATGGAGAACACAGAGGATTAACCCCAGATTTTGTCCTCAGGGAGCTTGCACTCAGTGAGGGAGACTGAGATGCAAACAAATAGGGTGCTTTGGGGAGTATTGGAGAGGAGGGGCAGAGCAATCTTAGGAGTGAAGAAAGTCAAGTTAAGGAGAGAAGAGATCAGCAAAGATCTTTGCAAAGAAGGTGGTGTTTGAGTTGGGCCAGTAGTTGAACAGGGAGAATAAGGAAAGCAAGGTCATTTCAGACAGTGGAAACAGTACATGTAAAGGCATGGAAGTGTACATATTTGGCATATTTAGGAAATTATAATGATGGGAAGAGCTAGAATTCAAGGACTATTGGGGAAGTTCAGAAATGAGTTGGCACCAGGAAGGGCCTTGCATGACCTTGGAAAGAGCTTCATCTTGATGTTCAGAGGGTAACATCTTAGCTGCTCTGCATAAATTGCCAGTATTGCTTGAGGGTGGCTATATGACAGGGTCCAGATGGGAGGTGTTCACATCCTATGTGCAGCCATCAGTGATGTAACAGCAATGATGTACATTCTGTTAACTCTCAAATGCTTATTGGTCCCCATATGTACTGTTGTGTATTAGGTGTGAAGGAATATAGTCCTGACCTCTGGCTACTTGAAACTTTTCTACAAAAAAATACCCAGCTAAAATGCATTTCAGTGTCAGGTGAGTAACAATATTATAAAAGTCCAGGAGAGTCAGTGAGCATTGGAGTACAAAGTGGGGGACAATGATTGTTGTTGGAGTGTCAAGACATCTGGGAGGAGTAGGGCTTGAATTAGGCTCTGAAGGAAAAGTAGGACTTAACAAGGGAAAGAATCTTGCTTGTATCCCAGGTTAGGAAGATGATGAACGGGAAGAGATAGAGGTGGGGCAGGGATGACTAGAACTTTCTGGCTAGAGAAGAGGGTTGATATTGAGAGATAGCTGGAGTGGAGGCTGGAGAGGGGGTCATGATTAGGGCCTTGGCAAGTAAAGGAGCTGTCGGGTACTGAATGCCAATTATGTGCCAGACCCTTTATCTAAACTCTAAAGATGAGGAAACTGAGGCTTAGAGGGACACATGATATATGCAAGCTACACAGCTGGTCATTAAAAGGCTTAGATGGTCAAGTTCTTTCTACTAAACTACTTGCTTCATTTAAGACACCACTGGCAATGTACTACAGGTTGAGTGAGTCAGATTAGGTGTGGCTGGGGAATATACATGCGTATGCGCATGCTCGCTCGCACACACACACACACACACACACACACACACAATCACTGGGGGATACATTTACACAGCATATGGCACATACTGGGCTGTTTCTTCTGATCTCATTAGGAGGTGGGGCGATTGTCATTTAGAAGACTTTTGCCTTTCACTGTAGGCCAAGCTGTGCAAGACTCCATTCCTCTACATAGGATCCAATAGACGTATGGAAAGGGAAAAAAGAAATGTGATGCTTGAAACAAAATACCCCATGGAGCTGACCACTAAATAGCACTTAGACCCCAAGTATACACACAGCTGCTTTCTGTAATGAAGGCTGCGGACCATGTTCCTGGATATAAAATAACAAACCACATATAACGTTTTACATTGCTGTGTAATTAGCACGCATCTGTGAGTGTGCGAGCCGACCAGGGTGAGTGAAGGGGGGCTGGGGCCTTGAGCACAGCGAGCCGTGGAGAAAAGAGCATGTGCTGTGGGGCCAGGAAGGTGGGACTTTGAATCGTTGTTCCCCACTTTGTACTCCTATGACCTTGGGCAAGTTGTTTAAACTCTGTGAACTTCCAAATTTATATCATTGCTAGGGGTAAACGTTCATGCCTTATAGCAAGAAGTTCAGCAAAGCTAGACACATAGGACACAGGGGCACTTGGCAATATCTAAAGACATTTTTGATTATCAAAACTGGCCTCTAGTGAGGAGAGGCCAGGATACTGTTAAACAGCCTGCATGCAAGGATAGTTTCCACAATTATCCAACCCAAAATACCAATTGTGCTGAGATAGAGAAATCCTTTCTTACAGAATTGCTTCTTCCCAGGATATAATCATTACTGACTTTTATTGAACATTCGTTGTGTGTCCGGCACTGTTTGATCACTTCAGTCAAATGTGTTAACTCAACTCCCTGGATGAAGGAGATACTATTATTAACCTCATGTAAGAGATGAGGAAACTGAGGCCCAAAACCTTGTCCAAAGTCACACAGCCATTAGTGGTCGAGCCAGGTATGAACCCAGGCAGTGTGGCTTGAACTGCTAGGCAAGCTTATGCTTAACAAGTGCCTCTTCAGTGTGTGGCATGTGGTAGTAGCAGAGACTTCTGTACAGAGGAGGAGAGGAGTCATTCATTTATGCATGCATGCATTCATGCAAGACGTATGTAGCAAGAGTCTAATCAATGCTTGGTGCTGAAGAATTGGTGAATGAGATAGGTAGGGTCTTTGCTCACATAGACCTTACTTTCTGGCTAATGAAGAAACATAATAAAGAAGTAACCAATACCAATGAAGATTCTGGAAGTGATAACAAGTATCTGGTGGATGATGAGGACTCTGCCAGGAGAAGGCAGGGGGAGGAGCACTCCAGCAGAGGGGTCAACCTGGGCAAAGTCAAGGAGGGAGCCACCTTGGTGTCAGAAACAAAAGGTCAGCAAAGCCAGACACATTGGACATGAGAAAGAAAAATCTGAGAGGTCAAACAGGAAGATGGGAGGGAAAGTAAGACTTTATAGGTCGAAATAAGTAAGGAGTCGGAATTCCAGCTTTACTGAGAAGCTAGAGGAAGGTTTTAAAAAAAGAATAACACAATCTGATTTGCATTTTAACAACATAGTTCAGACACTGGTGTGGAGGTTGTTGTGGTGACAAGTGGAGAATTCAGGGGGTTTAGTAAGGGTGGTAGTCGAGGTGAGCAATCAGAGGCAAGACAGATGACATGATTTATCCTGGATCTTCCAGCCACTAAGCTCTTTCTGACCCTAGATTGTGCTCTTTCACTGACTACACTGCCTCGATACAGAGCTGGGGCCTTGGGATCCAGTCAGCCTCAAACTTTTGCCTCTGAGCTTTTTCTTCATCTCCCCAGAGTGTTTGGCAGTCTCATCTCTTTCTTCCCCTTCAGATCATGCATGTGGTCTAGCCACTTCAATGCTAACCGAGTTAAGTTCTAGACCTTTCTCCTCAAGACTTTGCAGACATGCTGCAGCTGAAGGGATCCTTATTTCTAGCTGTCCCACAGAGCCTTAGCTCAGGACTAGGGACAGGAGTTCTTAAGAGTGATTCCGAAGGTCTTCATCCAGGTAAAGACTAGTTATATAGAAGCTTGAAGAAGGTAGAAACCACCAGAATTTTTCATTTAACACTGTGCATAGACCATGTTCATTGTAGCTGTTATCACTAGCTGCTATGGCTAATTGCTACAACTGGAGCACTCCAGTGTCAGGCATTTAGCGATGTGTGAGAGTTATGAGAGTTCCAGTTATGACCTCATCAAACTTGCTCTTGTCTATTATTGTAATTATAGTCATCCCTTGATACCTGCAGGCTATCAGTTCCAAGATCCCTGTAAATATCAAAATTTGCAAATGCTCAAGTCCCTTATATGAAATAGCATAGCATTTGCATATAACCTATGCACATCATCCCACATACGCACCCACTGATTGCCTCTTGTATGTGCCTTGACTGGGGATCAAATCTACAATCTTGATGTATCAGGACGATGCTCTAATCGATTGAGCTACCCAGTCAGGCCTCCTACATACTTTAAATCATCTCTAGATTACTTATATCAAATACAATGTAAAGGCTAAAAAAATTATTGTTGTGCTGTATTGTTTATGGAATGATGACAAGGAAAAATGTCTGTATGTGTCCAGTATAGATATAACCAGCATAGGCCTAACTGCATAATACATGTCAGCAGATAATGTAACATATTTTTTCAAATATTTTCTGTCAGTAACTGTTGAATCTGTGGATGTGTAGCCCTCTGATAAGAGCTGACTTCAGTCATCTTTGTGGATATGAAGTGGTATCTTATTGTGGTTTTTTATTTGCATTTCTCCAGTGACTAATGATGTTAACCATCTTTTCATGTACTTATTTGACATTCCTATATCTTATTTAGTGAAGCCTTTGTTCAGATCTTTTGCTCATTTTTACTGGGTTGTTTGGCTTTTTATTGGGTTGTGATAATTCTTTAACTATCCTGTTTACAACTCTTTTGTCAAACATAGTTTTGCAAATACATGACTTGTATTTTCATTTTCTTAACAGTGCTTCTTCAAGAGCAAATGTTTTCATTTCGAAGAAATCTAATTTATCACTTATCTTTTGTTTTAGAATTTGGGCTCTTTGTGTCTTATTTAAGAAATCTTGGCCTAACCCATGGCCATTTTCTCTCCTTTTTTTTCTTCTAGAAGTGTTATAATATTAGGTTTAACACTTAGGCCAATAATCGACTTCTAGTTGAATTTTGTATGAAGTGTGAGATAAGAATCAAGAGCTTCCTTTTTTTGGGAAATGGATATTCATTGTCCCAGCATCATTTGCTGCAAAGATTGTGAAATGGATTACCTTGGCACCTTTATCAAAAATCTTTGGTAATTTATGTATGGACCTATGTTTGGACCTATATTCTGTAGCATTGATATACACATCTATATTCACAGCAACACCACCCTGTCTTTATTGTTATTAGCCTTATCATTAGTCATGAAACTGGCTACAGGTCTTCCAATTTTGTTCTTTATTTTCAAATGTGGCTGCCTTGAATCATTTGCATTTTTATATAAATTTTAGAATAAATTTGTCATTTTTTCACAAATCCTGCTGAGATTTTGATTGACCTTGCAATGAATCTCCAAATCAATCAAGGAAGAATTACATCTTAATAACATTGTTGTATGACCCATAATTATGGCTTATCTTTCTTTAGATTTTCCTTAACTCCCGCCCCCCCACCATCCCGGCAATATTTTGAGATTTTCCAATGTATCTGATTTATATATCTTTTGTAAAATTTACCCCCTAAAGCATTTCATAATTTCTGGTGCTTTTATAAGTAGCATTCAACATTTTTCAATTTATGACTGTACTTGGCAAGTATGTAAAATACAATTAAATTTTGTATATTGTTACTTTCCATATGGATCTGTAATATCCCCTTTTTATTTCTTATTAGTAATTTAATATGTATTTTTGTTTGTATATGTTCTTGCAAACATGTGTTGTTGTGTTGTATACATGTATTTTTAATTTATATGTGATACTGTATTATTTATTTGATTCTGTTCTTACTTTTTGCACCAAAGAGTATGCTCTCACAATCAATTTATATCTTTTCTGACCGCTGCATAATATACAATGGTGGTATACAACTCATTTTACCTGTTCACTCTCTGAGGGATCATCTTCCAGGATACCTCCAACTCCCTAACTCAGCACATAATGGTACAACAAACAACCTTGTCCATATTTTTTTTATAAACCTGGGCTCGCTTTTTGTGGAATGCATACCCAGCCACTCAAAGAGCTGAATTATAAAATATGCACATACTTAATTTGGCTAAGTGATGGGGAATGTTCTCTAGATTGGCTCTGCCACCTCACAATCCTGCCAGCCTGAGGGGTATAGGGAATCCTATCTCCCTGCAATTACAGGGTGGAGCAAGAGTAGGTTTACAATTGTGAGTATTCAAAAAACAGAGTTTATTCCTGTATTATTATTATTATTATTATTATTATTATTAATTACTGTACAATTTCTCTGATTACTAATGATTTTGAGCAACTCTCCGTATATATATTATCTTCTTTGGGTTTTCTCTTCTGTAAATTGTCTATGTGTGTGTATCCTTTGCACACTTTTTTCTTGTACTTTTCTCTTTTTCTTGCTGATTTGAAGGAGCTCCTGGTATCTTCTAGATGTCTGTCTTTGTGAGTTTAGACATTGTGTCTTCTCTCCTGCCTTTTAGTTATTAATTTTCTCCATAGTGCCCTTCACTGAACAGAAATCTTATTTTTATAATGGAATGAAATTCATTTTTTTCTCTTAATGCTTGTATTTTTAAAAATCTTGTTGAAAAATTCTTTCCCATTTTTAAATAAAAAAGTCTTCTACATTTTTATTAACTTTTTTTTTCATTTTTCTATTAACCTTCTTATTCTATTAACTTTGTATTTTGTCTTTCACATTCATCCTTTTAACCTATACAATATCATCTCTGTGTGTGGTATTTAGTAATGAATTCCATTTTCCTCTTCCACATGTGAGGAAGCTAATTTCTAAACACAATTCACTTAACAATCTGTATGATCTGATCTATCAAGTCACTTCTATTGTATGCTAAGTGTATTCACATATGATCTACCTACTTACCTACCTACCTACCTATGAGGAGCCAAAGAAAAAAACAACAAAACAAACAAAACAAAACAAAACAAAAAAAAACAGAATGCAGGTCCAAATGGATAACTGAGGAGAGCTCAATGCTCAATGAAGGGGTAGTAGGTTAAGGAAACCAACAAGGTTGGGTGGGCACTCAGGTAGCAATAATGGGGAAGCTTTTATCCTTTGCTCCTGATCCCACACTCCCCAAACAGCAGGGGCGAGGGAAGGAAGTGACTATCACAACCCACAGAAAGCTTTGGCTGATGCTCTGGTCTTTAGAAGAGGAATGCAGCCTGGGCCAACCTAGAGCAACCTGCAGGGTGAGATAGGGCAGAACTATCCGCTATCTTTCTTTCCTCTTCAACCTCCCTCCAGTGTCTCCAAATAGCCAAACTCAGCTGGGAATCACAAGGCAGGGGAGTATGGTTAAGCAATGCAGGGGTAGGGGTAGCCTCTTGGAACAAGGGTAGAGTAGAGAAGAGTGAAGAAAGGATCTGGAAGGGTAAGCAGAGACTATCCAGTGTAACATACGTGTGAATGTGAGTGTATGTGTCTCTGAGATCTGTTCTATACCAATGGCATACCGGTCCTTCTGTTCTTGCGCCAGTACTACAATGTGTTTATGACCGTGGTTTTGTAGCATATCAGTATCTGGAAAGGTGACTTCTCATATCTTCATTTTTCTTTTTTAATGTTGAAAGTTTTTAGGTTAAACGCATTTGTAATTCTCCACGTATATTTTAGAGTAAGGGTATTGAGTTCTCAAAAAAAAAATCAACTGGAATTTTGATTGGCCTTTTATTAAAAGTTTATATTGATTTCAGAGAAGAGACATGTTTTTAATATTAAGTCAGCTCATCCATGAGCAGAAATCTCTCTCTATTTATTCAGATCATCTTGTATACCCTCTACTGATGTTATATCCTTACATAGAGTCTGTTGTATTCTTAGTTTAATTAATTCCTAGACACTTTCTATGTTGTGCTCACTATGAATGGTGCAGGCCCTATGTTCACTGGTTAGGAATACAGTAGTGATCATGGCATGGTCTCTGGTCTCACAGAGCTGACGCTGCAAAGACAGACATGTAAACAGACAAATCTGTGACCACACATTGTGGAGAGTGTGCTGAAGCAAAGGCCCAGCTTTCCCCCTGGCCCTCTGCCTTCCCCGTGCCATTTCTCAGTGCTTTGTGTCACTGCTCTTACAAAGATCCTGACCAGATGTCAGGAAGCCAGGATTTCCAATATGAGATATGATTCCATCTAGCCAGTTTGTTCATCTTAAGAACAAAGGGTTGATTAGACAATGTTTTAGGACTCTGCCAGCACTACCCAAACCCACCCTTCCTCCATTCCT
>JAAGEH010000030.1:20445790-20579819 GCA_011751065.1 Lasiurus cinereus | reverse complement strand
CCTCCCTCCCTCCCTCCCTCCCTCCCTTTCTCCTTCCTTCCCTCCTTCCTTCCTTCCTCCCTCCCTCCCTCCCTCCCTCCCTCTCTCCTTCCCTCCTCCTTCCCTCTCTCCCTCCCCCTCCTTCTTTCCTTCCTTTCTTCTTTCTTCCTTCCCTCCCTTCCTTCCTCCTTCCTTCTTTTCCTTCTTTACTTCTTTGTCCATGATCGTGTGTGAAAGAAAGAACAGTATTGCCCAAGGAAGAGAAACTGCTCTGTCTAGTTCTGAGTGCTGTGTAGATAGTCAGGCCAGGTGTCCACAATAGAACATGCGGGTGTGACTCCTGGGAGAAGAATCCATGCTAAAGATAGACAGTTTCAAGATACATGTACAGTTACAGATGTGAATGAGACCTTAAAAAGAGTGTATAAAATAAGAAAAGAGGAGGATTAAGAATAGAATCTGAGGACTAAACCACTTAAAGTAAAATTAGAGAAAAGAAACGGTATTTCAGAGGAAACCTGCCTTAGATTAGTTTTATAAGTCTAAGTTTTTTCATATCCTGTGAAGGCACTTTGGAAGGAAGTTTAGTCAATGTTTCATAATTAATCTTTTAGAATCCTTTTTTATATCATCCTCACTCTGGTATAAAACTGATCAAATTGATGATTTTTCTCCAATTCCAGGAGTATAGTACAGACTTTTAATGATTTTTGTTAACAATGTATTGGAGCAAGGCACTTTATTGTTTATTGCCTCAGTTTTACCATCTATAAAATGGTCCTAATAAAGTTTATTTGATGAGGCTATGATGAATGTGGAATTCAATTCTAGGAAAGTAAGACATTCCTATGGAATTAGAAAATCTTAGCATTATCAGTCTTTATAATAATACCAAGGGTTACATTTGTTTTCTGTCTTTGACTATCTCCCACCCCCAACTAGTGACTAAATTTTTGTAAACTAGTGTTCATTCCATTCTCATATATCTCTACATTCTGTCTCAGCTCCTCTGGGTTCCCCACGCCCAGCAGTTGGGAGATCAGAAAGACACCATCTGCAGATGAATAAACAGACATGTATTCATTTATAAGTTGATTGGATCAGGGTGTCTTCTGATGTCCTTGTTCTGAGTGTTCATACATTCCACCACAGAGTCACTTATCTAAGGTCACACACAGAGGCTCTGTGGCTGGGATGAATCACATATGAGCTGAGCAGTTTTTTCCAGAATTCATGGGCTGCGACATATGTGAATTTAGCCAAAGTGGACACCTGCCACCTACTCAGAACAGGACTAACTTCTGGTGATCATCTTGTTACAGAGCCCACTTGGAGCCCTGTTCATTGAGGGTGAGGATAATGAATGGAACTTCTATTGAGCACCGTCTGGATACCCAGCACTAGGGTTTGTGTGCCTGTGGTGGATTAGAATAAACCAGGAGACCTGGATCCTGACTCTATGGAAGGAAAGAGGACAGCAGGGGATGATGACAGGTTTGGGACAGAAACTTATAGCATGTCATGGGAAGCTCATTATTTATCAAGATCAGATTGGGACCTAGCAATCCACAACTTCCCCCAAATAGATGAATTCTCCGAGTAAAGATCCAAAAATGTCTGGAGTCCCTCTGAGCTTATTGGCCTCTGCTGGCTCCCATCTTGCTCCGAAGCATGCTTATTTCTCTGGGAGTTGCAGGCTCTCATGTTCGCAGGGCTTGGCCAGGGCCATGGCCTGTCCTCCTCTGAGTGGAGATGAAAAGCTGCAGATTGATCTGGGCTCCATGGCCATCTTCCCTGCATTCTTTATCCCCTGCTGGGTGTCCCAGAGACATTAATAGACGAAGAGGGAGTGTTTGCTTTTTTTAAAAAAAGAGATGCTGAAGAAGCAGAATGAAGCACAAAGCCAAGAGGAGTTAGTTGTCCTACTGCCTGAAAGTTTATAGGCGCAAAAAATCCTATTGTGAGAAGGGTAGGTGGTGGTCAGTTTGCAAGGATCTTCCTTTTTCTAGAAGGGACAACCACACCTCCAAATTTCAAGCACTTGTCTAAAGTCTTCTGGAAAGTCAATGGCAGAATCGAGATTAAAATCCATGTTCTTTTCCCCAGCCTGATCCTCTTAGGGTAGCCTATGGAGACAGAGCCTGGTGCCTGCCGCCACCACTTCGGGGCCTGCACATCACACACTGGGTGTTCAGGCCAGCCCTCCCTTGCTTTCTAGAAAGAAGGACTGCCATTAGCGTAAGAGAGTTGATCGGAAGGAGGAACCAGGAGCTGTGTCCGTTGGTACATCAGCTCTGCAGGCCAGCTCTAAACTGCACACCCACCACTAAAGGCAGAGTCTACATGCCAGTGGGTGATGAGTGGGTATTGGTACTGTGGATGGAGTATGGATTGCGGAGTTGGACAGATATAAATTCAGAACCCAAGTCTATCAATTCTTAGTTGTACCATCTCACACAAGCTACTTTCTGAGACTCAGTTTCTGAATTTGATGATCATACCATCTCATGTGAAGAAGGCATATTGAAAAACTAAGAATCAAAGAGGTAGCATGACTGCCTCTTTGTGATGCCAATCCTAAGAGGGTGGAGTAGGTCATGGCAGGTTGGCCCTCATCACTTGCCAGGTACTGTGTATTCATCCCCATGCTAGCTCTGAGGGAGCTGCCATGCTTATCCCGTTTTATGGATGAGGAAACTGAGGCTTGATGAGAGTAGGCACTGTTTTTGAGGCCTCAAATGTTCTTCATGTGTCTCTGGAGGCAGGCAAGGAAACCCTCCCCACTTAGGGGAGAAGTGAGGCATACAAAGCAAGATAGACAGTGTGCCCAGGGTCACCCAATAAAGAATTGGTGGAGGAGCTGGGTCTGCATCCAGGTCTCCTGGCTCCCAGTTCAGGGCTCTCTTACTGCCTACACTCACTGGGCCCCGCCATGGAGGGCATTTTGCCCTGGAGTGGTGCTCTCCCAGATCAGCCTCGCCCCCTTACCCAGGAAGCACTGCCCTTATCCTCTGCCAGAAAAGCCTTGTTGCCCAACTCGTGGGAAGGAGCCAAGCCTGGCAGCCTTTGCTGGGCATCCAAGTGGAGCTGCTCTTTCCTGTGCGGAGCTTAGCACGCAGCATGGCTTCATCATCCAAGTATGTCCTGCCAGACAGCCCTCAGCTGCTGGCCGGCGGGGCACTTGGCGGCCAGAGAGAGCTTGGCGCTAATTGGGCCCAGCCGACATAAATCATGGTTCTTGTTAAGAGGAAGTCCAGCTGTTCTCTGGCAGGCGAGGGGTGAGAGGTGGGGAAGGATGGCAGGGTGGGAACCTCCCACTAAAAGGGATTGGGTCCTGCAAGGGCCCAGTGACCTCAGCAAGTGTCTGATCTCTCTGGCCCTGTCCGTCCATCTGAAGAGTGAAAAGGCTGCATCCAATGATCTCTGGTATTTTATGCCAAACTATAGAGCTTCCTGGTGTGTGTGAGTGGTACTTTCTGCTTGGAGCACCATAGGGATAAATGTCTTTATATAGGTGATGCAGTGGATTGAGTGTCTGTCGTCAGACTTGGGTAGGTAAAAGAAAGTCCTCCATGAACAAATGACCTCCCAGAGCTATTTGGTGTCTAGAACCTTCATAGCAGAAGGTGTGGATTCCTTGCTCTGCTTGGGACAGAGCAAGGCCCTCCAGGAGTGGGGGGGCTGCCCAGCTAATCTGGGTCGCTCATTGATATGATAGGGAGGTCAGAGATTGTTTGTCGGGGTTGTCCTAAGAACTTGAGTTACAATCAATGGTCAGCCATGCTAAGATGTACTTGAAAAATGTTGGGTCAGTTTGAATTATAATTATAACCACCTTACAACTTCTGACGTTGCCAAGCATGCATGTGCCTAAACTCCCATGCATGGGCCTGGGGACCTCAGCATGTGCTAGGGCATGCACTCACACAGCGTTTATGAAGCACTAGCTGTGTGCTGAGTCCTGTGCTGGGCACTAGAGATATCAACCAATATGACTTCATGGTTACCTTATTCAAAGTCATGGTCTATAGAGAAGGACACAGAGTGGAAAAGTTAATGACAAGATAGAGTGATACATCCTTTACCAGAGATCCTCTGAGTATAGAGGAGGAAGTTAGGGGCTCTGAGCTGGGCAGGGCATGAAGGGGGCAGACAGGCTTCTCAGAGAAGGTGGCATTAGCAGGGCCTTGGAGAAAGAGCTGGAAGTCCTAGAGAGGATGGAGTAGAGAGGAGCATATGAGCAAAGGCTGAACAGAAATACGAAGTGGACACTACGGTCAAAGAGCAGTTGAGTTCCTTGTATTTAAGGAATGATGGAAGGGGCAAGGGGTGGAATAAAGGCGATTTGGGGCAGAGGGTTGGGGGATTTTAGTTTATTCCAGCCATTTTTCACAGCAGGTCCCAACCCTGCCTATGCATCAGAAACACCTGAAGACATTTTATAAAGTACAAATAGTTCCTACCCTCAATTTGGCTGGCCTCCTGGGAGCCAGATATCTGCATTTTTAAACCAGTTCCCTAGATAAGTCAGAGGTAGTTAGCTGAAAGCTTAGTATTTCTTCAAAATGTATGATTCTGATAAATGCAATAGAGACAAATAAAGCAGAATAAGGAGGCAGAGAGTATTGAAGGAGGAAGGTGGCATGATTTTAAATACTAGAAGATCTAAAGGAGTGAAGGAGAGAGCCATGTGGAAATCATGAGAAAGACCATTCTGGGTGGAGAAGACAGCAGGTGCAAAGGCCCTGAGGCAGGGCTGACTGATGTCTTAAAAGAAGAACAAAGAGACCAGCACTGCTGGATTATAAAATATGAAGTCAAAGAGACAATAGGGTAGGTGAGTTATGTAGGGTTTATACCATGACCTTTTTGAACCCACCAGCCAGTGAGGAAACAGGTCTGGAGAAGGCACATTTTAGTAGCTACCTCTGCTCTGTGTCCTTCTTTGCTCAGGGTTCTGAACAAGGCTGTGTGGCTGGGTGGTGTAGAGGAGCACAGAGATGAGTGAACTGTAGGTTCTGTTTCCCCAAGGATCCCATTCTGGAGGGACAGGCCAAGGCTCATGCTGTCCTTTCCAATCGAAGGCAGACTGCAATCTACACTACTCAAATTCCAACTACAACAGAAATAGCAAGTACCCTGGAAAGAGGTTGGCACATGACTGAGCAGACTGTCACTGAGTAGCACCTGGAAGGGTGGGTAGAACTCCAATAGGTACAGCAGGAAGCACTTGCCTGATGAAGCAGGGCAAACATGAAGATGAATGGATATCTGTGGTTTGGGGGGGGGGGGGGCAGGCTTCAAGTCTGGCTCAGCCTTGAAACTCGAGAATGAGACTTCTTTGAGTCTCTCTGGCTTCATTTCTCCCCTCTTTTCTAGAGGGTAAATATCTCTGAGTATGGGCTGTGAAAATTAATAAAGTAATGTGTGTGTACGTGTCTAACCGCCCAGGGCTTGGTGTGACTATATGCTCAGGACGTGAGTTTCACGTTGCCCCTGTTGATGGAAGACACAGGCTATTTCCATCAGCTCCAGGAAGAGGAAGAATGGCAGGCAGTAAGGGCAGGGAGCACAATTCAGTCTGTTTCCTTTCCACATACACCACACTTGCTGGCTTGATGGAAGCCATTGTGGGCAGGGTGCCATCCAGGAGTCCACCCTAATGATTTCACTGCCTATCCCATTGGCTGTCGCTCCATCTCAGCTATACTTTGCAGGTGGCATTGTCATTATCACCCCATTTCCTGGGTGAGGGCATGTGGAGGGGGCAGCAATGTCAGTGTCAGTGAAGGAGCCAGGGCTTCTCTGTATGTTTTCCTCTCTACCCTGCTAGGCCTCCCTCATCACTTCCACTTCACACGACTGCACAGGTGCAGTCAGAGGCCAGGCTGAAATGCTCAAAAATCATAAAACATGAGAATGAAGTCAATGTCAGACCCAGGGTCACCCCTGTGGGAATGTGAGAGCTCCACCTCCCCCGAAAGCCAGCAGTACCTCTTTGGTCACATCCTTCAGAAGAGACCCAGAGCTCTGCCTCCGCCAGGGGCCCTGCCCCTTGAAAAGGCTCCTTCTTCTCATCTTCATTCTACTGGTTCTATCCATTACCCCTGAATGGAAATGGAAGCTTAATTTTTCTCACTTGAAGCCCTTAACACTCTGAGCTCTTGACAGGAAACACAGCTCAGCTTTAATTAGCCACAGCAAGCTCCCTGCAGGAGTTCCTAGCGCAGCTGGGCACTTCAAAGATAAAGGCTTCTCCATTCTCTCTAATCACAGCTATTAATGAGCCAATTAAGGCTTTCTCTGGGGCCAAGGCAAGCAGCTCTCTCAGTACCTCAGGCACCCTGCTCTGCCCAACTGCCTGCCAGGAAGCTGGGGAAGGACTGGGGTTGGGAGCCCCAGCTCTGCAGTTCATCCGCTGTGAGTCCCAGTATGGAGCACATGTCCTCTCTGAGCCACTGTCCACAGCAGGGGAGAGTAAAGGCTGTTTCTCCTGAGGAGCAATTATAACAGGAGTGATTCCAGGTCAGTAGTTCTCAAAAGCTAGCATGCTTCGAAATCAGCAAGAGGCCCTATTCAAATGCCTGACTGGGCTCCACAGAAGTTTCTGACTTTGTTGGTCTGGGAGGGGCGGCATGAAAAGTGTACATTTCTCACTTGTTCCCAGGTGATGCTGCTGCTGCTGGCTGGGGACCACATTTTGAGACACACACCTCCAGATAGGTGAAGACTTTGATTGCATTCCCTCTCTAAGTGTCCCCCTCTCCTCCATCTCTTTCCCTCACCTGTGTCTCACCTGACAGTTTCCAGGGGCTACGTGGCCACAGCAGTATTTGTCATTGTGCAGTGGTACACCAGTGTATACTACTTAGGTGTGCTCAGTCCTGGACAAAATTTGTCAGACCATGTCTTTACCTAATCTTTTCTTTCTTTTTTTTCAGAGAGAAGAAGGGAGGGGGAGAAAGAGAGAGATGAAAACAGCTATGATGAGAGAGAATCATCCATTGCACGCCCCACACTGGAGATCGAGCCCCCAACCTGGGCATGTGTCCTGATCGGGAATCGAACCATGACCTCCAGGTCCAGAGATCAATGTTCAACCACTGAGCTACTCCAGCGGGGCTGTCTTTACTTAATCTTGATACTCAGATCCCAGGTTCTGAGGGTGGTATCTTAAGCCTGTAGCATAATCTTTGGGAGGGGAAATGTCTCGGAACTTCCCAATTCCAGAGAAGGTAAGGAGCACAGAGTCTTCAGTCTTCCAGCCCAATATGCTGCAGAGTGGAGGCTGGCAGGATGGAGATGTGCAGAAAGGAGGTCACTTCAGAGCAGAGAACCTGAGGAAAGGACTGGGTGTGGGATAATGCGTGTGGTTTATGGGGGACTGCTTAGACTCCTTTATTAATGGCCTAACCAAAGCCTAAGTGAAGTCCCTCCTGCTGCATTTTGCCTGTTTCCTTAGGCAACAGAGACATGCATTCATTTCAACTACTGGCTCGGGCCTGCAGTGCCCAACAGCGTAACTAGAATCACTCTGTGCTTCTGGCTTTAAAGACAGATTTTTGTGGTCAAATAAGAGGTTTGCAGTTCAGGTATTTAGGATGCTGGCTTTCTGCTAGGGCTAGTGCCTCCCTGTCCAGATCCCTCATCACATTCATCACCACCCCCAGTGCATCTGTCCTCCTTCCTGACCCCCTTTCATTCACATCCAGTTCCAATGGCCCACCTTAAATTCTCAGGTGATCTTCCTGTTTTAGGCACCCTATCCCAAAGTATGCAGGGGTTTGGGGGATGTCAGTGGCTATCACATGACTAAGGTGTCCTCTGGGGAGTGCTGGACCAGGTGGATTAGGAACCTTCTCTGCAGGACCTCTCAGAGCCTTGCACATACCACTGTGAGTTGGGGGACTCAAAAGGAATGCTTAGCATGCAGCATTTTCCAGACTTATTTCACCACAGAATGTATACATTTTTTTCCACAGAAGACCTCGCTTTGATACAGAGGTGCATCATAAGCTTCAGATTTCAGCAGATTAAGGTTCCGATCCTGGAACTTCCATTTCTTCATCTATAACATGGAGATAGTGGTCCTTACTTTGGATAATATGGCAAGGTTTCGGTGAGATGATGTATAAGCGGTGCTTAACCAGGGCCAGGTGTACAGGGCTCGGTAAACATGTGTTTTCTCCTCTCCTTTTTGCCTTTTCTGGTGGAAGCTACAATCTGAGTCAAAAATAGCCCTAACCAGCTTGGCTCAGTGGATAGAGCATCGGCCTGCAGACTGAAGGGTCCCAGGGGTTCGATTCTGGTCAAGAGCCCCTTGGTTGTGGGCACATCCCCAGTAGGAGGTATGCAGGAGGCAGCTGATCAATGTTTCTCTCTCATCGATGTTTCTCTAACTCTCTATCCTTCTCCCTTCCTCTCTATAAAAAAAAATCAATAAAAAATATTTTTTTAAAAATGCACTGACTGAACAGAGCTGTTGATACAGCAGGCCCTTGAGTATTGCCCTTTCCTTTAAAATCATTCCATTGTAACATTGATAGGGGGAAAAAAAAAGGCCTGTGTGGAGTTCACACCTTCTCCCCATGTCTGTGTGGATTTTCTCCTCATATCCTAGTTTCCCCAAAATATGCACATTGGGGAAATTGGTGTGTCTGAATTGTGCTAGGCTGAGTGTGCTGAGTGTTGAGTGTCCCATCAATGTAAAGGTGTCCTGTCCAGGGTGGGCTTTGCCTCATGACCTGATCTACAAGGATGGGCTCTGGCCACTCTTGACCCTGAACTGGAGTAAGTAGGTTAGAAAATAATCTTCTTACTTGTCTTTATTAATCTTCCTCAAAGGTATGGATAGTTCACGTTTACTTCAATGTTTAATATTAGGAATGTTTTTGGTCTCTATTTAGAAGTTTGGTGATGTTTTCTGAGAGCAGAAATAGGATATAGGAACTTAACTCTTGTTTACATCAACTATCTTATGATAAAATTGGTTTTGTTATACATCATTTCACTTAAAGTCGCAGTTTCTAAGAACCTATGATGGTATTAAGCAAAACTTACTGTACTTGGCATATGAGGGTGAAGCCACACTTAGACACACAGGATTAGAGGCATGAGAGCTCAGAAGGGACCAGGCCAACCAAGCATGCCCTGGTGGGAGCATGCCCTTGCTAGGTCAGATCCTGAAACTAGTTCTCCAGCAAAAACCTGGGGCGGGGAGCTGGGAGAAGGAGGTTTGAGACCTGCAGCTCTGCAAGCAAGCTACAGCAGGAATCCTTCTCTTTATTTTTCTTTTCCACCCTGGAGGCCCATTTCCCCATCAATTCCAGCCGACGCAGCACTTGCCTTCCCCTCCCACGGCCTGAACTTGGCCAACATCTCATGTTCCAGAGGTGTGAGCCTTTGAGTGGAGCCCTCCTAGCTTGTGGAAATTCACTGGGCCCATAGAAGCCTGCTGTGTGTACTGGTGCCTCAGGAAGCTCAGGGCGAATAGGCCACCAGGAGCTGGGTGCTGGCCCAGACCCTACCTACTCCAACCTTGGCCATGGGGGTAGTGAGATCCAAGCGAAGCTGGGGAGGAAGCCACGCTGGAGATTTTCTCTCGCAGACTCTTTCTCATCCATACCACTACCCTCCTAACTAACCATGTCAGGAGATCCCACTTTGAAACAGGCACAGTTCCTCCATAGATTATTTCCCATCCACTGAAGAGAAGCAAAGCCTCAGAGTCAGCTTGAAAGGAAGCCCATTTGCTCCAAAGTCCAAGCTCTTCGCCCTGGTGCTCCAGAGCCTTTTATTGTCCTTTGTGTCTTTCCTATTGTGCCTGGTATGTCACCACCTCCAACGAGCCTTCCTAGTATTCATCTGGGCCCAGACTCATCTCCCCTTCTTCTGAGTGTGTACAGTTGGAACCACAATGCCTATGCTCCTTAGTCTGTATTTCCAAAAAGACCGGGTCCTACTACACTGTACCCCTGGTGATGACACAGCACACATTGATCTCTGTTGGGAAAAGGGATAGAATATGATTTTCCTTACTACATGAAAAATCACGACCTCAGTATTGAGTTTCTCAGTATCTTCTATCCCCTCTGTAATACTTTACCCTTTCTTATACCACACAGGGCTAGCCTCAGATACTCATTGTCTCAACTTTCTAGTCTTTCATCTGTTCTATTCTCCTGAAACTCAGCTTGCTTGTTAGAGGTCAGCAGAACCCTCCAGATATTCATGAGCAGACCCCTGTGGTGGGATACCTTGAGGAGGGGCCGTGTAATCTCGGCTCTTATTTTCTTCCTTCATAGGAGCTGCAGTCCTGCACGTCCCCATAAGACCTGGAGCTTCCCGCCAACACTCACTTCAATGACTAGCTAAGGTGCCAAGAAAATTATGAAAAACATGTGATAGGTAAGTGGCTGCTCCTGCAACTTTCTTAGGTTTCAAAGGGAGGACAGCTTTCTCTAGTGTGTGTGTTGGGTATTCAGGCTTTGCAAGAGCTATCAGAATGCATGGGGCAGAGCAGATCCCTATAGGATTCTGTTTTTCTCATCAGTGGAATCTGACTGGGCCTTTGGGCACTGGGTTATTGAAACTGATCATGGAATGGGCTCTATCCAAATACTATGGCTTTCTTTCCCTCCATGACGCACAGAAAGGCAAATGGGTTCTGAGTAGAAAAGGAGCAAAGTAAACAGGCAGGAGGGTTCCAGAACTAGAAAACACTTCATGTCTCTAAGTTCAATCCTTTCACTTTCCAAACAGAGAAACTGAGGCACAGAGCAAGGTTTGTGCATAAAGTCAAATAGCATTTTAGAGACTGAGCCATGGCTAGAATGAACACATCAGTCTCTCTCTAAAATCTTGGAGAAGCGAGTGATAAAAGTCCATGAGGAATTGTGTCTAGAAGCTTCTGTTTGTAGTTCAACAGGTACATGGGATTGGGCCTAGCCTATCTGTGGCTGAGGCTGGCCATGACCTGCTAAAAGGTATAAGGTCAATGCAGGTTGGTTGGGTCCATAGCTGATGTGTGTCTACCAGCCTGTAGCCACCTGGCTCTGTCCTCAGGTAACTAGATGCCAGAAAACTCATAGACAGACTGTATCCTAGAACAGAGTTCCATCTGGGCACCGAGTTGCCTCTGACTTGAGGAGAGGATAATCTGTATCTGTTAAACATCAGACTATTTCAACAGGGTCCCATGAAATACCTGTGAAAGCATTTTCCACAGCTACCAGTACTGTACTCCTACAGATGGCCCTTATATAAACATATATAGTACAACTCTTAGGTGCTAGCACCTTCAATGTCTTCTGTAATCTGTAAGAAATAGAGGCTAAGTCCTTTCTGTGATGCTCAAGACCTTTATGTACCTATCTGTCCCACCTCTCATTGGTCATTTTTGGAAACTCACCAGTACATGCCATTCCGGGACATTGCACTGAGAACACTGCCCATTGGATGCCCCTGGATATTTTTTCAAAACTGCCTGCAATGCTCTTTTCTCTTTATCTGGAGGACCCCTCATCTTTCTCTGCATTCCAGAGAAGTGTCACCTTCTCTGTCAGGTCTTCCTTTTCCCTATCTTTAGGTAGTTGGACCCCCAAAGTAGATCTCAAACTTGACTCTTTTTTTATCATCTGCACTGTTGTCTCCCAGGTCCAAGCCACTGTCACTCTTACCTGGTCTACTTCAGTAAGCTCCTAATTGGTCTCCCTGCTTTGCACCTTTTCCTATTACAAGCCATTCTCTATGGTGCAGCAGGGTGATCTTGCACAAATCAGATCCTATCGCTTCTGTGCTGAAAACCCTCAAATGGCTTCATATTGCAAGCCTCACTATGGCTTGCATCATCTCCCCTGCCTGTTTCTCCATTGTCACATCATTCACTCTCTCTGCCTTGTTTCCCATATTCCAGCTACAGTGACCACGTTTGTTGTGCTCCTGAACAAACAAAACTCGTTCAGGACCTTTGCCTTCCTATGTCTCTGGATGTCTCTTCCTACCCCATCCTCCCAGATCCTCCAGTGGTTGGCAGTTTTCATAATCCGGGTCTTGGCTCAAATATCACTTCTTGGAGAGGTCTCCCCTGATCGTCTGTCCAAAGTAGTCTCCATTATACCTCCAGTTTTATTGCATTTGCAATAATGCCTCTAGCAGTGATTTTTATGTAGGTATTTATTCTGTGTTTTTTTTCATGTCTCCTGCTACATCAGAAGTTCAATGATAGCAGAGATATTGCCTGACTTTATTGATGTGTGCCAGGTTATAAAACAGTCCAGGGGCTGAGTCAGTACTTAATAAAGAAACATCTATGAATATCTGTCTTAAGTGGTGCCCCAGCATGCAAAGCCTATGGAAGGAGATCTTTGTGGGCTTCGTATAGGAAGGGAAACCTGGATGAACCATAAAAAGATGGCAGGGTTTGTGTAGGTAGAGAGAATCAGAGAAGGTATTCCAAGAAGTAGGCTTGGCCAAGAGCATACACTGAGTGGTTGGAAAGAGAGAGTGCAGGACAAAGAATGGTTGAAGCAGGGAGGCTGAGTGAGAACAGAGGAGACAAAGTTAGCTCTGTGCCTAGGCAAGAGGCTGGGAGGGACCATTGAGGGGGAGGAGTGTGACAGCAGACTCTGGAGGCCCTTACAGGACAGACAGGGGAGCCCTTTTCCCTCACTCTTGGCACTATTTCCAAAGCCATTCCCTGCAGCTTCCCTTCACATGCACACAGGATTATTTCTAATAGAAAAGGTAGACAGGAGCCACAGGAATTTAAAGCGTCACATAATATCCTCATTGGCAAATAGAAGTGAAGCGCACCCTGCTTGGGTTGAGTAGTGTTTGTGCCAATACCAATAGGGGGTCTCAGGAAAGCTGGAGTAGAATTGATCTGGACGGGCAGGAATTACAAGTTACAAAGTCTTTGCCTGCAAATGGTCTCAGATGAAATCCAGCCACAGAAGCTTTGAATCACAAACTTTCAGGACACAATGTTCTATAGGCTCAGATGGCCTTTAGCTTCATTCAAAAGGACATTCGTCACTCCTTGCACATCTCCAGTGACAGAGAGCTCCCATTCACATTGCTGGAAAGCTCTGATATTCTGAAAGTTTTCCTCATATTGTGATGAATCTAGTCGCCCTGGATCTCCCTGCCTGGACTCACTGTGACCCTGGGGCTGCTCACTCTGCCCCCGGGCAGCATGGGGGATGCACACAGCAGCTATCACACCTCCAGGGCCCTCACGCCAGACCACACACTCCTCAGTGTCGCTTCTGTCTCCTCTCCACTCTAAGCATCTCCTTTGGGCTTGCCCCAGTTTGTCACCGCTCTGCTTCCATTGCTATGGGGAAGGCATCTGCAGAAGGGTGCCAGGTACCCTGTGAGTTTATCTTACACTCGTTTAACTCCAACTTCAAGACCATATGGCACTGTTGGAAATGTAATATGGTCAGCTGCTGTGGGAAACAGTATGGCAGTGCCTCAAAAAATTAAATGTAGAATATGAGCCAGCAATTCCATTTGTCAGAATATTCCCAAAAGAATCAAAAGCAGGGACTTGAACACTTGTATACTATACTCATTGCAGCACTACTTATAACAACCAAAAGGTGGAAGCAACCAACTATCCATCAACAGATGAATGAATGAATAAAATGTGATATGTATATATAATGATATTATTCAGCCTTAAAAAGGAAAAGAATTCTAACACATGCTACAACATGATGAACCTTCAAAAACAACATGCTAAATGAAATAAGTCAGAACAGGACAAATACTGTGTGATTCCACTTATATGGAGTGCCTGGAATGGCACAGAGATGGAAACTAGAATAGTAGTTTCCAGGGGTTCGGGGGAGGGTAAAGGGGGAGAGTTATAGTTTAGTGGGCACGGAGTTTCTGTTTGGGATGATATAAAAGTTCTATAAATAAATAGTGGTTGCACAACATTGTAAATGTATTTAATGTCATTGAATTGTTCACTGAAGAATGGTTAAATTGTTATGTATATTTTACCACAATTAAAAAAAATTTAAGTCCACATGTATCTACTCTCTATTCTCTACCAAAGAGCAGTCAAGCACCAAGCATTTGTAAAGTGCCTTCTAAGTACAGAGACTGTTAGACACGCAGTGGGCCATCGGGTCTGGCAGTAGAGACTCTCCTTATTCATAAACACTAACAGCCAAGTGCTAGGGTAAGCAATTAACATGGATTACTTTATTTAATCCACACAGCCTTCTCGAATTACTATCATTGCACCAATTGGACACTAGAACTGAGACTCAAAGAGGCTAAGTAGCTTGCTCAAGATTACACAGAGGCAAATTCGGGATTCTAATGTGCATGTCTGATGCCAGAGGCTAGGTTCTTAATCATAATGCTTGGCTACTTTTTGAAAGAGACTTGGGAAATGTTTAAGAGCAAGAAAACACATGCACGTCCATACACACACAGGTACACCCCCTCTGAGGTGGTTTGCTGGGTAAAATGTGTGCAAAGACTTCTTATAGAAGGGAGCAGCCATAAACTCCAGGAGTGTACAACTCACCTCTCATGCTCACCGTCCCATCCTCAGTCAGTATTTGTGGAATGGAAGGGTTGAGCAGCCATCAGAGTGTTCTGAAGGAATCAGTTTTCTTGAAGGAGGTGACATGTCAGTTGAACCCTGCAGTGGGAGGAGAGAGGGAGGAGGATCACGACCCGTACTGTGTCTGGAGGCTCCCCTGACCTCCAGACTGGGCTGGGGGACACCTGTGTCCCATAGCTGTCCTCCATCCCCAAGCTTCCTTGCTGATGATGCCTATGCCATCGTGGACTGATCTCACGATTCACTGTTTACTACTCCACCAGATGGGCACTCCCGATGCACAGGACAGGGCCCCAGTTTCACCCTCTCTGCCCAAAGCCCAGCTAGGAACTGCCACAGACTCCATGCTCTGGGCTTCTTCACTGGATATAAACAATGAAGAGTGTTGGAAGAACCCCCCAGAGGAGTTCAACCTTGAGGAGCTCTTGTTCAATTCTCCTTATTTCTTTATAATTAGAACAAATTCCCTGTTAGCTCAGTTTCCATTCCCGAAGGTGGAAGGAATTCAGGAAACTTTTCCCAAGATGCCGAGCCCTGTTCTCAGTCTGTCTAGACATATGATGGAGGCTGCCCTCCATGTGATCTTGCAGAGTTGGTGGGGGCTGCAGCAGCAGCTGGTGCACGTTACCTCTGGGGCTGGCAAGGCCTCCCCTCTGAGTCGAGGAGTCCTCACCCTGAGACAGCAGCCCTGGCTAAGTGACTGAGGCTCATGCCTGACTGACAGCCATCTGTGCAGGTGAGGCCTGGGCTGCTGCTGCAATGCATAACCTCAGGGGCACAATTCACATGAAAGGCAAAGTGAATGGGGTTCTCTGGAGGGGTGCATCTGGGGCAGGGGCAAGTCTGCAGGGAAGGTCTGTGGTTGGGGACCTCTCCCAGCTGTGTGAGAGCCTGTCGCCCTCAGAATTGGCCTCCTGACCTGTGCACTCTCTGGCCTGGATCCCCCACTGCTGACACTGCACAGCACTTGGATGTCTCTCTCTTCCAATTGAATGAACAACACAGAGCAGAGAAGGGGTACAGGACAGACCTGGCTTCAAATAAATGTTACATTAGCTGTGTGATTTCATCTCTTGGAATTTCAGCCTTGTCACTTGTAAATTAGAGATAATAAAACCTACCTTCAGGGTTCTTAGGAGGATTAAATAAGATAATATTTATCAAGTACTTAGAACAGTGGCTTGGACATAGTTTTCTATGAATGTTTGTTAACTGAATTCAAATTTATCTCAGTGAACCAAGTGTCAGTATGGGACGTGCGACTTTGGGTGAGTGTGGTGCCCTCTCCATGCCTCACTTCTCCATTTGTACAATGGGGTGCATGAGACTATCCTGAGGGTCTCCTCAAGCTGGAACATGAGAGGGCTCAAGAGCTTGCATCATAGACCCCACCAGACATCCTCAATTGGCTCCAGTCTTGGCCGACTCTATCCTCAGCTACCTTGACCCCCGGAGGATCCGGGCCTTCTGGGCTGTGGAATTCAGACCCCTTGGAAATAATTGCCTGGGCCAGGATTGTCAACATGGATTGGTTCTGGGACGCACAGCAGCTAGCAGTGTCCCCAGAGAGGGTGCTTATCCTTCCTGGTCACCCAGGGGGGTGGCCTGAGCATGGCTGAACATTCCAATCACCCCAGGGGCCTCGGGAGAATTTAGAGAAAAGGGCAGTGGAAAGCTGGTGCTGAGGTCTCTTAATCCTGGGGAATTTAAAGCCACCGCAAAGTGTACTCCTAAATGAGTAGGGATTTGCTTCTCCTCCCAGCTTCCAGATTGCTGCAGAGAGAGAGGTTTTAAATAGCAAAGGTGACCAGGCTTGATTTGGCTGAGCTTACAGTTGGACACATTCCTCCTTTGGTTCCCAGGGATCAGAAAAGGTCTGGTGGGGGATGGAGGTGCCTTGGGAGAAAGGAGATGGTGATTTTCTCAGGTATCCCTGGTACAATGTTCCAAATAAATGTGCAAGGCCCTCCTGAACCATCATGGAATGTTTTATGGCTCAGCAGGCCGTAGAGCTATCTTGTATGGCTCTCCTAGATTGAGAAATTGAATCCCGTGGAAGAAAAAAGACATGCTCAAGGTCACCCTTGAACAGACTAAGTCAGTGGTAGAGCCAGGGCTAAGACGTGGATCTCCTGACACTAAGGTTGGCTGACCCCTAAATCTTGAGACACACAGCTTCTGTGCCAGCTACAGCAATCATATGCCTGTGTGATGTTTTGTTCAGTGCACACTTATGGAGACTTTTCCAGGTACAGGCCCTGAGCAGGTGCAGAGACATGTGAGTCTGGGATGGGACAGAAATGAACTAGGTATCACCCTTGTCCTCCAGATATTAAAGCAGGATCTTTAGCAGCCTGAGAATAGATGCTTTAAGAAGGAACTGAGGGACCTAGAATTGGGCCTGGGCTGGGAGCTGGAAAGCTTCTCCTGTTTTCTGTTTTCTCTTTTTCACTGGTCTTATCTTCCCTGTTGGCCTACGGTGGGGATTAAGGTTTTCTCAGTAGCTGGGTCTCTCCCTAAAGCCAGGTCTCTAAGTCAGCCTCTCTTCTCCCAGCGCCCAACAAGATCTCCCAACAAGTACACTATAAGACAGTGTACTAGAAATCAATGGAGAGGCCTCTTCCAGTGGCCTCTGGTTTGTCCCAGCCTGGTTCCTACCTGGCTCAGGAGAATCATTTCTTATGTGGCATGTTTCTGGCCTTTTGTGCTCTAGCCCACCATGGTCTCTTGCATCCTGCTCACTGCTGCTAGAGTGGCCTTTTGCACCAAAACAATCTTTAGAAACTGAGCTGTGTGGGAAGCTAACAATACCTTGAATTCTCTTCAGGGATATCCTGGGACAGGTGCAGCCCCAGCGGTTCTGGAAGCCCCAGGGACAAAGTTAGGACAAGTAAGAGGAATACATGAGACAGATTGTTTCACCTCCAGGGAAACAACCTGCCAACCAGATGGTTCGGTGCTGTGACTGGCTTCTAGGTGGGGGAAGGAGGGAGAAGGAAAATGGTTTCCCAACTTGGAAGGTATATGAACAGGGACTTGAGACCCCGTTGCCTGCTCAGACAGTAGAGTGCATTTAAGCATCAAATACAGGCAACAAATTTTACACCAGAGTCCAAGATTGAAAGCACTCTGCACACTGTCTCTGTTTTCATGCCTGCATCCCTTCTTGGGCAGAGAGCAATTTGAGAGCTTTTGTGGTTGCAAATAAGCATGTGGGCCTGATTCATCTCAGCCTCCTTGGCCTTTAGCACAGAGCCTAGCAGTGACTAGGCTCAGAGGCACTATGGAGTGAATGAATGACTTGTGAGCATCTGAGACCCAGAATGACTCCAGGACTGGGCCCAGCCTCTCCAGCTGAGAACTGACGGGGACTTGGTTGCCAGTCTCTGAGAGCTCCCCAACTTCAAAGAACTTGTAGATAAGAAAGGCTTTCTGGGCTAAGTGAGATTCGGCCTTTCCCCAGTTTCCCCTCCCCCTACACCAAATGTGCACATGAAAATCTAGCTTCCTTATCTGCCTAGGCTCAGATTTGGCACCCTGGGGCTTGAAAGGCTGAGAGAGCAACTGATGTTTCATCCAGATGTCCTTAAAGACCTCCAGCTGAGGACCATGGGACATTGTTCCTTCTGAGGTGCCAGCCCTAACTTCCACCTGCATGAAGGTGTGAGTCCCTGCTTGGACAGGACTATAAGACAGTGTACTAGAAATCAATGGAAAAGCAGAGGATCTCAGTAGGAGTGATGGACCTGGCTAGAAGGATCCCAGAAGGAAGAACGCAAGAGGACAAAGAAAGTGGAGGCTCTCATCTTTGAAGGGGGAATTCCCTGTATAAGACAGAGTGGATGATTGGATGGCGGGGAGGGTGGATGGCCAAAATGCATGGTGGTCCATTCATTCCAATATTTAATGGATGCTACCTTAGGTTCTGTCAGACTCTGTCCCCAAGGAGCTCACAGTACACACTGGATGACACCACGGTTGTAATTCAACTTAAAGAGGGGTCTTGAAAGATGATGGAGAGGGTTGTGGCTACATGCTGAAGACAAGATCGAGCAGAATTCTCAATAAAGTTCAGGGGTCGTTGCTCTGGGATTTGAGACTCTCTGAGTATGTCATCAACCACTCTGAGGTGAAATTCAAAATGACCAAATATCTTAGTTGGTGCTAAGTTTATGCTGTCTTAAACTAAATTTCACCTATAGTGGTCATACAAGGTCACAAAAAAAGCTTATGAAAGAAGATGAAAATGGAGAAAATTATGTCTCTTAATATGATTTGTTTGTGTGAATTAAAAACTTGAAGAAGAGTACTCACTACACAGTCTTTCATTTAACACAATCCATCTGAGGATTACTACACACACTTTTCAGATATGTACACTTGGTTACTTAACTTCATTCAAGGTCACACCACCAAAGTGGCAGGTTGGAACTTGGTGCCATGGCTCTGACTTAAAAGTCAGCTGATCTCTTTTACATCACATGAATCTGAAGATGTATCTCAGCAAAAGGACCCCTGGGTGCAGTCCTGGAACTCCAGTGTGTCTTAATAGACAAAAACTGTGAGCAGGAGAACCAGTGTCAGCTCCACAGAGAAGTAGTTACTGTTCAGCATGATGAAGGAAAGCTTTTACTATAGGGAGGAGAGGAGACTAGGCTAGGAAGCGGGGCAGGACAGTTTATAGGAGGCTTTTACACATCAGAGCTGCTCCACTTTCCAGTCAATGCCCTTGGTATAGAGCTAATACCCAGTAGTCTCTGTTGGAGATATTTATTTAAAAAATGAAAAAGAGGCTTAGTATTGTAGGAGAAAAAAATCAGGTTTGAGTTATTTGAACTCAGTTTCTGCTGTTCCTATGGACAGAATTTAGAACAAGCACTTCAACTATGAGTAGCATTTTACTTTATGCCAGGCACTGTTCTAAGAACTTTACATAAATTACTCATTTATCCTCATAACAATCCTATGAGATGGAGACTGCGATGAACTCATTTTACATAGGAGCAAATGGGGGTAGTAGTTGTCACGTTGGACTAATGTCACATTTTCTGGGTTCCCATTTTTACATCTATCATATAGAGAATTTAATTGAATAAAATCACTTCTGTGAATATGGCCAACACAGGATGGTACACAAGAAATGTTTGTTGCATCTTAGTCTGACATGAGAGATGACACAACAGGCCAATGTTTTCTGATTCCAAACTCTTTGGTTCCTTTGCTACCCCATCCCCATCCCAAAGGTCTAGCACATACAAGGTGAGCACTGAATGTCTATTACGTGGGTGAGGAAATCTTTGTGAATTCCAGGGTGTGTCTTGGACTGGCTGCCTCCCAGGACTCCACTTGTAGGAGAGATAGGTATGTTTCTTGAGCTGCTTGAGGAAGTTCTCCCCTGTGGATGCTGCTTCTCTGACTCACCAGCTGCCTGATCTTAAAATTGAGAAGTTATAGGCACCCTCAGGGGAGGGGTCATGGGGATCCACACACAAGATAATGCTTCCCTTTATGCCCATGTCAGCCTTGGGCAGGGTGACTCCCTATTCTCTGGGGTGTGTGTGTGCAAGATTGCCAGCTTGTAAGAGCCAAGGGTGGAGTGACGTGCATGTGCCTCCCACAGCTGAATGTATGCAGCAGCCTGGTTTGTCTTAGTGTGAAGGAATCAATCTTCATGCCCATTTCCTCCAAGAAGTGGATTTTCTTCAGAAACAAGATCAAGGGCACTCACACTCTGCAGTGTCAGGCTAGGAAGAAGTTGTGATGTGGGTGTCAGACAGTAGACATCCTACACAGTGCTCTTTGAAAGGGTCTTCTCTCTAGCCTTCACTCCCTGCCTGGGATTGCTGAGCATTGGTGACAGGACCCCTGGGATAACAACATCTGGCCTTGCCTGTGCTCTGATGGCAGGAAAGGGGGAGATGAAGCTGATTCTATAAAAGATAAAACTGAGGCAGAGAGGGGATAGATAAAAAAAGGGCACAGTCAGGCAGTGGGAGCCAGCCAGGGGGTCCCTCCCGTGGCTCCCAGTGGTGTGATGATGCAGTGGGAAGAACAGGGCCTCTGATGCGACCTACTCCTGGGGCCTATGGCAAGACCCAGGGGTTTGCACTGAGTCCAGTCAGTGCAGAGCTGACCAGGGAGGGGGCCTGTTACTTTGGAACAGGGAGGTGGGGCAGAGTGACTTTTAAAGTCAGGCTGTTGGCTGAGATCACAGCACCTAGAGTCCACCAGCCGGGCCCTCAGCCCCTCTCCAGGGCCTGTAGGAGGAGACATTCTAGACCACCTTGGGATGCGAGCTGTTCTCAGGAAAGCCCAGCTCACCCTGACCTGTCAGACCTGCAGACCCTCCCCCAGCCCTCTGTGGAACCTGCCAGCTGGAGTCTGTTTGCACAGCTGGGATGGAGTAGAGGATGGGTGGGGAGGGGCTGCCCTTTGGGTCCTGAGGCTCTCGCCAAATATCCTTAGGCCAACTGGAGCTAGCCCAGGATGATGAAAGCGTCCTGCAGATCCATGAATGGGACACGGAGCCCTGGGGCTGCTACTTTCCAGCTGCCTGCTCTCTAAGTCACTCAGCCTCTATGAGCTTTCATTTCCTTATCTGCAAAAAGGAGAGGATAAAATACATAGCAGTCTTTGGGGAGAATGAAACCTAATCAGAAAGTGGGGGTTAAGATATTAGTTGCCTTCTGTTTCTTCTCTTTATATCCTTTCCTCCTATATCTCACTCTGCAAAACCATGTTTTAATTACTCTGATACATACTCACCAAGTGCCATTAACAACAGTCACTGTGGATGCCTAGCAACTTACAGCCTCGTGGCAGTGACAGACAGACAAGACCATGCTATAGAGAACATGGGGACAGGACCCGGCTTCTCAGAAAACATATTGTCTGAACTGATTCTAAAGTATCTCCAGCTAACATTCCTAAATGGTCAGATGCATTCCTGCTGCTTGAGTAGTTTGGGCAGCTTCTAATCATCCTTTAAGCACTGCCTCCTCCAGGAAGCCATCCAGGTTTCCACCTGACCTCCCACAGGGCATTGTACTAAAGACAGGTGACTGTCCAATCCTTAGAACATGACTGTGATCACCTGGTTTACAGATATGTCACCAGGACTTAGAGAAGTCAGTGAACAATGGCAGGATGTCATCGGAATTCAGCTCTGTCTGTGTCTAGGGTCTGAGCTCTTTATACAAAGCTAATTTGCCTCTTCCTTAGTTCTTTCTTCTATCCTGAGCCCACTTGGCCCCTCTCAGAGCAATTATTACCTGGTTTTTAATTATTTGTTTGCTGAGCCGTTGTCCCCATCCATCTAGAAATCTTTCAGGAGCTGGACTATATCTGATCCTTCTCTATGACTGGGGCCCAGCATGCTCCCACACAAAACAGGCCTCATTGAAGGTTTGTTGAGACATAGCCAGTCCAAAAATATATCACAACAGCCCCCATCCCTGCCATATGTGGGTTGGGCAGGGTCTGTAATTGGAATGGTCACCCTTCTTTCTGGATCCCATCTCCACAGTGTGACCCCACCTGGTTGGCCCAGATTCCTCCTACCCTCCTTTCTTCCTGGTCCCAGGTGTTCTGGGGCCAATAGGGTATAACAGGAAAGAATGTGTGGTGACCACACGTGTCCAACCAAGCAGAATTAAACCTGATTGTACATCAAGGGCATGAGCTCTGGCTCACAATGGAGTAAGGAAGATGGTGAGCAGAGGGAGTCATGCCCTACAAGAAGTCACACCTCATAAACCCAGGAAAACCCAGGAAGGCTTTGCAAAGGAGCTTAAGGAATTTAGGCTTGGGACAAAGGGCTCAGAGTATGGGCCCAAAAACCAAGAGGCAAATCTGACTGATTCCTCAGACATGGGTCCATCTGTGTTGGCGTCTGAGTGGCTGCTTCTTCTCGCTGTCAGAGCCCAGCTATGCTTGGCCCATTTGCTTGGGTCCCAGCAGGCCTGAGGCCGTGGGAGCCTGGGAAGGCGCTCACCCGGGGTGTGTGTGTGGGGGCGGGGGGGAAGGAGTGACTGACAGGTTGTCAGGCGGGCTGACTTTTGGATGGGAACTCAGTTCCTGGGCAGATCAGACAGCAGCTCAGATTCCAGGGGGAACTGGTCCTGGTGATGGATGCTCTGAGACCTCCCTGTCTGCCTCTGCTTTGTCTCCTCTGCCCACCCCCAACTTTCATCCTGCCTTCTTGTCCTCTCCTTGGTCAGTGGCCAGTGGTGCTGGGGTGGAAGAGCCGGCAGATTCATTAGGCGGGGTTGCAGGGAGGCTCAAGCCATCAGTTCATGAATCAGTTCGGCTCTGGCGCTCCTGTCAGTTGGAGACAACACAGCAGCACTCAGAGTCTGTGCCCCAGGGACACTGTTACGGAAGGAAGGAGGCCCCCAGGACCAGGCAGACCTGGCCTCAAATCCTGGCGCCACCACTCATCAGCTCTGGGACCTTGGGCAAGCTATTCAACTTCTTCCAGTCTCAGTGTCTTCCTCTGTAAAGTAAGGAACTAACAATTTGTTGAGAGGATCAAGTGAGAGAAAGGGTTTCCAAATTGATGTCACTGGACATCACCATTCTTGCTAAGCACACAGTGGGCAAGTGGGAGAATGCAGCTCAAATCCAAATCTTCAGCCTCCCGGAATCTTGTTCTTACTCGATGCTAGCCCCTCCTATTGGCTTAGCCTAGGTGTTTGCCTGGTCTGGAGGCAAAGGGTTAGACTTGATGACTTTGGGTTGAGCCTATTCAGTTCCAGGGATTGAGAACACATAAGAATTGGGCCACTGGTGTGTTTAACAGATTAAATGCCTGACCAATGAATATTGCTGATGAAACTGAACCTACTCATGAATCTCTAAACTGATCACGGGAGACACAGGTGAGAGGTGTGTGATGGGGAAGAAGCAGATATAAGCTCTGGCCATTCAGAAACTTGAAAACTCTGTGGGGAGGTGGGACATCCATTGAATAGCTATTAGTTAAAAATGTAGGAATGAGCATCCAAGATACCAAGTCTCGTCTGTTCATAATAGTATCCCCAGTGCCTAATGTACATTGTCAGCACTCAATAAATGCCTACCAAATAAAGGAATAGAGAGATGAATGAATGGCACAAACACTTTCCTATGTTGTTTGTATGCCCCGTGGGACGTCCATACTCCTGGAGATTTGGGGGAAACTGGATCTCAGGCTCTGGCTGCTCCACAATTGTTTGTCATGCTTTCTTGTCCTGCTTATGAGAGTTCAGCCTCCTCCATGCACATCAAACAATAAGACCCCCACACAAAGTGTTGTCCCTCTCCTTTTCCTATAAGAATGTAATCCCTGGGAATATTGCTGTGTTTGTCACTTCACTGAAGATTTGTGGGGGTCACAGGTTTGGCCAACTTTGCAAGTCATCCCATAGAACTCCCTATCCTCCAAACTCCAAGTTTTTGACCCGTGGCCCTTCCTCAGCCTTCTAGGAAATGTGGCCTAGAGGGTACTCCCACCATTCCTTTTCTGCCCCAATTCATGGCTTTTCTTGCAGGGAAGCTGGATGCCAGCCTGCTTTCCTCTGTCTTGGAGAAGTCCAAGGAATTCAATATTCTCTATTTTTTTCGTTCCACAGCAATCTCCCTAGACCCTGTGAGTTCCCAGAGGGTAGTGAGTCAGGTTCAGACTCAGGGTAGAGAAGGCCTGCCTAATGCTGAGAGCTATCTAGATTGCCTGTAAGTGCTGGGCTCCCTGTCATAGAAGTTATTCCAGCAAGAGGAGGTTGCAGAAGATCCCTTGAGGGTGCAGATGTGACCTTTCAGGTAATTATTCAATTTGGGGCTTAGAAAGGATATGAAGCCAGGAAGCAGGAGAACTGGGTATATGGCCCCATCAATCTTACTGACTCTCAGAGTGGGCCTAATCCAGTCCTCAGCTGTCTCTGAGCCTTGGTTTCCCCTTTTGCACAATGGTTGGGAAGCAGAGGAGAGGAAGGTCAGACTGGGTACTCTCTTAAAGTCCCTATGGCTCTGAGATACTGTGACTTCCTGGTATCTCAAGAGTGGAAGGTGATTTGTTTTTTTCTGCAATGGGAACTGAGTGTCAAGTGTGTGGGAAATTGAATGACTGGGTCTTCTTATCTCTCTGGCTCCAGGCCTAGTTGGAGCTTCATCTGGCCACAGCAGAGGGGCAAGGGGTACCCAGGACCCTCCTCTAGTCTGGAAAACATGAAGCAGGCCATTAGCATCCTGTTGGAAGTAGGCCTGACCAGGGAGCCTGTGGAGACAGAAGATGTGAGCAGCACAGAGCAGTGTAGGGTGGGTGCGAGCCATCTCTCTGCATCTCTGTGGTGCTCGGGGTCAGGGGAGGAAAGCTCTGCTTTGATGAGACAGGGATATGGAACCCATACCCATTTGTCTTCGTCTTACAATGTAGACTCCATGGGGGAATATGTGAAACATGGCCCTCTGATTCTCATTAAGGTTGGTCCAAATATTCCAAAAACTTTCCCATCTAAAGTCTCCAGAGATCCCTTTAATTATTAGTAAACATTTTTAAAAAATCGACTACCACATGCCATATTTTGTGCTGGGCATGGAGATATAGTAGTGAATAAGGGAGAAATGAGTGGCCCCAATCCCATAGCACACCCACTGCTCACCCGCACCAGCTTCTGGAACCATAGGCAACTTTCTGTACCTTCCTAGCCATCACGCTGGAGGGCATGCCGTGTGGCCTGGTGGGTGAGGTTATCAACAACTTTGAGCAGAAGGCATTCCACTTTGTTGCCAGGAAGTTGCTTCAGGCCTCAGAGGGAAGGATACTGGGAGCAGCACTTGCTGGCCTGAGAGATGGGCCATTCTTTCCCAGTTTAGAGAAATAGAGGAACTCAAGGTGGGTGGTGACCATGCCTGGAAGGTATTCAATGTGGTGAAGTCAGGACCAGCTGTGCTCTGGGAGACCAATCCAGTGGAATTGAAGCCTGACAGTATTGAGGGGACTTCTGCATACAGATTGTTAGGAACATTACTCGTAGTGGTGATTTAGTAAAATGTGCTGATAAAGAAACAGCCTAGCCCTAGCTGGTTTGGCTCAGTCTATAGAGCATCAGTCTGCAGACTGAAAGGTCCCAGGTTCAATTCCAGTCAAGAGCATAGGCCCAGGTTGCATGCTCGATCCCCAGTGTATGTGTGTATGTGTGTGTGAGGGGGGCATGCAGAAGGGGGCCAATTGATGATTCTCTCTCATTGGTGTTTCTATCTCTCCCTCTCCCTTCCTCTCTAATATATATATAAAGGATAAAGGGCTGGGCACTAAAGGGCCACTCATTTCTCCCTTATTGACTGCTATATCTCCATGCCCAGCACAAAATCTGGCATGTGGTAGTTAATTAAAAAAAAAATGTTTACTAATTGCCGAGACCGGTTTGGCTCAGTGGATAGAGTGTCAGCTTGCGGACTGAAAGGTCCCAGGTTTGATTCTGGTTGGGGGTATGTACCTCGCTTGCGTGCACATCTCCAGTGCGGGGCATGCAGGAGGTGGCTGATTGATGTCTCTCTCTCATCGATGTTTCTGACTTTCTATCTCTCTCCCTTTCTCTCTGTAAAAAATCAATAAAATATATTAAAAAAATGTTTACTAATAATTAAAGGAATCTCTGGAGACCTTATTTTTTCTTTAAATATATTTTATTGATTTTTTACAGAGAGGAAGGGAGAGGGATAGAGAATTAGAAAAATCAGTGAGAGAGAGACATCGATCAGCTGCCTCCTGCACGTCCCACACTGGAGAAGTGCCCACAACCAAGGTGCATGCCCCCGACCAGAATCGAACCTGGGACCCTTCAGTCCACAGGCCGACACTCTACTCACTGAGCCAAACCAGTTCCAGCAAATCTCTGGAGACTTTAAATGGGAAAGTTTTTGGAATATTTGGACCAACCTTAATGAGAATCAGAGGGCCATGTTTCACATATATATATTTTTAATTTTAATTTTTTTAAAAGAATGAAACAGCCTATTGTTTAAGCCCAAAGATTGATGCCTACAAGTCTAGTGCTTTTGGCTAGAGCTAAGAATGATAGGGGGACAAAGCCACAGTCCCCTTTGGCACCACTTAATGTGCTCTTGGACACAGTGTGGTGGTCTGGAGTTCCAGTTTTTTACACTTTATTCATTCATTTTTTTATTTTATTCATTCATTCATATTTTTTTTCTGGGCTGGGCACTAAAGGTGCAAGATGAACAGTCTCAGACTTAGAGATCTGTGAACAGACACTTGCAGCCTTGAGTGAAGACGGGATTACAAGAGGCTAAAGAGGAGATGAGGGGAACAGGGAGCCTTTTCAGAGGAAGTGACATCTGAGCTGACACCTGAAGGTTTATAGGATTTGGCAAAAGGAGTGGTAAGGGTTCTGTGCAAAAGGGTGGGTGTTACAGACAGAAAGAACAGCAAGAAAGGCCTAGGAGCATAAGAGAAGGACCCACCCATGCCAGGAGTGCCGGGGAACCTGAGTTTATGGCCTGTCTGGGGGTGAGGGTGGACAGGTTGTCTGAGACCATATCACAAAGGGACTTAGGGAGCCAGGATAACAGATTTTAGGTTTATCTGAAGGGCAATGGAGAGCCACTGATTAGTCCTCATCCACCAAGCTGTGAATCAGAACTAACACCCCTCTCCTTCATTTTAGTGTCTCCTCTGCTGTTATCTGCTGTTATCTCATTGGGATACCACGGGCTTGTCCTCTGCCCCATCTCAACTCTCCCTCCCCTTTTAGGCCTCTTCATTTAGACAATAAAGCATGTGGACTAGGTGATCTTTAAGGCTCTCCTGGCTCTGGGATGCTCCAACTTGGTTTGATTCATTAATTAATTGATTAAATAGCATCTACTGAGCACAGATTTTGTGCCAGGCACTCAATAAGGAGGTGTAGCTCTCCACTGGGGAGGCAGATCCACGAATCTGAACCCAAAACACAAAGCAGTATGAGCTCAGAGTTGCGAAAGCTGTGGGAGCAAGTGATTCACGCTCCCTCCGGGGCCTGGGGGTGGCTTCAGAGAGGAGGCAGTGGATGATCTGGTCCTGGAAGAATATGCTGGGGAAGAAGATAGGGCCTGCTTTGTTCAGGAAGAATGAGTCACCTGGGGCGCTGGAGGCAGGAAATGGGGCCTGGAGAAAGGTAGCCACCAAACCCCTGGAGGCCCTGAATGCCAGGTAGAGGGCCTGAGGAGCAAGGAGGAGTTTGAGGGGGGTGGAGGGTGAGCTCATTCACTCTGTCTTTGGGACACAGGAGTGAACTTTGCTTCACTGGACTGCAGTCAGATGCATATGGTACTTATGGGAAAAGTAGGTCCAGCTTTAGGCCAGACTATGAGCCAGATGACTAAGTGCATACCTTTCTAGTTTAACCCTGACAACAACTCTCCAAGATAGGCATGGTCATTCAGCTTTTCACAAGAGGAAACTGAGGTTCGGAGGCGGGAAGCACCATGTCGGAGGTCATATAGTCAGAAGGTCGTAACCATACCCACATCCTGGTTGGAATGCCTGACTCCAAGCTATGCTCTCCCAACAACACCCTGACTGCTCAGCACCCGGCCCTGTGCTCTGAGCCAGGACTTGCCACCAGAGCTGGTGCCGGGTCCGAGGGCTTCGTCCAAGGTGTTTCCTGCTGTCCTCTAGTGATGGAGAGTGTGGAGGAGAGTGTGATGGAGACAAAGGGGAGGAAGTACCTCTCCATCTGTCCTGTCACTGGACACCCTCCAAGAATGGGCACCAGGCTCCCCACTGCCCGGGTGGGAATAAACTCTTGAACTCTCTGCAGAGATAAAAAGTGCTATCTCCTCCCAGCCCTGAGTGTCGGCAGATGAGGCCTCTCCGGCCAACCTCCACAGGCAGCTGTGAGGCAAAGCTGTCTGAGATGTTGGGAGGGGTGGGCCCCTCAGTTTTGCCCTCCTCTAGGAATGCCCCATCACTTGCTTTCTAATAGTCCATTCTGCATAGCCCTTCTCCAGTGGAGTGTGTGCAAGACCTGAGGCAGGTACACGTTCACTTCCCAGTTCTGCTTCTTTCTCTTTTTAGAGCCTCAGCTTCTTCATCTGTAAAATGGGCATGATGACTCCTCCTAGGGGTCAAGTGATGTTGGTTCCTGGAGCACAGCAAGCCCTTGGCAAATGAACAATGATTTCAATGTCGTGATTAAACAGAGTCAGATCGCCTGGGTTCAAATGCCAGCTCCTCCTTCTCCAGCTGCATGACTTTGGGAAAGTTGACGTCAACTCAGTATCTTGGTTTCCTCTTCGGTAGAATGAGGGTAAGTGACACTGGTTCATTCAGAAAAAGCACCTAGGACAGTGGCTGGACAGTGGCAGGTGCTATGTAAGAATCAATTGTTTATTATTAGTGTTGCTCTCCAAACTACCCTCTGATCACCCACCTGGATATCCCAGGTCCCTCCTTTCCCAGAAGCCCCGTGTCTAACTCTGTTCTCTACCCCTGGGTGAATCCCTCATACCCATATCCTCTCTCACATCTTGGGGGCCAGGGTTCTCTGTGGGTCCCTTCCCAGCATGCTTGGAGGGGTTTGAGGCTGATGGGACACAGCCTTTCTGGCCAGGCTTAGCGTGACTAGGCAACACTCCTCTGCCTCCCACATCATCTGCCCAGTGCTGGAGAACAGAACATCCTTTTCCTGGCCCTTCAGACAACATGCCATTGTGGTGATTCATGGACTTGGGAGCCCAGAAAGTCAGGGTAGAAAAGGGCCTCCAAGGGCATCCCTTTGATCCACCTCCCTTTCTCCCCACCCCAAATAGAAAGCACTAGACCTTCAATAGAAGTCTCAGGGCAACAAGACTGATCCAGTTTACCCTGCTGTTCAGAATGATGCCCAAGGACCCCTGGGTCTGGGTCTCCCCAGGTCTGGGGATGAGCCTGCGTGTCTCTTCACCATCACAGCTGAACCGACTGGCTCTGAGCCTTTGCTGTTCGAGGGATGTTTTGATAACCTCTTTCTGTGCCTGCCTCTCCTGCAAAGCCCCACCTGATCACCCTGCACTCTGGGCCGACTCTTATCTCCTTGCTCTAAGCTCCCCATCCATTACTGCATACAAGTTTTATCTGAGCCTCCATGAATGAGATTGATTTCTATGAATAATTGGAATAGCTGGCTGGTGACCCAGTGTTGCTGCCACCAGGGTGGTTGGGGCTGCATAGCTCACATCCAGCTCTTTCTCTATTTCCATTCCCGTGACTGCTGTCTGGCTCAGGACACCCTAACCTTTGTTTCAGCACAGGCTGATTGCTCCTCTCCCCCTAAACCCCACCATCCACCCAGCAGCTGGCATTTAGCACCCCATCTTCTCCCCAGCAGCTGGATCAATCTGTAAAGCTCAAACCTCCTGAGAGCGCCCTGCCCTTGGCTTGTCATTCAGGGTCTTCCTGACCCCAAACCCATTTAACTTGTTAACCTCACCAGCAAAGCTTCACCCTTGCATTCCCTAAACTAATCAAAGAAGTCCTTTGCCCAAGCCCCACTCTCTGAGGGTGTTCATGCTTCAGTTAGTTAACTACTGTTGAGTACCTACTTTGTCCAGGCCTTCCATAGGGCACTAAGAATGCAGACATGGGCTAATGGGAAAGGCAGCTTCACAGCCAGTCATCTGTGATGGGGTGAAAAAGGTGTTCTAGAAAAGCACAGAGTTGAGGGGGTGGAGGAATAAAGCCCAGAAGATCCTAATGGAGCCTGGGGTTAGTAAGGAAGGCTTCCTGGAGGAGAGGGCATAAAGTAGGGTACTGACAAATTAGAAAGCTGCTCAGGTAGGCAATGGAAACTTCACCTGTTGAACAATACTGGCCTCTTGAACCAGCCCAATTCATATGCTGCTTCCTGCAAGAATTCTTCCTTAATTGTCAAGACCTCCCTGCCCTCCTTGAAGGGCTGGCTCCATGGGTGTGCTATCTGGGTAGTCACACAGGGTCCCATACTTTGAAGAGTCTCACAGATGGTTTAATCTTCTGCTATTACTGTCTTGAAATTATTAATAATTTTAATAATTTTCATTTTTTACTAGGCCCCTCTGACTTATGTGCCTGGTCCTGCTTCCTCAGCTCTTGTCCCTTCCAACCTTGTGTTATGTTTTTTTCCCTGGAGGGCACCTGCAATTCTGGAGGTTGGGGTTGGGTGGATCTCACTCATTTTTGTCTTCAGGATCCAGCCCAAAGGAAGGTCCCCCAGAGGCCTCTGAGTCTATTTTGGTGAATGCGATGAAACCCTGCTGGGATGCAGCCCTTCCATCAAAGCCCGGATATCATCCCATGAGAAGGGGTGTGGTCCAGCCTGCACATAATCCAGGAATTCAGAGAGAGGAGGAATGGCTGAGGCCAGAGGCATCAAAGTGCTCCTCAGAGGACCCTCCACCACTCTTCTGCCAAATGTCCCTTCTTGGCTGAAAGCCCTTCCTGACCTCTAGTCTCACTTCTTGCTGAACATTCCCCTCCCCCACCCTATGGACTTCTCCCCAGGCCTCTGGGCTTAGCAGAGAGAGGCTGGGAGGTAGGATGACAGCATCTTAATTTCCCTGCTAATTACAAGTGCTGGGAAGAGGGGTGCTAAATGCCAGATAATTACCCAGGAGGAGACACGCGCCAGACTCCTGGCTGCTCCCAGGCCCAGGAATTTTACTTTAATGGTTTTCTTTTCTTCTTTCTTAAAAGAGAGAGAGAGAGAAAGAGAGAGAGAGAGAGAGAGAGAGAGAGAGAGAGAGACAGTTAAAGCCTGGCTTTCTCTCTCCTTAGCTTTAGGAGGTAAAGAAAGCAGTAGCTTTCTTAAAGCCCCCTCCTTATCAGGGACTTAGAGTCAGACCCTCCGCATTGAGTCTGGGGAGAAGGTCTAGGGATCAGCGACCTTGTTTGTACTTGACTTAGGCTGAGGGTGTGGAATGGGGTGGGCGGGAGGAGGAGCCCCAGCCCTCCCCTCCTTGTGTACCACCAGACACGTGTGCACGTGCACTCCCACAAACATCACAGCACCAGCACCACCAGCACCAGCACCAGCACCAGCACCAGCACCACAACTATACTTTGGAGAGCAGGAAACCTGAGCTGCTGCCTTGCTCAAGGTTGCAGGGCATGAAAAGACAGGGAGGGGTTCCCTGTGGTCCCCTCCATGGGCTCTATTACTCATCCCCAGGGCGGGGTAGGGGGGAGGAGACAGTGTCACCCAGTTGCTTGGCCTCACTCCCATGCCCTGATGCCTGCCAGCTTCAGGCGCAGCTTGAAAGGTTCCCAACAGGAAGCTATTAAGTTGATGAGCATTCTTGTGGTCCTGGATTGATACAGGGACGCTCTGTTTCTTAATGCCGTTGTAATTTCTATAATAACATTTTCCTCTTCTTAAGTAAACTTGGACCTCAGCCCATGGAACATGGCTGGCTTTGCCTGGGGAATTCAGGACCTGAGATCGTGCAGGGAACATGCTCTGGAAAGGTGGGAAGGGGAAGGGAGATGCTTAGCTCCCCCACCCCAAGGGCTGGGCCTCAGATGGGATAGTAGAGTTGGGCTGAGCAGAAGTCAGGAAGGACCCACAACTCAGCTCTGGGCTTGGCCAGTGCACCTCCATCCTCCTAAATATATACCTCTTACAACACAGGGAGGCAGCCTGGGACTTGGTTAAGAACATGAACTCGAGGTTTCGATGAGACCACTATATACTACTTGTGCAATCTCAGGGAAATCACTTAGCCTTTCTGGCCTCAGTTTCTCATCTGAAAAATAGGAATAATAATAGCACCTAACATAATACACTGTAAATTATGACTGTTGAATAAAATAATATCTGTAAAGAGCCTAAAAGGGTGGCTGTTGCAAAGCATGTGCATAGTAGATCTTCAAATGAAATCTACACAAATGACCATGTATCACAGGTAATCTTATAATTTAAATTTCTCAGGTTCCAGAGTCAGGGAATTATAAAATCTTACCTTTTTTTTTTGTCATTGAGTTTAAGAAATCTTAAATTAAGATCATGTACTAATAAATAAGATAAAAATTATCACATGGAGTGTTAGATTCTCAGGGTTCTAGACTATGAAACAAAATGAGACATCTTAAGGTCTTCAAGGTTAACCTAGCACTGGCCACCCAGCATCTGCTCCCACATCTCCATGACTCTGAGTCCACCACCTTGAAAGGGTTGCCTCCAGGGATGTTAATAGTGGGTACATATTTGCCTCCCTTTTTAGCCCCCATTGGTTTGAGCTCTTCTCTCTGGGCCACCAGAGTGTGTCTGCTTCCTCCTCCCATGAGAGCCCTGAGAGACTGTGGGAGATGGGACAGTGGGTCTACCTATTGCCTGCTCTTCCAGCTGCTTTCTCTCAGAACAAGGTTTTCCATTTTGTTACCACTGGGCTGCCTTGGTCTAACTAAACCTGCCACCTACTATCCCTGAGTGAACACCAGGTGAATCTGACTATGGTGGCTCAGAGGGACTTCTGTTACCCATCCTTGTCTTTTAGCGTGGTCCAGAACCAATGCTCTTTCTGGCAGGTTAGCTTCTCTGGAGCTCAATTACTAGAGCCCATTTCAGTAAATAAGTATGTGTAAATGTGTAGAAGGTAGGGAAAGGATTTTTGGGGCTGGGTCTCAGAAGTTAAGAACACCAAAACTAAAGAGGGAAAAGAAAGGAAGCGAGCCTTGCCAATGTGGCTCAATGGTTGAGCATAGACCTATGAACCAGGAGGTCACAGTTTGATTCCTGTTCAGGTCATGCCTGGGGTTGCAGGCTCGATCCCCAGTGTAAGACATGCAGGAGGCAGCCAATCAACTATTCTTTCTCATCATTGATGTTTCTCTTTCCTTCTCCCTTCCTCTCTGAAATCAATAAAAGTATTTTAAAAAAGAAAGAAAGGAAGATGACTGGCAGTCCTTTCAATGGGAGACTAGCCTTGCCTCTCCATGAGTGGCATTTATTGAAGTGGTGGCACTTGCAGCAGGCTGGAAAGGCTCCTGTCTTACATACCTTCCAACTGCTGTAAAGCACATCCATAATCCCCATGATTGTTTCAGACTTTTCACACACCCATTCCTTTTAGAAGAAGCACGTTCTACAGGTGGGAGGCCCATTAGCCCTTAATACTAGTGTGACTGAGAGTTGAAGGTATTTTCCCACATATCACTGGTTGGGCATCTTGGTGAGAGTTGGGAATGTTGCGTATGACTGTATGGATATGTCTTACACAATAGTGCCTGGCCAACGGCAAGTTAGGCCAGGATCCACACAAGTTGGTGCTCTGCTCTGCTCATAACACACACAACCTGACATGATGCTGCCTCCAAAGAGGAAGTACATTTTTCTAATGCACACACAAGTGTCCCAAGGTCTAGCAGCAAGCAAACTGGTGGTGGACTGGGTGATGAAAAAATGAAAAATGTAAGCCTAGGAATACAGAACCTGGGAAGGGTGACAAATTTATTTTGCAGTGAGAGGCACAGAACTGACTCATACCCAATCTCTCTTTTTAAGGAACTCTAGTCTAATGCTGGAAACACTCAAACAGACTATTGAGAGGTCATGGGAGCCTGGATGAAGATGGGGATGGGGGCTCCAGCTCTGGGTCCTGGATGATGAATAGGAGTATATTGGGTAGGAGAGACTGGAAGAGGAGGCCCACACATCATGGTGATGTTGAATGGGAATGAAATATTGTGACTTATAAGAAATATGTATTTGGTTATCATGGTCCCTGGCTCACAGCTTCCCAAACCCTTAACAATAAGTGCAATGTTATAATGTTTTGGTCACTTGTCCTCAGTTCCTGCAATCACTTCAGAGACATAAAGATGAGATGGAAGTCTTATTATTCATAACAAGCTCCTCTCCACACAATTGTTGATGTTGATGGGGTGCCTTTTGGAAATGCTCTCAGGATGGGGAATGGTTGACAAAGGAACTGAGCAAGAATGGAGGTACTATCAGTCCCACTTCCTGATTTCCCTGGAAGAGAGAGGGGCTGGAGGTTGAGTCATCACCAATAGCCAATGATTTAGTCACTCATGTCTATGTCAAGAAGCTTCCATAAAAACCTGAAAGGATGGGGTTTGGAGAGCCTCCAGGTTGGTGAATACGAGGAGGTGCTGGGAGAGTGACCCACCTGGAGAGGGCATTGAAGCTTATGCCCTTTCCCCACACCTCGCCCCCTGCATCTCTTCAGCTTGCTGGTGGTTCCTATCCTTCAACATCCTTTGTAATAAACTGGTAATCTAGTGAGTACACAGGTTCCTGAGTTCTGTGAGCCATGTTAGCAAATTAACTGAACCCAAGGAGGGGGCAGTGGGAACCTCTGATTTATAGCCAGTGGGCCAGAAGCACAGGTAACAACCTGGGCTTGGGCTTGGCATCTGAAGTGGGGATAGGGAGCACAATCTAGAAGGGCAGAGCCCCTCACCTATGGAATCTGGTGCTAGCTACAGGTAGATGGTATGGAATTGAATTCTCCAGCTGGTATTGGAGAATTGCTTGGTGCTGTGGGACACCTTCCTCCCATCCCACCTCCACATTGGAATTGGGTATTAGTCATATTAAGAATAGTTCTCAGCACCTAGTAAATGGCTTAGTATGAAGAAGGCCTTTAACACATAATTGGTGAATGAAAATGTGATTGAATGAAAATGCATGAGTATTTTGTAGGGGGACTGGAGGGAGGTAGAGTTGGGGAGGTGGCTGGGCCTGGATCTGGACAGCCCCCTTGGGCTATATGTGAAGATACTAGAACATTTCTCTTTCTGATGATGAGGAGTTATTGAGTGACATTATTAGACTTGTTAGAATCATCACTCTGGCAATGTTGTGGAGCTTGCTCAGAAGGGTGAGACTGGAGCAGAGTCACCATCAGCCACAGGTGTTGTCATTGCTCTTCATGAAGCTCTGACCTTGGGCTGGATGATTGGAACCAGGCAGACTGTGCAGGAACCTCCAAGGGTTGAGGAAGGCAGAATGTGCAGTTGTAAAGGGTAGGGGAGGCAGAGACACACCCAGGTCCCCCTCAAACCTGGGTCTCATGGATGTGGTGCTCTTTTTGTTCTGACAAGAGTATAACTTCTATGGTAAATTGTGCTGCTATGAACATGGTGCATATGTCCTTTCTGATTGGTGTTTCTAGTTTCTTGGGAAATATTTCTAGAAGTGGGATCACTGGGTCAAATGGGAGTTCCATTTTTAGTTTTTTGAGAAAACTCCATACTGTTCTCCACAGTGGCTGTAGCAGCAGAGATGAGTGGATTAGGAAACTGTGGTACATCTGCACAATGGAATACTATGCTGCTGTAAAAAGGGACTTCTTACAATTTGCAATAGCATGGATGGAACTGGAGAGCATTATGCTAAGTGAAATAAGACAGTCAGAAAAAGATAAATATCACATGATCTCACTCATTGTGGAATATAATGAACAACATAAACTGATGAATAAAAACAGATCCAGAGACAGAGAAGCATCCATCAGATGGTCAAACCTCAGAGGGAAAGGTGGATATAAGGGGGAGAGATCAACCGAAGGACTTGTATGCATACATGTAAACCTAACAAATGGACACAGACACTAGAGGGGTGAGGGCATGAGTGGGAGGTGGAGGGCAATGTGGGGATAAGGACACATATGTAATACCTTAATCAATAAATAAAATATATATATAAAAAAGAGAGTTACTTCTCCAGACCTGAGTCTGCAGGTACCCAGAGGTTCTCTAAGGATGAATAGGTGACAACCTTCCTCTCAATTACAGAGCTTGGAATCCAGGGATCACCTGAGTGTTCAGGAGCTCTGGACCCTACCACCTGCCTCCTCCCTCAGGACTTTCTATGAAAGCAATGCCATGGCTGCTGGGTTCTGTGCAGGAGGAGCTAGGAGATTCAATGGGTAAGACTAGCAGGGGTGGGCATGGTTTGCCAAGTTACCATGGCTAGGTTACCACCCCATCCTGCTCCAAATATGGAGAACTCACCAAACATCAGTCCAAGGAAGGGGCACATTCAGCTCTCTGATGGGGACTTGAGGCCCAGGGCTTTCTAGCCTGCTTCAGAAGAAGCAGGTGGATGAAAGGCATGCTTGGAAAAGGAGAGAATCTGAAGCTTGTCGAGTGCTGTGGGATGATGTGTACCATGAGTGAGGATGGGGCATCGTGCATGTGAAGGAGGCAGGGACTGAAGCCAAGCAGCTATTCTTTCTTCCTTATTCCTTGTTGCCTGGCATTCATGATCCTCTGGGATCATCCTAGACAATGTCTACGGCCATGTCTCTAACTTAGCTCCCCTCTACCTGGACTGCTTCCTAGACTCCAGCTCTTGGCTCTTCTTCAAGCATTTCCCTCCCTCTCTGCCTCCACTTCTGAGCTCATCGCTGATCCCTCCTGTGCACCTTTCTGGTCTGCCTTGTAATGCCTACAGCTCAAGGGCCTTTCTCCTCTCCCTGTTCCACCTTCCAACCTGGAGCCAGGACCCTCCCTTCTTCTCTTAGAAAACCTTCTGTTTCACCTGAATCCTAACTATGTGTGTATTGTGACTGGCATCAGTGGTCCAGGTTTGAAACCCTGCTCTTCAGAGGGATATAAATGTACGCATGGTCCTTAATCCCTCAAGGCTTCATTTCCTGGTTTCTGAAACAAAGACATGTACCTTTGAGACATGGCCTGCATCTGTCCTGGTGTGCTGGGGACAGCAGGGTTTATGCTGATTGTCCTTTGGAATTATTAGCAGTGCCCCCTTCCACTCCCAGACTGTCTTGGTTTGTATGATAAATTATATGTTCACCTCACTCCTGAAGCTCTTATGAAGATCAAATTAGATAATCTCATGATATAATCCATGTGAAGTTCCTTAGCAGAGTGCCTGGCATAGAGTAAGTACTCATTAAATATCCACTTGTTATTCTGTTCCCCACAGACGGAGCTCCTTGAGAAAGGAGACAGGGTGTCTGGTTCAGTTACAATTACCAGATGAGAATCTCCAATTATCCGAGAATTTAGAGTTCAGTCAATGCTAAAGTAAGGTGGAGGGTGACTTTGTCTCTCTTTATGACTCAAAAGCCTATCAGCAACATTATGACACCACATTTGGCACTGTGTTGTGGCCTGGGAGCAGGAAGATCCACATTTCCTGTGTACCTACTATGTGCGAAGCTCTCTCTCTCTTTTTTTAATCTTGTCACTGAATCCTCACATTTATCCTGAGTGGTGGGTCTGAGGTTAAAAGGACTGTGGCCAGTGAAGAGCAGTTCTGCTTTAGGATAGACGATAAGAAATAGGTCCTGGAGTGGTGAGACATGAAGCAATGGAGTTTGCAGGGAGGAGATGGCTCAGCGCCTAAGATATAGGGATAAAGAGTTTGTGTTGTAAAAGCCACTGCAGGTCTTAATCCAGCCAGTGATGTGGGCAGAGTCAAGCCTGTATTTTAGAAGGATCATTTTGGCGCTGGTGTGGGGGATGACCTGGGGTGTGATTCCAGATGGGAGTTGACTATAGCTGCAACCCAGTGGGGAGTTACTGTGGGGTAGGGCCAGCAAACTCCAAGTTCAAATGTACAAAGATGTCTAAGGTAGTGGCTCTCACCTGCTTAGCACATGCCTGGTGCATCGTCTGTCTGTCCCCTGAGGTTGCCTTCCATTGATACAAGCTAAGGCTGACCCAGGGAGGGAGCAGCTGGGGAGCGGCGGAGGGCATTGCAGGCTTCATCCCCTCACTTCCCCAGGTTTTGGTCCCCTGTTGCTTCTAGGATCATCTCTCTTCCTCCAAGATCTGTGCAGTGGAGCCATCCAGCTTCCTCCAGAGACCACCATCTCTCTTCTAATTGGTGGAAAATTGGTTGCTAACTGTCAGGAAATCACCGATTTTCCATCCATTACTGGGGGGACAGGGCTGTGGAGCTGTGGGGGCCTCTGGGTGGGAAGCAGATGCTGATTAGGCCTTACAGTTAATGATTAGGTTTGTGGACCTCCTCAGGCAGTCCTTCCAGACTGCTTATTAACTCCCTGCGAAGACCCTTGGGTAGGAGATATTGGTTAAGTAGAACACAGAGCCACAAAAGAGTTACTATTCATTAGACTTTGGTTGTGGGGAGGGAGGAAATGGGGTGGGGGGACTGTAACCTCAACCGAGGAATGTTAAACAGTCTCATAAGTTGGCAGAGAACTTTATAATTGTTGCTATTAAAATATATGTATTTATATAGGTGATTTGTTGGAAGAAAGAATTTCAGCATTCGAGAGAGATCCTTGCTATGATCTCACCCAGGATTAAGTTGTTAGGGACTAGATATTAATTAAGGCTGAGGGCCCCAATCCCTTCCTAATTAGCTCATGGAGTATAATTTGCTACTGTTATAATCACCTCAAACTTGCCTGGAGCTCTCCTCCAGCTGGATTGGGTGAGCTCTACCCCAGTTCATGAGCAGGGGAAGTGGGGAAGCAGGAGGTCTGGGCTCCACTCACACCCATGTTCCTGACTTGGGAATGGGTTTCTCTCTCCAGTTCCCTCACCTGCAAAGAAGGGTCAGCTAAGGGAAATAGTGGGATATGCTTGAGAAGTCCTTCTCAACTGGATGTTCTGTGACTCACAGTGTTGGTAAAAACTCAACAGTGGCATGAGATTGAGGATATATTGATGCCAGGCTTCTTCTGTGTTCTTCACAATCCAAGACATTCTAAGGGAAGACAAGGTGTTCTCCTGTGGGGCTATCTTCTGAGGTCAGGAAATGGGCTCATTTGTCATTTTGATGACAATCAGAAGTACACACCCAGCTTTCTCACCCACGTGGCCCCCTGCATCCTCTGAGCTGTCCATCTTTGTTCATTGATCACCTTGTGTTCACACAAACTCTGCTCTTAGAAATTCCTCCCTTCTGCTCTTTACTTACCTGGAAAACACTTATAAATTCTTTAGCACCCAATCCAAATGTTCCTTTTTGTTAAGCCTTTTCTGATTGTATCAGAAAAGGACTAGTTAGGCCTTTCTCTAAACTGCTTTTCTTGAATCCTCTATCTAGACTTTCAGCAAGATGACTGTTCATGCCTTGGTCTTACCAATCAGACTGTGAACTTCTTGAGGGCAGGACCATATCATGTCTGATTCAACTTGGCATTCACAGAGCTCATTCCAGAGGAAATATCAAAGTTGGTTGAAGTTGGTTTATATTTTTGTTTTATGCAGTCCTTAAGGAATGGCTCCAAGTCCTTTGCTTCTAGTGTGAGGAAGAAAACAGGCTTTGAGAGCAGGTAATGTCCAGATCCTTAGATGGTTTCTGGGGCTGTGAGGTATAAACCTTGTTCTTAGTTCTGATATTGACATGTAAGAGGGCGTCCCATAGCTCTTCACTCTACCCAGGGTTTCTGTGCTCCAGAGGCCCAGAAACCTATATCTTCTTCTCCTTCCCCATGAGATCCCTAAAACAGACCCGGAATACAAATAGTATTTGGGGGAGGAAGTGAGCTATATTGCACTGAATTCAATTGGCCACGATGGAACCCATAAAAAAGACTGAGAAAGGCCCTTCAAACCCAAGCCCCAGGCAGAGGAGTTGGCCTGCAGCTCCATGGGCTGGGAGCAGAGAACCAAAAGCAAGGGAGGTGCTGCTGACTGGAAGTATAAACAGGTTCAAAAAGGGCTTAAAGAAATTCCCAGATGACAGATTCATCGCAAGTAACAGGTCATTAATAACCATGAAAAATAATGATGATAATAATTAATAATAATACCTCCAAGAGAGCTTTTATATTTTTTAAAGCTTTTTTTTTTCTTTGCCATTATCTCCTTAAATACTCTCCACCCACTTAGGGGAGACTATAAATGCTCAGAAAGGTGGAGCAACTTGCCTGCAGGCATACATTGTTCAGGGCAGAGCCTGTATTAGGTCCAGATGGCTCCTGATTTCAGAGAAAGTGTGGGATGTGTTCTAAGCCTAGGGCCCCATTTCTGTCTCTCTCCACCCCTTCCCACCTCCCCATCAGTCCTGTACCACCGTAGTGCTTTGGTAAGCTCTTCATTCAAAGGTGTGTCCAGGGTCCCTTGTCCTGCTCTGTCAGTGCTCTGCTACTTGACAATGATCATGAGTCTTCCTCTTGCTTCAGTTTTCTCAACTGTACAAGGTGATGGTCGGAAATTATGGGAAGGTAACCTCTGGGATCCACTTTTTCCCCTTTATAAAGTGGGGTGGTAGGAGTGTTTGTCACTGCTATGAAGAGGAAATGGCACAGTGTATGTGACGTGCTTAGCGACCTGCCTGGCGCATGGTGTGCACTCAACAAATATGAGTTTAGGGCAAGGCCTGACAAAAGCAGCTCCAGCATGAGACACTCTAGATGGGTGCAGAACAGGCTGAGGGGCAGTGTCTTGTCTGCCGGCTGTATGTCTGCTGTCCTCCCGCTCCGAGGGTTCTGTTTTCCCCCTGGGTTCTGTGAGCCCTGGTGGACTTCTGGGGAATTTTACTCTCGTTTCATGGACTCCTTGCAACAGTTCCTTAGAAAGTTATTGGCGATCTGTGGTTATCTTGCTAGAATCCTGAAGACGCTATTTTATGAGTGGAGAGAGGCCTTGGAAATTGTGTAAATTCACCAAATGTGCTCACATCTGCACTGTGTGAGGATATGTGTTCTGAAGCTAGTTTCTCTTAATTTACCCTGTTCTCTAGAGCACTTGTTCTTAAGTGAAAACCAGGATTCCCCTTGGGGAGTGAAAGGGATCAGTGCTGCCACCTACAGACGGAAAATATATTAGATTTATTTCTTGAAGAGCCTATTTAAGAACAACAGGAAAAAAAAATTAGTTGCCAACCCCAACTGCTTCCCTCATCTTATTACTACTATCTAACAATCCATTAGTGTCCACCATTACTGTCTTCAGATGTCCCACCTTAATGGAAATTTCTGGTTATGACACAGAATGCATATGGTGCCACTTCTATTTGGGACCAGGACTAGAGCCCTGACTCTATCATGTGGCCTTGTATAGGATACAAAATGATTAGGTATCTCTTCATTCATTGGTCATTATACATTGTAGAATTGCTTTGGTGTTGGATCAACATTCGTGAAGGTTCCATGCAGAGCTTTGGTTTAGCAGATTCCATTGAGATAGTGTGTGTGATTCCAAGGGAGGTTATAGGAATTGGCCAAATGGGGAATTTTTGCTTTTGTGGATCAGTGAGCTCAGAGGAGCTTCCTCCAGATACAATTTGGGATAGTGTCCAGATTGCAAAGAGGACATATTCTGGGTCAGAGATGCAACCTTGCTGGTGTAGACAGCAAGGGGCAGGGAGAGCTGTGAGTCCCTGAGCTCCAGGTCTCAGGGTAGAGTGGTGGCAGGTTGCCAGTTTCCCATTGCCATGAAGAGCAGTACGTGAACTTGCACTGGACAACCTGTGTGTACAGAACTCACAGAGCCTGAGAAAAGCAAACATGTATAGACTTCTTAGGGGAACATATGCTAGAGGATCACAAATGACCCAAAGGGAAGTTCTCTGGTATCAAAGCAGGAAACAGGAGCTCAGTATGGGGAAGTGCCCTGTAGAGGCCCCCAGCAGGTGGAGAGGAGAGCCAGGACCAGAACCCAGGCCCCTGATACCGCCTGGGAGGTGCTCTGGGAAGCCTTTCACAGTAGCTGACCTCCTGGAACAGGACCTCGCTCTCCAACCAGAGCTCTCTTTCCCTGAGGGCTACGGAGATGGAGCTTAATTTTTAATGAACTGGCTTTCAGTTTAACTTCTCCCTTGGCAATGATTAATACCCAATGACCTAGTCTGGCATCTGCTGATCCTGACCAGGACTGACCCATGAGAGTTCTGGTAGCCTCCAGGCCCAAGTATGGACTCATATGCAGCTGAAGGAAGTTTGAGGAGTGCTGGAATGTTTTTCTACCTGAAAGAATCTCTTCTGTCCTATGCCTGGAATTCTGTCATTAGATAACACTCCTCAGAAGTAGGACATCACAAAAGACCCTCATTGGGGGGACTACGAATAGAAGGGTATCGTGAGTCTTTACTGGACTATTGGTTTGCCAGTTCTGGTGTCCAGCAGCTCAGAGACATGATTGGATGCATACTTTTTAGTCGAAGGTTAGTCGAAGGCCATAGCACAACCAGACCATAAGCTTCTCCTGGGCAAGGATGGAGTCTAGAGAGTAGAGACTCATCAGGAGAGAGCCCAGATTTGCAGCTTGAAAGTCTAGATCTGATAGCCTGTAACAGGGGAGCGTGGGCAAACTTCTTTCAGCCTGTTTCATTGCTATCTGGTGTAGAACACAGTGCTTCCAGGCTCTTTTGAAGATGGGAGAGACAGTACCTGAGAAGTATCTGGTCTAGAGAAAGCACGGACTAGATGGTGTTTGTTCTCCAGTTTTTTCCCTTCTCTGACTCACCTTAGCTGACCCCTTGCTGAGAGGTAGAGTAGATTCCAGGTACATCTCAGAAGGAGGACTTTTCCTGCAAATCTGGATTCTTACCAGGACTGAGTCTCCCCTTGTGAGACCAGATAGTGTCAGGGCTCCATATTTTCCTGTCCCTCGAGGCACTGGAACCTGTGAGCAGGGCTCGGTCTGCCTTCCTCAATACCTGCCTGTCTCTTCTGATGATTGTATACACTGAGCTGAGAAAGTGCCTGGGTCTGAGTCCCTCACAACCTCTTGCCATTGTGCTGCATCTTAGCATCAGCTGGCACCAGCCTGGACTCACTTAGTAGCATTTCCCTGCCCCCTGCCCACATTTTCCTGGGACCACTGAGATGCAGTCCGGTGTGAAGGCAGAAAAGTGGCTCCAGTGACCTTCCCAGCAAGGATCAATGGGGAGGTTGGGTTGGGGTCAGGCAGGCTGAAACAGAGAACCATGAAGCCCCCAGCGGAAGCCGTGGCTCCTTTTCTGTTTTGGTTTTGCTTTTGTGGGCTTTTCATTTCAAAAGTTAATCTAGTTAATGCCAACAATGTCATTTCGGCAAGCCAGCAATTTCCTCTTGCCCTTTATTTAATGAGCTCCTGCCCCCACTCCAATCTCTATAATAAAAGGCATGCAGGTGGGTAATTACAGAGGTGTAAAATAGGGGTGCTGGGCCACGGCCAGCTGAGCATTCTGGAGCATCCGTTGGGGAGGATTCTGAAGAACTACCCAGCCCCATTGTTCAGTTCCAGGTAGGGGTATTGAAGCTTAGAAAGGCCGAGGAACTTATATAAGGCCGCCTAGCAGGTAGGAGGCAAGACCAGAACAGGAATCAAGATCCTTAACTCCCGAGCTGTGTCCTTTCCACTACTCAGTGCCAATTCAATATCCTTGCTTGTATCCTGCAGAGCATGCCATAGGAGCTCCCACCTGCTATCCATCCATCCATCCATCCATCTACCCACCTGCTCATCCATCCAGCCACCCACCTGCTCATCCATCCATCCACTATGTACTCTATCAATACTTATTGATCACCTACTATGTGTCAGGCACTGTAAAGACAGGAAGAACCAAGACTGTCACAGTACTGTCCTCATAGAGATTGTCATGTCCAGTTACATGCTCATACTCAACCTGAAGGAGCCACATGGCATGAACAGATGATTTCAGTACAGGATGACAATGCTATGTTTATTATAAGCACTGGACCCTTAATTCTGCCTGTAGGGCCAAACAGAGATTCTCAGAGGAGAGAACAGGCATTGTGAGTATTGAATGACAAGGCAAAGTTTGTGAAAGGTGGCATATTATAATATAAGAAGTTTACAAAATAATCTGGAAAGATATTTACCTAAATGTTATCTTTAGGGAATAGGATTTGTGGGGTAGTAAGTGAGAAGGGATAGAGGACAAATTTTTCCTTCTCCCTTTTGGTATTATATGAATTAGAGTTTGTATGTATTCAAATTTTAATTTAAAAAGATATCACTATTTGGGAAAAATTGTATAGGGTATTTAAGGAACATCAAGGGGTCTGTGTGACAAATGCAGAGTGTCAGAAAGAGAGGGGGGGAATATAATGCTTTGGAGGTCAGCTGGGGGCAGTCCAAGAAGATTGTGAAATGCGGGGCTAAGGAATTTGGGCTTTAACCATAGAGATCGATGGAGGCTAGAGCAGAGGAAACATTCATAGACCTGAGCAGTGCCTGCACATATTAGATGCTCAATTAATCTATATCTGGTATTGAATCAATGGGATGGTCAGGTAATATGGAGTCACCTAAGGTCTGAAGCTGAGGGTTGTGGAGGTGTGGTGCTTTACCACCATGAGTTGGTTGTAGGGACTGGGCAGTGGGAAACCCACTGTGGGAAACTGTGTGCCTGCAGAAGTGGGTAATGAGAATAGGGAATCCATATGAAAAGAAAGAAATGCTGTGGTGTCTTCTCAGACCAGAGCAGCATGGAATGGGTCCAAAATGGTCGATCATGGGGAGTACTCTTTTATATAAGAATGTATCCAGACATAGGCTTTTCCAGACCACACTAGAGTTTTTGGTGTCCTTTGTGGCCACAAATCAATCAAAGCAGTTACCATCCTGCTTTGTCCCCAGATGTGTCTACTTCAATCTCTCTTCTCTTCAGTACATCTTCAGCACCACAGTGGGAGGGCACCTCCTAAGATGCAGTTCTGATCACCTTTCCTCCTTGCTCGAATCCTTCACAATAGATGTAGTGACTTCACTTTGGCTCAGGAGACTGTTTGATCTGTTCCTTGTGGATTTCTCCAAACTTATTTTCTACAATGTCTTACTCAAGCTCTACTCTGCAGCCAGGTCCATTGCTCTCAGTTAACAGTTACTTCATGCCTGGATCACTCTTCTCTTCCTTCAGGATGAGCCACCCTCACACCCTCCTTCTATCTTCCATTTGCCTGGTTGATCCCTAGCCCTCCTTTAAGGTTTCATTTTTTAGTCATTTTCTCTCTGAAGCCTTTTCTAATCACATCTCTACTCTATCGGTATACATCTTCCCTCCTCAGAAGGAAAAGGTGGTGGGGAGGGGATTCGGGGATTTGGTCATGCCTTCCCTGGGGCCTTGTGCCAAAGTGTTCTGTATTATTAAATAGATTTACAAGTAAATCACTGTGTCTCTTCACTGAACTTGGTGTTTGTGCATCTACCTCTTTCCTGCCCCACTTCCCACTGCCCCCTCTTGCTTTCCTATAAGCTCCTCAATCCCAGGGACTATTTCTTCTCTCCTTAGCCCCTGGCACAGAAGCTAGGTGTTCAGTGAGTATTTGATGAACCAGTGCATGAATGAAGAACAGGGCACCTCTGCAATGTTTTCTCTTATAAAATAGAAAATCATATCACACTCCTACCTTCCTTCACCTTGAGGATCCAGGAGGGTTTAAACATTCATGCAAGAGGCAATAGCCTTCTTCATTAGAAAGATGTCAGGCAGGGAAACAGAGGACCTGAGTTCTAATCCTGCCCTTAGGTGATCCCCTGCCCGTCTTTGGTCCTCAGTTTCCTCATGTGTACCAGTACTCCTAGTACTACTTTCCCATAGAAATGTTGTGAAACTCAAAGATGAGCTCCAAACCACTTCCTATATAAGCTCCAGGCAGGACAGAAGTGTCAGTTGGGAAAATATGGGTATTTGCCAAGTAGCCAAGCCCAGCTTCTTCTTTTTTTTTTTGGCGGAGGGGGGGGTTAGAGGGAGCATTTCCACCACTAATGGGGACCTGCTCAGATACTCTCCCTCCTCCAGCTCACTCATATTGTGGGGCTCAGAGAATGTTAATTATTAGGCCCCAGCCCACCCGGAGAGCCTCAGATGAAAGCAAGCTCAGAGTGTAAAGTCTAATCGATGCCCCGTGCCTGGCGTCAGGGCCTCGGCTCCCTCTGTCTGGAGATGGATCATTAATCTAGATACTGCGACCTGGAACACTGGGCCCAGGAAGTCCCGGAACATTCCTGACCACCCACGGCTCAGACCAGCAGCCCCACGAGGCTGCCAGCCTACTGCTGCAGAGTGTCACAATTTTACAATCTCCAAGTTAGATGAGACACAGAAAGCAGCTTATCCACTTTCAGCCAGGGTAGGAATCCAAGCTCAGTCTGCACAGTCCCCGCCAACCGACTGTCCGCAGAGGTGCGCCTTGACCAGCATCCCTGGACTTGGAGGGGATGGATCTACTCTGCATGACTTTGGGCCTTGCTTTTCCTTTTTGTGAAAGTGGGATAAGATCACCTAACTCGCAGGACTGAGGTTGGGAATTAATTAAGTGGCTTGAAAGTTTTAATTTGAGATTTGTGAATGATATTCACCAGTGAACTGTCATTATCTTTGTTAACAGTGTTAGCTCCTGGCCCCAGGTGGTATTAATTCTTTATCCCTAGAGTCTTCTTTCATCAACAAGGAGTTACTTCTCTGCTTGAAAACTTATATATCCCTGGGGCCTTAAATTGAAAATCAGGAGCCTCCTGCCTTGCACTCAAGGCCCTTTAGGCCGTAGCTGCCATCTCCCTTCTCAGCTACATCTCCTGCTTCTTCCCACCTAGCCACTACTTCCCAGGTGCAGAAAACTGACCTTTGATACTGAGCTCCTCACTCCTTTTCTCTTGGTGAATTTCTACTCATCTTTCAAGGCCCTTATTAACTGTTCCATCCTCTGAGAAGCCTTCCGATTCCCTGTGACAAACCTCTGGTGACACTGGTTGTTGCTTCTCCTGGTTTTCATGCTATACTCTCACAGGACCATGGTATATTGTTTGAGTGTTAGTTATTTTTCTTCCTGAATGAAGAAGGAATATTAAAATGCTTCTCCCATGAGGACCAGAATTACTATGGCTTATTACAACAACATTGGTCATTGATTCCTCAGCATAATGCCTTTTTAACATCTGGATTCTAGACAAAATGTCTCTAGAAACTTCTCAAACAGAAATGAGTCTGTACTCAACCACTTCATAGCTTTATAACCCTGGATGTTACTAAGTTTTTGTCAGTCTGTTTATTTGTTTGAACAATGAGACATTAACAAAGCCCACATCTTAAGGTTCTTGTGGCAGTGGTAAGAAATGTCTGCACTAAACAGTAGAGCATCTTGCCCTGCCTCAGGACCATTAGTCTTATCATCTGGGCTCTAGCTTGGCCTCTCCCTGACTCTCTATTTCCTTGTCTATAATAGAACATGATTCTACAACCTAATTTTGCAGACTGTGATCCTTGGTCACATGGCTGCATCATACAGGGTGTGGCTTTCCAGGTGGAGGCCATTCTTGACCACACAGACCCATTTTTATTGATTCATAGATTTTCTATGGTATCTATATTGAGTTCAAAGGACCCTTCTGGCTCCAAACTCCTATGATGCCATGATGTTAGGATTGAAGCAGGTGAAGAGTTGTGATGAGGGAATGAGATAGAAGAGGCTGAGAGGCTAGTCTGGCCATATCCTTCACCCTAGTTGAAGGATTTCAGGTACCTGGGGCAGGTGGAGAGAGGAGGGATTTGTCTGCCTTTTGCATGCCTTGCATATTGTTCAATACCTAATAGGTTTTAAGTGAGTCTGCTGAATGGCAAAAGGGAGAGGACACAATGAGTGATCCTCAGACCTGGTAAACTGAAGTGATGCCAGGCCTGACTACTGTTGCCTGTCCTGATTAGTCTCCTAAAGAAATATTCATTGATTGTGCTCACCCAACACAGATTTCTACATTCCATATTCTCAATAGCCACTACAGCTACCAGATCACACCTTTAGACTAAAATCTGGAAGCTTTCTATAGAAGGGTGGATCTGAAGAGAAAGAAAGGCTGAGGGAAACTGAGGTAGGCAGGAGGTGTTGAGACTTCACTGAGTTTCTTTTTAAAAAATATATATATTTTATTGATTTTTTTACAGAGAGGAAGGGAGAGGGATAGAGAGTTAGAAACATCGATGAGAGAGAGAAACATCGATCAGCTGCCTCCTGCACATCCCCTACTGGGGATATGCCCACAACCAAGGTATATGCCCTTGACCGAAATCGAATCTGGGACCTTTCAGTTCGCAGACCAATGCTCTATCTATCCACTGAGCCAAACCGGTTTCGGCTTCATTGAGTTTCTTATAGAAGAAAGCAGGAGCCCCTGAATAGAGGCAATGAAAGGAATCTGGGGATTCCTGAACTTTTGTCATGTGTCTCTATCTGTGACTTTATTATTAGGTGAGACTTCCAAAAGAGTAACTATAAACTCCAAAATGGAGAAAGACTAATGAGATCAGGTCGTTTGCAGGGATTGGGGAGCAGGGTAGGCTGAAATTCCTTGCAGTGAGGAGCCCAAGATGATCACAGACAAGGACTGAATTACAGAACTGAAGAGGGGGCAGGCAGAGGTCCTAAAGTTTATGTATAGGAAGAAACACGAGGGTCCATTTAGGCATAAGATGAGCCTTGGGGTCACTCTTCCCACTATTGTGAACTTTCAGAGGACAGAACTGGGGCTCAGTGTGGCTTAAAGGATAGGACAAGGGGGTACTTTACTGTCCCCATGGGCTCAGCATCAAGTTTTGCAAATATTGGATACATGATGAACACTGCTGGAACTCAAGTTTCCCTCTTCTATTTTACTCTTTTATTTTTAAGCTCAGATCTTTCTCCTCCAGATGTAATTCTCCCATCTGGTTACAGAAACTGGATCAGTGGAAAGAGAAACTCTAGGATGTTGGAATTTCAAGAATGTTTCCAGGATGCCAAGAAAAATAGCTCTGTGATGAGCCAATGGCATCATGATGGCAGATCTGGAAAATAGATTTGATTTCGTCTGAGTCGCAATCTCATAGGATCACAGGGACATTGAGGTCATCTGGTTTACTCCATGGTGCTACACATGGAGGATCTGAGGCCCTGGGAAAGGCAGAAATAGCTGGTGGCAAAGACTGGAACTGAATCAAGAGCTGCAGCCATTAACCTCATTCCAATCAGATGCCCGTCCCCACTGCCAGGCCCTTCTATGAGCAGTCTGGCATGTGTAGCTTTGCCTTATTCTGCAGGAAGAAAAGATGACAGTGCAGTCTTTACTGACCAAGCATCCATTGGGACCCGCACAAATATTTTCCCAGCATCTGTATGGCCAGCATCTAGTTTGGCTATGTTCCAGGGAACAGTAAATAATTCAGATGACTAGTTGCTTCCTGACATTTTCTTGGGTGTGTTTTCTGATGACTGTTTTTGGAGCGGATGTTGTGGAGATCTTAATGAGGGCAGTGAGCCAAGCTCTTACTGGATGCTCTGATGGCATTTCTAGTCAGGAAGGAAGTACCCACGGTGTCTTGATGTTAACGCACTTAGGGCAGAAGATTACTTTCACTTCTTTTGAAAAGCCTTTCAAGTGGGGCCCCAGGAATTCATTTTAGGGATTAGAACAGAGTGAGCTTAGAGACTCTGGACCAAAATGTCAGAAGAAATCAGTTCAAGTGTAGTGAGTTGGGTAAACTTGATCAAAGTCATGGTGAGGTCTTAGCAGCTGAGCTGCTGGAGAAAGTAAGGATAGTGTTGGAGCTGGCATGGCCTCAGGTCAAAATAACTAGTCTTAGAGCTCAAAGGTCAGGAGGGGTAGGATATTTGGGGCCCATCTGTGCTGATGCCCCATCCAGAGCCTCTGACTGGGGCCAGAAGTGGGAATTTCAAGGAAGTATTTGGTGGTCAGATTCTGGGTGTTCTGCCTGGTTTACAGTAAGACTTCACTCAGCTATTTGAGGATTTTGGAATGGAGGTGAGGGCAGAAAATATCTAGAAAGAGTGGCAGAGTCAAAGAGTCTTAGAACAGATAAGCCTGATATGAAGCTTAGGAAAATAAGACAACTTTTAGATTTCATCCTTTGGTGGGAGGGTTCATTATCCTGTCTGCATGGGAGAGGATGGTCTCAGTGATAGTGCAGGTCTGAGTGTGCAGCGGGAAGGCTCTTAGTGCCTCATTTGTTCAGGGCAAGGAAGCCGGGCTGACACTGAAGCAAAGTCCAGCATCCATCTCACTTAAGGAAGAGCATACTGTATCTCTGATGGGTGTAAGGGTATAGAATACTAGACTGTTGAAAGGACCCATGGATGGCTTACCAGAGCTTCACAATACAATTGATGGTACCCTGACTTCCAGCTCACAGCCCCACATGGTTTCCCTTGGGAACCCAGTGGAGATCACAATTGCTCTACAAAGTCAAAGAATGGGACTTTAAGGCCCAAACTGAATTCCTTTATGTGGTTCTTAAAGTGGAATTCTTCAGCTGCCCAGCATGGTTCTGTCACTTAGGTGTTTGGTAAAACTTCTTGGACCAGGCTACAGTCTAAGCTTGTATGCTCTCTAGGGATGGGAGTCCCTAAGGTTAATTCATCCCAAACTATATTGCAAACACATTTGTTCTGATTCTGAAAGGAAATGGGAGATTGTTGAAAGATTGGGGGCACTGAAATCAGCTGACTTGGGTTATGGTACAGGTTGAGCCACTGTGTACCCTTGGACAAATTACTTAACACCTCTGAGTCTCATTTTCCTCTTCTGAAAGAGAGAAATGGTCATTGGAAGACTGAAATGATGTAATGAGCATAAAGTGCCAAGCCCATTTCCTGAAACAAAGTAGATATGATATTGATTACTGATTGCCTTAGAACTAATTATTGATGGCCTTATTGATTAATTTGAAGCAACAAAGACCCGAATTCTGGTCTTGGATCTGCTGAGTCAGATTTGGTGTCCTTGGGCAGTTCGTTACCTCTTCACTCGAAGACACAGTTGTCTCATTAGTAACATGGAAAAAGGAATGCCCACCTCACAGGGTTGTTGTGAGGTTTTAATGAGATGTATAAACTCCCCAGGTTCCTACTAGTTCCCAGATTGTGGGGGGAACACTTTATCATGTAAATGACTAGAAAAATGGGAGCTCACCCTCCAAATTCCATAAGAATGCAACAGCCTCTGATTCTAGGTTAGATCCCTTCTTCAGTCTGTTTCCTCCTTTCTTCACCCCTTCCCAATTGAGACCTCATTCCCCTCACCCAAGTGGTTACACCTGTCTCTTTATGGATCTCTCCCAGCCATGTCTCTTTCTTTCACAGCAGGTTTTCTCTATAGCAGATTTTTTCCATTCTATTCTCCTGCTCATTTCTTCGTGGCTCCTCAAAGTGGGTCTCACCTCTTTGTCACAGTATTCAAGACCCTCCATACTCTGCCTGGCCTACCTTTTTACTCTGTCCCCATATTTTTTCCTGTAGCCCCTCAAATAATTTACATTTGCCTTTTCCCAAATCTTCATTAGGAAGACATCTTCGGGCTCAGTATCAGCAGATGTATATTCTGGCCCTTGTTTGGCTGCCGCCTGACCTACACACTGCTTCCTTTCTCCGAGCCTGCCTTCGTTTCTCTATCTGAAACATCAGGATTGGATAAATTATCTCAGGCCTTTTAAGAGTTAAGGCATTTTAATCAAATTTGATAGTCTCTCAGGTGGTCAAGATTTCTTTTTCTCTTTTTCCTCTCTCATCAAACATAGCACACAAAATCACAGATCCCCTAATATTTGCATGCAGACTCTCACACAGGTATACACTCACTTGTATGCACTGACATGTGTTTTTACACACCCACACACACAAAACACATCCTCACATATACACTTAAATACTCCCTCATGAACTCTAGGACTCACACTTGTTTGAACACACTCTTACACACATACTAAGTCTAGTCTCTCTTGTTTATCACTGAATCCCTAGCACTTAGAGCAAACCACCCAGCAAATCAAAACTCATCTATGGAATTAATCAGTAAACACTGACACAGACCACACCCATATGCACAAGCAATCAAATGTTCACACTTAGGGACAGGGTATTTGCTAATCTGCATTAACACACCAGCACACTCACTACCACCAATGTTTTCACATATAGAGCTTCATGGTCCCTTCCAGGAGTTCAGGAAAGGGAGATCCTTTTCCTACATGTTGCCCTGAAGGCTCCCTTATTGGTATCAGGTTTGGCTCCAGGAACATCCAAGGAGTGTAGTCCAGGTGTCATGGATACTTGATAGCTTTCTATGTGGACAGTGCTTGGTAGAAGTTTGACCCTTTATCAAATGATATCCCACTTGATTCTCTTAGCAGAGGTGACAGAGACCTGGAGAGGAGGGCCATCTGCCCAATGTCAGAAAGCCAGCTGGGAAGTGACTCAGCCACCAGAACTTTCACTGTCCCATCCAGGACTCTCTCTATTGACTCTCCCAATGACTGTTTTAAGAGGATTATTTATTCTTTAGTTGTTTCCTGCTCTAATTTATTTATTTCTGTATCTTTTTTTTTAATCTCCTGTTTCAGCCAGCAAAGAGTTGAGTTTCAGTAGGGAGTGATGGAGGCCAAGTTCACTGTCAGAAAAAAAATTTAAAAGTACTTTCCTGTAAATCCCAGCCAAGATTCCTGCCACATGTAGTAAGAACTTAACAAACCTGCATGTACCCACCTTCATAAAGAACCAAGTTACAAAAGAAAGCATTAATAAAGTTAATATCTACTTTAGAGAACAGAGTAAGGGCCCTGGACATATACTTAGCCAACTAATTAAAAAATGATTCATTCTGTTTTATGATTTTTAAAAATTTGCCTCATTATTCGATTCTTGGACAAAACAGATGAAGTGCACACTCCAGTTGTGTTGGCTTTGGGATGACTGGTGAGTTTGTGGGTCAGTCTGAACTGTTTTTTTTTTCCCCATTATGGGACAACTGGAGACTCCACTTGGGGCTCTGAGGAGTGCAGGCCTGACTGTAGCCTTGCTTGCATCTCTCTTCACTGACTCTAGCAGCTCTCAGTGACACAGTGATAAGGTTGTATGGCAAGACCACTAATTTCAGAGTCAGACTGACCTCTTTGAATACCAGCTTCATCCCTTAGTGGCCATATGACTTTGGCCACTTAACCTCATGGGTCTCCGTTTTTTTTCCCTATCATCCATGCTAAGGCTATTGATACTCCTGCCTTGGCAGGTGATTGCAAGAATCAAGACCAGTATACAGGAGAATCCAAGATGGCGGCATAAGTAAACACCTACACTGCTGCCTCGCACAAAAATTTCAAAACTACAACTAAAAGACAGAACAGACATCATCCAGAACCACAGGAAAGCTGGCTGAGTGGAAGTTCTACAGCTAGAGGGAAGGAGAGGGGCTCATGGAGACCCAGAGGAGCTGCAAAAAGTTGAGGTACGGAGACGTGCACGTGGAGAGAGTGGGTGCCGGAATACCTGGCTGGTTTTCTCTGGCAGGAGGAAAACAGAGACTCTCAAAGGCATTGAACCCCTTATCTTATGACACTAAACCCCAGATCCAGCCAAAACTCATACGGGGGGAGTTTGGACTGTGAAAAGGGAGAGGTGCATGGAAATTTAGGAAAGTCGCAAAAGATCAGAGGCCTGGTGGTGCGCATGGCACTGAACAGAGGACAGACTGCTGATTGTGCCGTTGGCTTTTGTGAAAGGGCGGAAGACAGACCCTCCCAACTGTGCCACTTCTGACTCCACTAAGCCCCTGTTTCGGGTGAAACCCTGGGGACCTAGACTCGTGTGGTCCTGGAGCACAGAGGAGCCGGAAAGGCAGCAGTCTAGAGGCACTGCAGGTGCACTCGCACAAGGACCACTCCAGTGATTACCCAGTCACATGAGACACAGGGGCTGTGGAGGGCGGGGCTGACTGGAAGGCAAGGGGGTCCCTTAAGCCCTGAGACTCCACCCATCCCAAGCTCAACAGAGAGGCTTCTGCTGTTTTGCAAGTCTGATATCATAAGGCTGAAATCAACACAGAAGTTCTCCAGGCATAGTGAAAATGCCCAGACAAAGGAAGGGATCACAAACAAAAGAAATGGAGGGAAAAAAAACGACTGGATATAGAGTTCAAAACCACCCTTATAAGGTTTTTCAAGAATATGCTAGAAAAGTTGGATAAAGTTAGTGAGAGCCAAGAGGAGATGAAAAAGGACCAACTAGACATGCAAAAGATCCAACTAGAGATGGAAAAGGTCCAACTAGAGATGAAAAAGGACCAACTAGAAATTAAACATACACTGACTGAAATAAAAAATATTATACAGAGTCCTAACAGCAGACTAGAGAAAGGCAAGAATCAAGTCAAAAATTTGAAATATAAAGAAGCAGAAAACATTCAACTGAAAAAGCAAGAAGAAAAAAGAATCCAAAAATGTAAAGATAATGTAAGGAGCCTCTGGGACAGCTTCAAGCGTACCAACATCAGAATTGTGGGGGTGCCAGAAGAAGAGAGAGAGCAAGATACTGAAAACCTATTTAAAGAAATAGGACTGAAAACTTCCCACATCAGGTAAAAGAAATAGATTTACAAGTCCAGGAAGCACACAGAACCCCATATAAAAGGAATCCAAAGAGGACCACACCAAGACACATCATAATTAAAATACCAAGAACAAAAGACAAAGAGAGAATATTAAAAGCAGCAAGAGAAAAACAGTTCATTACCTACAAGGGAGCACCCATACAACTGTCAGCTGATTTCTCAACAGAAACGATGCAGGCCAGACGGGAGTGGCAAGAAATATTCAACATGATGAATAGTAAGAACCTACAACCAAGAATAATCTATCCAGCAAAGCTATCATTCAGGATTGAAGGGAAGATAAAGAGCTTCACAGAGAAGAAAAAGCTAAAGGAGTTCATCAACTCCAAACTAGTATTATATGAAATGCTGAAAGGTACTCTTTTAGAAGAGGAAGAAGAAAAAGGTAAAAGCCAAAAAATTATGAACAACAAATACATATCTATCAACAAGTGAATCTAAAAATTAAGTGAATTAAAAATTTGATCAACAGAATAAACTGGTGAATATAATAGAATCTAGAGCACAGAAAGGGAGTGGACTGATAATTTTCAGGGAGAAAGGGGTGAGGGGTGTACAGGGAGAGACTGGACAAAAATCATACACCTATGGATGAGGTTAATGGGAGGAAGGTAAGGGCAGAGGGAAGGGTGGGAGCTGGGTGGAGGGGTGCTATGGAGGGGGAAAAAAGAGAAACAAATGTAATAATCTGAATAATAAAGATTTAATTTAAAAAAGACCAATATACACAAGGATCCTGACACATAATAAGTACTTGAGAAATGATAGAGACCATCAGATTAACAAATCTGGTACTTGATTCCATTCTGCCTCAGATTTCTAGAGGGAGGTTTTATGAAGTGATGGGTTAGATGTAGGAGAGGGAAAGAAGAGGGTCATATCTAGTTCTATAATGGATTTGGAAAATTCCAACCCCTCTCTGGGTCTCTATCACCCCATCTGGATATCCCTAAGAGGTTCCCAGTCCTGTGAACTCTCTGTTCACCAAGGGTTAAGACTGGATCTTCTCCTTTCTCTACCTCAGGAAAGGAGGAAGGTCAGATACCCAGTAGATGTTCAAAGATACCTTAGCTGACTGACCTTGACCACTGCTGGTTAACCAGTCCCAGAGAAATGATGGAAACCAACTCAGGTATATGCAAGTCTCGCTGTGTACATTGAGTAAGAGAGACTCATGAGTATATAATTAAGAAACAACTTTTATGGATTACTCAGCAGAGCTGAATCTCTTCCATCCTGTTTCATGAAACTTGAACTTGATCAATGACTTCTGTTTTCTCTTAGGCAATAAGAAGTTTCCCATTTATTTAAACTCAGAAAACATTTTTTTTTCTGCTCAGTTATTAACATGTCTTGTCCCCTGTACTACTCTTACTACTGTTAACAATAATCCTATATAATAAAAGCCTAATATGCTAAGTGTCTGGTTGTCCAGTCATCCATTCAACCATTCAAAGCATAATATGCTAAGGCTGCTCAACCAATCACTATGACATTCACTGACCACCAGGGAGCAGATTCTCTGACCAGTAGGTTAGCTTGCTGCTGAGGTCCAGCTGATCGGGACTCAGTGAGATGGGCCAGACATGCCATGGAGCCCTTCTGCAGTCCTTCCCCAGCTGGCCAATCTCCCACATCCCTCCCCAGCCCTGATTGTGGATGGGTGGGTGGGAGGTAATCAACCAAAAACTATCCTATATAATAAAAGGCTAATATGCAAATTGACTGAACCATGGAATGATTGGTTGCTATGACATGCACTGACCATCAGAGGGAAGGTGCTCAATGAAGGAGCTGTCCCATGGTGGTTAATGGACTCTCACAGGGGAAGCATTACTCAGCCAGAAGCCTGGCTCACACTGTGAGCACAGCTGCGGTGGTGGATCCTCTTCCACCACTGCAGCAGTGTTAAGTATGTCCTACTGCCAGCTTAGGCCTGCATGGGGAGTGGGCCTAAGCTGTCAGTTGGACATCCCCCAAGGGCTCCTGGACTGCAAGAGGACACAGGCTGGGCTGAGGAACCTTTCCTCCCCCAAGTGCATGAATTTCATACACTGAGCCTCTAGTAGTAGAAATAAACTTCAAACTTCACTTTGTCTTTTTCTTACTATCCACTTGAACCTGGGACTGCTGCTGGCCAGTCTCCTGCAGGGAGAATGAGACTCAGTTTCTTCTTCTTTTTTTCTATCTTGAGTATCAATTTTCCTCCTTTATTTTGCTAATTGTTGTGGATTTCTTGTCTCTGCATTGCAAGAAACCAAGGGAGGGAGAGGAGGAGAGGAAGACAGGAAAGTTCTACCTAACTAGCATAGACTTGAAGACCCAGGGTCAATACTCTCTGAGCTTGGCAGGCATGTAACCTTGATGGTTCTCTCAGGGGGTGTTTTTGTGGGTTCTTTGGAGAAAATCTATTCCTCCTTCCCAACAGGTGATCCCTTGATGTGGGTAAATACTTTTCTACTTCAACTGGCTGCTTCTGACTTCTCTCAGCCTCAAGGCATCTGCTAGCACCACCAGCCTCTCTCTGCTGAGCTCTTTCTTCTGGCCACATTGTCTTCTGACAGGATCTAGGATGAGCTACCATCTCCTTCTTGTGTGGCCCAGATTGGATTCAGGGGAAACACTTCTGTATCCTCTGCTTGATAAACTCTGAGGATGTGATTACTCCAGTGCAGTAACTTCTCTTTACTCTGTTGTTAGAATAGCTGATCAGCCAGTTTCTTGCCTTTAAATTTAGCAGTGTGAGCCAGATTCCAGACCAGTGTACCCCCACAAATATAGGAAAAACACCAAGATCTCCAACTATCCCATTAAGATCACTTTTCTTGGTCTTGAGTTAAGTGAGGGAGTGGATAAAGATGTACATGTACAAGCTCTTTCCAGAAATTCCCTATCTAATCTTGGCTCTGTTCTTGGCCTCTTCTACCTCTTTCATATTCCAGAGGTGGGTGGTCACCAAAGAACCACAAAAGCGGTTTTCAACACCACCTTTTTCAGCCCTTGCCTGGTGGTCTTGCATTTTACTTGGGGATGTGTTATAGATTATCTTGGGGCCTCCCATGAAGTTTGAAATAACATAGTTAAGTTTTAAGATTTTCTTTCCATTTAAAAATATTTTTCAAGGCAACACTTTGAGATAGATATTGCTATCTCCATTTAAGAGCTGATAAACAAGTTCAGAAAGGCTGAGAAATTAACTCAAAGGCATACAACTTGTTGGAATAAAACACCAGTTTAATCAGATTTCAAAACCTGAGACTGAAGCTTCACCTCTGTAGCAGTGAGGGGCCAACATGACATTTGAGAGCCCATCATATAGTCAGCAAGAATATGAGCTAAGACATCAGCATAAAATTGCAGGTGACTGTCAGCCACTTATTAATCTTAAAACATGTTCTTACTCATGAACTCTTTTGATGGGAAGTCATCCAGTATAAAACTCTTTCAGGGAATTGCTTTGGAAAAACCTAGCAAGTCGACAAGTTCTCTTGTGCTTCACCCCAACATTGATCTCCTTTTCCCAGAGTCTCTGCAAAACTTTATTTATTTATTATTTTTCTTTTTTTTAGTTCTTCTGATTATTATATTGGAGAGAAACCTCCATTAACACCATCTTTTTCATCACCACCACCACATATTTAAAAAGTGTTAATTTTGCCCTAGCTGGTTTTGCTCAGTGGATAGAGCATTAGCCTGTAGACTAAATGATCCCAGATTCCATTCCAGTCAAGGGCATAAGCCTGGGTTGCAGACTCAATCTTCAGTAGGAAACATGCAGGAGGTAGCCAATTAATGATTCTCTTGCATCATTGATGTTTCTATCCCTCTTTCACTCTCCCTTCCTTTCTAAAATCAATAAAAAAATAAAAATAAAATGTTAATTTGTTAATTAGCATCTTCTTTACTCTTATTCATCTTCTGTGCAATAGTTCTTAGTAAATACTGTTGTTTAGTAGAGGTTAGCTGAATTAATTGGCTGAACATAGTTCATTTGCGAGTAGGTTTGGAGTTCAGGGAAAATGTTGAGAAGGAAAGAAAATGTGTAGCTAATGTGGGCTGTCACATCAACCAAGAAGGGCTCAGCTCTAAGTCCTCACTCCCTGGGATATCCTGGATGAGTCATTCTCTGTCAGCTTTAATTTTCTCCTCTGACCAATGGGGATGAGGGTCCCCATCTTGTCGGCCTCATGGGGAGTGTAAGATGAACCTCAGAGGAGATCAGAGATGTGAAAAGGAATGAAGGAGTATCAAATGTATGGGTTTGGTCTGGGAAAACAAAGCTTCTGAGTCAGCCTGACAGGCCAGGCGGCTCAGACAGCGGGCTGGGAGGACCCAGAGAACCACCGTGGCCTTTGTGGGTCTCAAACAGAGGCCTCTACTTTCTGGGATAAATTATCCACAAGGCAGAGGCGTCAGGCCTGTCTGCTCCCAGTCTGGCCTTCTTGGCCATCTTACTTTATGAGACATAAATTCCCAAGACTCACTAGTCATTTTTAATCTTCATCAGTGTTTATTTTTCAGTTCTGTCCCCCTTTTTTTCTACCTTGGTATTTTATAGGGTTATGGGCCAGAAGGGCAGAATGCAGCTACAAATCTCCCAGCTCTCTGTGCTGAGACAGTGGGACACAGGGAGTGAGCTGCAGTGGTCTGAAGCAGAGATGCCCCAAGAAGCTTTAGCCAGACTGGAGGCACTGCCTTGGTGCCTTTCCTAGGGAGTAGGCTCTGAAGTTCACTCTCCTGTAGTACCCAGACCTCACAATTCAGAAGCAAATGGACCGAGTAGCATGCTCACGTAGAGAGAACACAGGCATGGCACTGGACTCATCATCATCACTTGCTGCTGGGTGGTATTGACTAAACTATGGAGTGTCTCTTAGCCTGTGTGCCTCTCTTTTTAAATGGAAGTGACAGGGTGGGTGGGAAGAGATCAAACAAGAATTTGTATGCATAGATGCATAACCCATGGATACAGACAATAGGAAGGCTTGGGGCAGTGGGTGGGGGCTAGGGGAGCAGGAGAGGGCTAGAAGGGGTAATGGGGAGAAAAAAGGACATATGTAATACTTTCAACAATAAAGATTTTAAAAATAAAATAAAATGGAAGTGACAATACTTCATTATTATGACTCAACCGAAATGATCAAGAGGTCTGACACACTGTCTGGCTAGCATACGACATTCAGTACAGAGAATTCTACATCAATTCAGTACAGAGAATTCTACATCTCCTCTCTTCAGAGGCCTGTGGTTGTGATGTAATGAACTTATCATCTGATCTTCTTCTAGAACCTCTCAAATGTGAGCTCATTGAGGGCAGGGACTTTGTCTGTCAGACACCTTGGCATCTAGTGTAGTGCCTGACATATTATACATTCAATGAATATTGACTGAATGATGGATGAAGCCAAGTCCTCTGTGTAATTCCTGTCAGTAGGGAGGAGTCTCATTCAAGAGAACATTGTCACAGACACATAGAGGCATTCAGAGTGAAAGGACTTTGGAACAACATGCAGCTAGAGAGTTTCACTATTGACAAGAAGGCCTTAGGTTCAGGAAGGAAGAGGGGGTTGTCCAAGATTCATCAGAAGTTATGGGGAGGCTTGGGGCTGGAACCCACGCCTTCTGATTTCCTATCTGGGGTTCTTTGTAATAGACTATACTGTTAGTCATCTGTTTAAGGTTGAAGGAAGAGGTAAAGAACTAAGTAAAAGACAAAGCTAAGAAAAAGAATCTAAGGAAAAGAAGGCATTTCTGCTCAAGAAGAGAGAGAGAGGAAGAGGGAGAGAGAGAGAGAGAGAGAGAGAGAGAGAGAGAGAGAGAGAGAGAGAGAGAGAGATTGAGAGAATGTCAGGTTCTTAGGACTGGGACTGATAAGGAAATCAGTCCCAAACAGATTGTGTCACATGACCAAAAAGCTGAGTGTTTCTGCAGCACAGAGCCCTGCCCTGGCTCTTGGGCTCAGCAGTGCACTTGACCTTTGTCCATACAGCTCACAGTGGTCACATAGTGCAGGTGGGAAAGCTTAAACTTCCACCAGAAGCCAACCCATATTGCCTGTTTCATCCTGACTAGCAAGTCCTTATGTTTTCCTCATAACCTACACAATGATGCTACTGCCATGGCTCTTCCTAATGTTACTGTTACTACTACAAAAGTGTATTTTTTTTTATGTGCCAGGCACTATCCTAAGTAGTTTACATGTATTAACTCAGTTAATACTTATAACCAACCCCATTATATAAAGGAGGACAAGGAGGTTAAATGACCTGCTCATGATCATTCCCTCAATACAGAGAGAAACCAGCCTTTAAAGCTCAGCCATTGCACAGGGTTTGAAACCTGGCACGACTTCCGCCTTGCTCCTGCTGTCCATCTAGATGCCACATTACTTTCATTGAACATTCCCAAATTCTTCTGCTTTATTCAGATGTGCTTTGACCACACTTCCCACTTTTCATGTTTGCAATAAAATACTTTCCAGGTTTTGTGCTAGGAGCTGAGATACAGAGACAAGAAAAGGTGTAGCCAAATGGGCAGACTGATATTTAAATGGGATATTGGAAGACTGTGCTTTAAGATCCTGGGAGAAATGCAGCCTGAGTGTGTGAGGAGCTAGAGCAGCATCTGGAGAAGAAGGTGAGACATCTGAGCTGGTCCTGAGGTTGAGTGAGCACTAGAAGGGGGAGAGGACATTCCCGCTGGGGGAACAAGGGCAGCAGATTGATGTGCTGCTGCCATGTGGAGTACTGGGGGAAACAGTGGGGCTCACAACAGAGAGGGCCAGATGTGAGACTGGAAAGGGACTTGGGGTCAAGTCTGGGGCTGTAGCTTGGGGGCACTCACCTGTGTGAGGACTTCAAGAATGAATGAATGGCCCAGCCAGCATGGCTCAGGGGTTGTGCATTGACCAATGAACCAGGAGGTCATGGTTCAAATCCACGTCAGGGTACATACCTGGTTGCAGGCTCTATCCCCAGTGTGGGGCGTGCAGGAGGCAGTGATCCATAATTCTCTCTCATCATTGATGTTTCTATCTCCCTCTCCCTTTCTCTGTCTGAAATAAATAAAAATATATTTAAAAAAAAAGAATTAAAGAACATCCTTTCTCCCATGTTGTCTAGCACATAGAAGGTGTTTAGTAAAACCAGCAGATTTGTTGATAAAAGATGTTGTTGAAACTTCTCTATAGCACCAAGCAAAATACTGGGGTTCTTTCTGTTGGAGGCCCAGCTCTGCCACAGCAGAGAAAACTTTCTTTCTGCCCTCAATTTTCTTCAAGTTGGGATTTCACTCCTTCTGGCTGCTGCTGATGGTCCTGGCTCTGGGATGTGTTGGGCTAAGAATTTCTGCCAGCCCCTGGGCTTCTTATGAAATCTGAGATTCAGGCCAGGCCCAGTTTCCTGACACATGCCTAAATCACTTCCACTGCTCCACAGTCTACCCGCCTTTCCACCACTCACCACGGCCAGAGGGGTCTGTGGCCAAGTTGGGAAGGATCAAATCTCCCAACTCCAAATCCTGGAAGATGTGGGGTTAGGACCAGGCCTGTGGGAGTCCAGGGGTCCACTCTCATCCCTGTAGGAGAACTTCCCAAGTGTGCAGCCGCCCGCAGGCAGCTTTAATGACTCTGGGGCCTACTCACAGACATCAGCTCTCAGTTTTATTTTGCTATTTATAGTTACTTGTAAAATAAATAACACATTGGATTGAAGGCTGTTAACTTGGTTCTTGCTGCCTGCCAAGGGCCTTGGGAAGCCTGCTTGGGTGTGAGCACTCTGAGCGTTCTATGAAGAAGCTGAATGCTCTTCCTCTCTTCCTGGTTTATAGCACTCTTTCCATCTGGCTGTGTTCACACCTGAGGCCTGTTGCTCCCTCTGGCAGCCTCGCTCAGAACTGGCTAAGGCCTCCCAGTCTTTCTTTATCCCAGAAGTCAGGGTATACTCTTGCATCTCTCACTATCTTAGTATTTCAAATCTATTTTTTTTAAAGCCTAGTCTATTAAAACCTAAGAATACTCAAGCTGTAAATTGTGAGAAATTTGGGATTCTGAAACTTAGAAATATGGAATACTGAAATATTGAATGAGCCTAGCTGGCATGGCTCAATGGTTGAGCATTGACCTATGAATCAGAAGGTCATGGTTCAATTCCCAGTGAGGGCACATGCCCGGGTTGTATCCTCAATGTAAGATGTGCAGGAGGCAGCCAATCAATGATTCTCTCTCATCATTGATGTTTCTATCTCTCTCTCCTTTCCTCTCTGAAATCATAAAAATACTAGAGGCCTGGTGCATGAAATTCTGTGCATGGAGGGGTGTGTCCCTCAGCTCAGCCTGCACCCTCTCCAAACTGGGATCCCTCTCACAATCCAGGACTGCTGGCTTCCAACTACTTGCCTGTTTACCTTTCTGATTGCCCCTAACCACTTCTGCCTGCCATCCCTAACCACTCACCTTACAGTCTGATTGATGCCTAACTACTCCCCTGCCAGCTGGATTGCCCCTACCTACCCTCTGTGGCAGGCTTGGTCACTAATAACTGCCCTCCCCTGAATGCCTGGTCCCCCCAACTGCCCTTCCCTGCAGGCCCAGTCGCCCCTAACTCTACTCCTCTGCCAGCCTGGTTGCCCCTAAATGCCCTCCCCTGCTGGCCTGGTCACCCTTAACTTCCCTCCTTTGCAGACCTGGTTCCTCCCAACTGCCCTCTGCTGCTGGCCATCTTGTGGTGGCCATCTTCTGTCCACATGGGGGCAGTCATCTTTGACCACATGGGGGCAGCTATCTTGTGTGTTGGAGTGATGGTCAATTGCATATTATTCTTTTATTAAATAGGATTAGATAGAATAGAAGCCTGGTGCATGGGTAGGGGCCAGCTGGTTTGCCCTGAAGGGTGTCTTGGATCACGTGGGGGTTCCCTTGGGGCATGGGGAAACCTGGGCAAGGGGCCTGTGGTGATTTGCAGGCTGGCCACGCCCCTGGGCAACCCAAACAGAGGCCCTGGTATCTGGGATTTATTTATCTTCTATAATTGAAACTTTGTAGCCTTAAGTGGAGGCCAAGGCAGGCCAGGGCAGGCAGAAAGCTCGGCTTCCTCCATTGCCAGGTAAACCCAAACCTCCTACTCTCTCTGTGGTGGCAGCCATCTTGGTTGGGTTACTTTGCATATTAGCTCCTGATTGGCTGGTGGGCATGGCTTGTGAATGTAGCAGAGGTTGCTGTCAATTTGCATATCATTCTTTTATTAGATAGGTTGTTAAAAATATTGAATGATAAGCATATTTAGTAGTAAGGAGCTCAGCTTAAATTTAGGCCTCTGTCTATTACTGAGGTTTAGACAAAGTTGAGCTCACTAAGCGATGTATATCAGTGGGCTGAGGTTGACCTAGTGATGCTCAATACTAGGCAGGTAGACCTGGCAGGAAAGTGAGGAAGGGTAATCCATTTCCTTTCTTCACCATCCTTTATATTTCTATTTATTAAATGACCCAGTGAGAAGCCAGAAGATACAACCTTCCAGCTGACCAGATGTATTCATGGGGACATGTGAGATACCTGTTAGGAATTCGGGGCATATGGGGCAGGAACCAGTACAAATTTGAGTTATTACTATATGTAACCTCATTTATTTCCTGCAGAAATTCAAGTTATACTTAGAATTCTACACTCTTATGGCTTTAGAATGTAACACTCTCAAGTTCTTAGAATTTTAGGCTCCCAAATATTTAGACTAGAATCTGGAATATTAAATTGCTAGAACCTTAGAATTCTAGGATATCATAGCCTGAAGGAGTCTGAGAATTAATCTAATTCTTTCGGAGAGCCTGGGCTACCAAAGACCCATTGTGAGCTATTGAAACTTTTGTTGACTATCACAACACCCAAGGCTTGTGCTAGGCATGGTGATAGATGAAGGAGGGCAAAGCAGTAGCACATGGTCACCACTAGCAGGAGACACTTAAGCAGGACCTCCATTTAATGCTGCTCAGTGCAGTTAATGTTCATATTAAGAGAGATTCCCAACCCAGTGTCCTCACTTTATGCTGAGAAAACCTCAGACGGGTCTGAGAGAAGAAAAGTGATTAGTCCAGTTTGGAACAATCAGTTAGTGACAGATCAGATCTGGACACCGACCCATGTTTTCTGACTTCAGCCAGTTGTTTCCCTTTCCCTTCCTGGACTGAGGTCACTCATTTCATTCCTTTGACAGCTTTATGGGAAGCAGTTAGCTTATCACTGGCCTATTTAGTAAATGGAAATATAAAGAATAAAGAAAAAATAGATTGCATGCTGGGATCTCTGAATAAAACTCTGCAGTTAATACAGGGAAAAGCTGTGAATTTTACCCATCTGTGGCCCATTGTCTCTGTCACAGACCAATTCCTGTTCTTGATGGGCTGAACCAAGACCACGGTCATAAAGCAAGGCCCCAGTCTGGTAACAGACCAACCCTTGACCTTGGCAAAAGCCTAAGTCTGGATATCAGTAACAAAATAAGAGAAAATATTTAGTGAGAAAATGAGAACACAGGCCATGTTTTGTTCTGAGCAGAATACAGGGTATTTTCTCTACTGAGCAGATTTTCTGATGTTGGGACAAGACAATGGGCTCTGGAGTTCCCCAGAGAAGAGCCTCCTGGTTTCATGCTTAGGGGGTTTCCAAGAAGAAATCTTTCCCACCAAGCACATTCCAGATTTCTTTGTCAATGTAGATAAGAAGTGACTTATCTGATCAGTGAATCTGGGCAGAAGTTCTGGGCATGTAGAGCTCAGCACTATTATATTCCTTATCTTGGGAGATATCTACCCACAGGAAGTAACTCTTTGCTGGTGCCTTGGGCCCTTGTAGCCTGGGGTGGTCCCTGGTCTAGTGTGCTCTACCTGGTTGCACAAGTCTTATCTATTTATGGGGATCATTTAATAGTACTGCGCAAGTCAGGGTAAGCTAACTTTTGAACCAACAGCTCCCATATTCCAGTGGCATTATGTAATAAAACTTAGTTTCTTGGTCATGATACTGACAATTGTGGGAAGGATCCAAGATTCTTCTGTGCAGCTTTCCCATCTTCTAGATCTGTTTTTCTCAACCATGATATTGCAATCCCTTTCCTCTGGAACATTTAGAAGTAACTGTAGACATTTTAGTTTTCACATTGGCAAATGGGGTTGCTATTGGCATCCAGTAGGTACAGATCAGAGATGCTTCTAAATATTCCAAAATACATAGGACAGCCCCTGCATCAACGAATTATCTGACCCAAAATGCCTATAGTGCTGAAGTTGAAAAATCTCATCCTAGGGATTTCTTGAGGCATCCCATCAGCAGATGAAGAAAAGGAAGAGTAATAGAAAATTACATGTGAGAAGAGTGGCTTACAATATTTTTGCCCACAGTCCATTGTCTAGAACTAAGTCACATGACAGCACCTAACAGTGAACAGTGCTGAAAAATGTCATCCAGTTGATGGACAAAAAGAGGAGTAAAAAAGCATGTTTGCTGACTAGTATCTGTCACAAGACACATTTGTCTCCAACTCTAACCTATACAGATACCATTTTGACCTCTTTCTATATTCTCTTTTAATTCTTAAACCATTCATACTGAATCAATTATAGAGTCAAATACTGACTAAGGCAAAAATTCTCTAACTCTCTGGTCCTTTGTTTGCTCATCTACAACATGGAGGTAATGAAATTGACCTCACAGAGGTTGCTGTGAGGGTTTCTCCTGCTCTATCTTTACCTACATGAGAAGTGACCCCTCATTCTTCCACTCAGAAGAAAATTATGAGGTAAGCCCTTTCAGAAAATGAAATTTCATCCTGATCACAAGAGAGGAGAAAAATGTTTGCAAGAAGTTTTCACATCTAGGGCAGGATTCCAAAATAATCTTCAGTGACTCAAATTTTCTTTGAAAATGAAAATGACTTCAGAAAATGAGCCTTGACTGAGAGATGGGACACTGGACTTCTAGTTTTAGTTCTGTCCCTCTATCTGCAGAGCTTTGGACACATTCTCTCCTGGACCCTTAGGGTCTTTGTTAAGCAGTGGGCAAAGGTGACTTTCATTCTAGCTCTAAGGCTCAATGTGAACTTATGGGCACCCTGGATTTTCCTCTCTTTGCCTCCCTCTCTCCCTTAGGTCGACCCTCCCCCTCTTTTTTCCTAATCTTCACCCGAGGATATTTTTCCATTGATTTTTTTTAGAGAGAGTGAAAGATAGAGATATTGATGTGAGAGAAACACATTCTTTGGTTGCCTCCTGCATGAAACAAATGTGTCTTATGAGATATACTATTCAGCAAACCTACTTTTTTACTCTTCTTGGCCTGGACCAAGGAGGATCCTGCAACCTAAGTATGTGCCTTTGACCAAATAAAACCTGGGAGCCTTTGGTCTGTAGGCCAAGTGCTCCCTTTTCTTGCCGTTCATATCCATCAAAGAATGGGATCTTGTTTATAAAGAGTAGTTTAATGATCATCTTCCCTCCTGGGGAACCCAGTTGGTGGAGGGAAGTTCTCAGGAGGTTGCCATAAATAACCAAGCTCTTATTCTCACATTCTCAGAATGAAGTTTCAGTATGATTGATGTAGCCCATTTGGGCAAAATTGGGAGCTCAGAGAATGCTCCTGGCAGGTGTATAGGCACATTAACCCAAGCTTGCCTGGGAGCCAAGGTCTCAGATACTCTTCCATGGCCTGTTCAAGAGCCTCAAAGAAGAGGCAGAGAGTTTTAGGTGAGGTGAGAAGTGAGAGGTCCATCAGTGGGCATGAAGAATAAAAGCTAGACTTTCCTATGGAATCCTTACAAGGATTTCCCTGTCATTCTCCTCCTCCCAGAACATCAAGAACAGAACTCAGCATACAGCAGGCATCATTAAAACCTACTTGACTTGATATGGCTTGTTTTTTGGTCAAGTCTAAACAATTGTGCATTAAAAAAATACATAGTGGGAAAACATGAGGCACAAGTGGTGTCTGTTCTCCCTACTCAGCCACACTAAAATGCTGAAAGGAGGAGTGAAAGAGGGAGAAAGAATGTGGGGGAAGTGCCTGAGACAAAACTCTGCTGACTTCAAGATCTGGCTGACCCAAGTCTTAATCCCCCCAAGAGAGATGTCATTAAAGACTTGTTGATTTAGCTCAATATGCAGCCTGAAGCTTTCTGGGCCCAGGGCTGCATCTACCCACTTCCCATTTATAAGCCTCTTCCCCACCCCTCTGGTCTGGGCCAACAGCAAGGCTCCCCCATCCAGCTTCTCTGCTGGACTTTCTGAGTAAGTGATTGCTCTGCAGCTGCTAACAATTGGGATCAGATACTTCCTTCCCAGGTAAATAAACATCCCAGCCAAAGCCAATCTTCACTGCAGCTTCGAAACACCCCACCCCCAAGTCAGCACAAGAAGATATATGAGGAGAGAGAGGAAAATTTGTTATAATTATAGTGGGAAGTGCAATATCATAGAAGGAATACTCCCTTGACTTGACTTCTCCCCTAACTTAATCTGAGTGAGAGAGGAGGTTCCAAGGGAGAGACCCCTAGAGATTGGGAGTGTCCACGGGAAGAGGAGGCTGGCAGTTTACTCGTTGGTTAGATGCTTGCTGAGGTGCTGAATCTGCAGGCCCATCCCAGACCTGCAATAGAGCACAGAAGAACAGGAGAGAAAGTTCTAAGAGCAGCTTGACCTGTGACCACTAGAATTTGAGGGCACACATGAACCAGAGATTGATGCTTGCTTCTTTAAAAAGTAGCTCTATCCCTAACTGATTTGGCTTAGTGGATAGAGCATTGTCCTGAGAACCAAAGGGTCCCAGGTTCCATTCCAGTCAAGGGCACATGCCTGGGTTTTTGGGTTCAATCCCCAGTAGGGGGCATGCAGGAGGCAGCCAATCAATGATTCTCTCTCATCATTGGTGTTTCTCTCTCTCCCTCTCCTTTCCTCTCTGAAATCAATAAAAATATTTTTTAAAAAATAGCTTTATTAAAAATATTTGATCTACTGCACATATTAAATTGTAGTATTTCATGTTGGCATATGTATGTATGTATTCATGAACCATCACTACAATGAAGATAATGAATAGATCCATCATCCCCAGTTTTCCTTTGTAAAAGTTTGCTCCTTTGTAAATTACTCCCCTCATCTCATCCTATACCTCATCTCCCCAGGCAACCATTGATCTGATGGCTGTTACTATAGAATTAACTTGCATTTGTTGGAGTTTTCTGTAAGTGGAATGATACAAGACATACTCTTTATTTGTCTAGCTTCTTGCACTCAGCATAAATATTTTGAGATTCATCTGTGTGCAATGTGTATCACTAGCTCATTCTTTTTGTTGCTGAGCAGCATTCCATTGTATGTATATACAATTTATCCTCTCATCAATCAGTGGAATTCTGGGTTGTTTCCAGTTTGGGGCTATTACAAATAAAGCTGCTATGTTTACTCATGTACAAGTCTTTTATAGACATGCTTTCATATGTCTTCAGTGGAATGGTTACATCATATGGTAGCTCTACATTTTAAGAAAATGTGAAACTGTTTTCTGAAGTAGTCCTACCATTTTATATTCCCACCAGCAGTGTAAAAGAGTTCCAGTTCCTCCACATCCTTGCTAACACTTGGCGTGATCAGTTTTTATAGCCATTTTCATATGTAGTGGTATAATATTGTAGTATTAAAATTACTAATGATGACGGTCATCTTTTCATGTGTTTATTTGCTAGCCAAATAGCTTCTTTGGTGATACATTTTCAAATATTTTATCCATTTTTATTGCTTATTTTCTTTTTATTGAGTTTTGGAAGTTCTTTATAGATTTTAAGTAAAAGTCCTTTTCATATGTATGTTCCATAAATATTTTCACCTAATCTGCAGCTGGTCTTTTTGTTTCCTTAAAAGCAGCTTTTGAGGTACAGAAGTTCTAAATTTTTTAAAAATATGATTTATCAAAATTTTCTTCTATGGATTATATTTTGATATTGACTCTAAAAAACTTTATCCTCATGTTACAAAGATTTTCTATCATTTCTTATAAAATATTATAATTTTATGATCTACATTTAAGTCTATAATGTGTTAAACTTTTGTATATGATGTGAGTTATGGATTGAACCTCCTCTTTTTCTTTTTTTTTTTTTTTTTTTGGCTTATGCATATCCAATTGTTCCAACAGCATTTGTTGAAAAGATTCTTCTGTCTTCACCAAATTGCCTTTCTATCTTTGTCAAAACCAGTTGTCCATGTATGTGTGGATTTATTTCTGGACTCTGTATTCTGATCTATTTGTCTATTTTCTTATTTCTTAATTTAATTTTTTATTGTTTAAAGTATTAAATATATCTCATTTTTCCCCCTTGACCTCTCCTTGCCCACCCGCTAGCACATGGCCTCACTCCCTCCAACCACTCCCTGTTTGTGTCCATTGGTTATGTTCATATTCATGCATGTAAGTCCTTTGGTTGAGCTCTTATCCCTTCACCCACCCACCCCCCATCTTCCCTCATAGGTTGGACAGCCTGTTCGATGCTTCTATGACTCTGTTTCTATCTTGGTTCATCAGTTTATGTTGTTCATTATATTCCACAAATGAGTGAGATCATGTAATATTTATCTTTCTCTGACTGCCTTATTTTGCTTAGCATAATGTTCTCCAGTTCCATCTATGCTGTTCCAAATGGTAAAAGTTCCTTCATTTTTATGGCAGCATAGTATTCCATGGTGTAGATGTACCACAGTTTTCTAATCCACTCATCTGCTGATGGGTACTTAGGCTGGTTCCAAATCTTGGCTATTGTAAATTGTGCTGCTATGAACATAGGGGTGCATATGTCCTTTCTGATAGGGGTTTCTGTTTTCTTGGGTTATATTTTTATAAGTGGGATTACTGGGTCAAATGGAAGTCCATTTTTAATTTTTTGAAAAAACACTATACTGTTCTTCACAGTGGCTGCACCAATCTGCATTCTCACAGCAATGTAAGAGGTTTTCTTTTTCTCCACATCCTCTCCAGCACTTGTCGTTTATTGATTTGTTGATGATTGCCATTCTGACAGGTGTGAGGTGGTACCTCACTGTTGTTTTGATTTGCATCTCTCAGATGATTAGTGAGTTTGAGCATGCTTTCATATTGTCTCCTGGTCTTCTGTATGTCCTCTTTTGAAAAGTGTGTATTTAAGTTTTTTGCCCTATTTGTCTATTTCATTCCAATGCTACACTTTTTATTATTGTAGCATTGTAATAGGTTTTGAAATCAGGTAGAATTATCCCATCAGCACTATTTTTTTTTTTTGAGAGAGAAAGAGGAAGGGAGATATAGAGAGAGTGATAAAGAGAGAAACATAGATCATTTGCCTCCTACACTCACCCCAACTTGGGATAGAACCCACAACAAATGTATCAAACTGTTGACCTTTGGATACACAGGATAACAATCAACTAACTAAGCCACACAGGCCAGGGTCCAACACTACTTTTTAAAAGTTCTTTTGGTTATCGAGGTCCTTTGCATTTCCAGATGAATCTTAGAATCAGCTTCTCAATTAATGAAAAAAAAAAAGTATTCTGGATTTTGATTGTGATTGCATGAATCTGTTTTTGATCCATTTATTTGGGTTGTCTTTACATCCTCTCAATGATGCTTTGTAGTTTTCAGTATATTTTATTGTATTTTTTGTCAGATTTATCCTGAATTATTTAGTATTTTTGATACTTTTGTAAATGTTTCTGAAAATTTTTATTTTGTAATTTGTGTTGGTAACCCATAGAAATACATTTTATTTTTGTATATTAATCTATGTTCTGCAATCTTGGTAAATGTACTTATTAATTTTAGTTATCTTTTTGCACATCACAGTAGATTTTATATATAGATACTCATATTGTCTTGGATTAAAAACAATTTTATTTATTTTCAATTTGGATCCCTTTTATTCTTTTTCTTTAATGATTGAATTAATTTAAACATTTAGTACAACGTTGAAAAATTGGTGAAAGTAGACTTACTTTCTTGTTTCTGATATTAGAGGGATAATTTTTAAATTTTTATTTTTAAATAATTTATTAGCTATACATTATTTTTATAGATGCTCCTTTTTAGATTGAGGAAGTTCCCTTCTATTTCTAGTTTGTGGAGAGTTTTTATCTGGATTGATTGGCTTTTATAAGAATGCTGGATTTTGTTAAAGCTTTCTAGCCTCTATTAAGATGATCACGTGGACCTTATCTTTTGACTTGTTAATATGGTGAATTGCATTAATTTAAAAAAATTTAAATTATGGCAAAAACACATAACATAAAATTTATCATCTAAACTATTTTAAGTCTGTTCACATTGTTGTGCAACAGATTTGCATTGGTTTTGAATGTAGATGCATCTGCCCTGAGTTCTTTGGAGAAATTCCACTTGATCATGATGTATTAGCTCTTAAATGTGTTGTTGGATTTGATCTGTTAAAATTTCATTTAGAACTTTGCAGTTGTGTTTTTTGAAAGATGTTGGTTTGTACTTTACTTTTCTAGTAATGTCATCTAGTAATGTCATCTGGTGTCAGTATCATGGTTTTGCTGACATTAAATAATGAGTTGGATTTCCTCCTCTTTGATTTTCTGGAAACATTTGCTAGAATTAGTATTGTTAGTATTGTTTCTTTTCTAAATGTTTTGAAGCATTCACTAGTGAAGCCATCTACTCTATAATTTTTTATGTGGAAAGTTTTAAAACTACAATTTCAATTTTTTAAATAGACCTAGAGCTATTAGGTTATCTATTTCTTTTTAACTAAACTTATGTTGTTCATTATATTCCACAAATGAGTGAGATCATGTGATATTTATCTTTCTCCAACTACCTTATTTTGCTTAGCATAATGCTTTCCAGTTCCATCCATGCTGTTCCAAATGGTAAGAATTTGTATAATGAAAGGAATTGGTTCATTTCATCTGAGTTGTCAAATTTATAGGTGTATAGTTGCTTATAATATTCCCTTATTATTTCTTAAGTATCTATGGAATCTGTGATGTCTTTTCTTTCATTCCTGATTTATTTATTTATTATTTATTTTGTTAATCCTTATCTTTCATTGATTTTTAGAGAGAGTGGGGGAGAGACACAGAGAGAGAAACATCAATGTGAAAGAGACACATTGATTGATTGCCTCCTGCATGGGCCCTGACCAAGGCTACGGATCAGGCCTGCAACTGAGGTACATGTCCTTGACTGGAATTGAACCTGGGACCCTTCAGGCTGTGGTCTGACACTCTACCACTGAATCAAAGTGGCCAGAGCTCATTCCTGATTTTATATTTGTTTTCTTTCTTTTTTCTTGATCAAGCTGGCCAAAAGAGTGATTACTTTTATTGATCTCAAAGAACCAGCTTTGATTTCATTGATTTTTTTCCTACTGTTTTACTGTTTTCTATTTCACTGTTTCTTTACTGAACTTTACTCTATTTCTTCTTACTTATTTTTAATTTGCTCTTATTATTTTTTCACTGCTGTATCAATTAACTAATTTTTTCTTCTTCCATGTTTAATCTACCCTTAATCCTATCCAGAGTAATTTTTTCATCTAAGACATTGTTGTTCTCTAGAAGTTCTATTGAGTCTTTTGGATATCTTTCATGTCTCTACTTAACTTTTTTAATACATTGGCTATAGTTATAAAATTGTTTTGACATCCTGGTCTACCAATTTTAAAATTAGTCTCAGTTCTTAGACTGTTTTGATAAATAAATTACTTTCCTTATTAGGGACTGTGTTTTCCTGCTTCATTGAATGCATGGTAATATTTTTATTTCTTTTACTAGATGCCCGATGCATGAAGATTCATACAGAATGGGCCTTCCTTACCCTGGCTGCTGGCACAGCCTTTGCTCCAGCCCAGAGCCACCTTTCTGCCTTCCCACGCTGCCCATAGGCCTAAAGTAGCTGGGAAACAGCTTTGACCTGCCCCTGTCCCCACCCCCGCTGTTGGGCACCTATGTATGCAAATTAACCCGCCATATTTGTTGGGTTAATTTGCATACTGGCTAGTGGGTGTTGTGAAGGTATGGTCAATTTGCATCTTTCTCTTATTAGTGTAGATTATTGTTTTTGTTTTTTTTTCAAAAGAAAAAACACCTTTACTAAAAGATCATAAACCAGAGAGAGGACAGCAAGCAGTTCACAGGTTGCTGAATCAGAACCTGGAACAATTCATCACCACATAATGTGAGAACCACAATGTCCCTGAAAGAGGCAGCACTTCTTAGCTGAGGATGGATGCATGTGATGAACCCTGGGTCAGGTGTATTCCTTAGTCAGAGAGATAGGAATGAAGATCCTGTCAAGAGCTGGAATAATCATAATGTTCTCAAGCACAAGTGAGAACACAGAATACATTTCCGCTGAGCATGCAGGGGATGGGACTTATACACAGTCTTCAATTGAGTCAGGTGGTAGAGGGGAAATCTCTTCAGCTACAATCAATTGGGTCATGGATCTGTGTTGCACCAAGTGTAATGCATCTCATTCAAGCCTCAGTTTTGGAAACTTATGAGGAATCTAGTACAGTGTATTTCCCATTAAAAGGATTCAGGAAAATGAGTACCAAACAGTCACCTTCAGGTTATTATTCTAAGTGAATAAAATAAAACATTCCCTAGACATTTAACACTTCTCTCCACTGGGAATTCTCAGATGTTTAAGATGACTAGATTTTTGGTGAAAAGATTTCTCACATTCAGTACATTCATATGGCTTCTCTCCAGTATGAACTTTCAGATGTAGAATAAGGTTATATTTTTGGCTAAAAGACTTACCACATTCAGGGCACTCATATGGCTTCTCTCCAGTGTGAACTCTCTGGTGTTTAATAAGTGTACTTCTTTCACTGAAGGACTTCCCACATTCAGTACACTCATATGGCTTCTCTCCAGTGTGAACCCTGAGGTGTGAAGTGAGGTGAGCCCTTTGGCGAAAGAACATCTCACATTCACTACACTTATATGGCTTCTCTCTGCTTCTTTCAGATGTTTAATAAGAGTAGATTTTTGACTAAAAGACTTTCCACATTTAGTACACTTATATGGCTTTTCTCCAGTGTGAAGTCTGTGGTGTACAGTGAGGTCAAACCTTCAATGAAAGGACATCTCACATTCACTACACTCATATGGCTTCTCTCTGCTGTGAACTTTCAGATGTTTAATAAGAGTAGACTTTTGGCTAAAAGACTTCCCACATTCAGTACACTCATATGGCTTCTCTCCACTGTGAACCCTGAGGTGTGAAGTAAGGTGAGCCCTTTGGCGAAAGGACATCTCACATTCTCTACACTTATATGGCTTCTCTCTGCTGTGAACTTTCAGATGTATAATAAGAGTAGATATTTGGCTAAAATACTTTCCACATTTAGTACACTTATATGGCTTTTCTCCAGTGTGAACTCTGTGGTGTACAATGAGGTCAAACCTTCGATGAAAGGACATCTCACATTCACTACACTCATACAGCTTTTCTCCAGGGTGAATTCTCTTATGTCCAATGATGTTCAAGTTTCGTCTAAAAACTTTCCTACATTTGTTACACTCATAAATAACTTCTCCAGATAATGCACCCTGACATTGAACAACTTTCAGGTTGTGGCTGGCAGCATTTTCACAGTCACCCCACTGGTGATGCCTTTTTCCATCAAGAAATTCCTGTGAAATCTCATTGCCACAGTGTAGTTCCTCAGTGTTGAGAATGGCCTGGTGCTGGGGAAACTCTGAGTTGTATCGCAAATCTTTCCCAACCTCCCTGCTGGTTGAAGGCACGAATGATAAACAGAAACTCAACCTGCTCACATGGGATTCCCTGTCCATAGCTTGTTTCCATGGATCCTCTCCACATTCATTCTTCTGTTGCTGGTGAGGCTTTGCACTTTTAACACCGAGAAACACTGCTTACACAGAGGGATCTTCTGGATGCTTGGAGCTGTCTTAGGGTCCTGATCTGTGACTCTCCTTGTATAGATACACTCTGACCAGAACAGGCCTCATCACCATTGATATTATGCCAACAACCTACAGATGACACAAGTGCAAACACTTCCAGCATCACATTGCAATAGAAAAGTCTCTGAGCCTCATCAAGGAGCACCCACTCCTCCTGAGAGAAGGCAATGGCCACGTCCTCAAAGTTCACATCCATTCTGAACGCTGGGACCTGGGCTGCGGGACCTGAGAGGTGCCCCTCCCCAAGGCTGGAGGGTTAAATGGGGTCAGGCTGCGGGAACGCTATAAGCAGAGAAGAGTCCGGGAGGCAAGGAGACGCCAATCTCAGTCTGTTGGGGCTCAGGGAGCCTCAGACACACCCCGCACAGCAGGCAGCTGCCTCCCAGGCCTCCTCCTACTCACGAACAGTGCCCTGAAGCCTGTGAATCTATGAATAAAGACCTAAAATCTAGATTATTGTTTTTTAAACCTCACCTGAGGATATGTTTTTTTTTAGAGGGAGAGTAAGAGAGAGAAACATTAATCGGTTGCCTTCCATATGTGCCCTGACTGGTGATCAAACCTGTAACCTAAGTATGTGCCCTGACTGGGAATCTAACCTGAAGCCTTTTAGTGCACAGGACCATGTTCTAACCAAGAGCCACTGGGCCGGGCAGATGCATGGTAATCGTTGATTACATGCCAGAAAGTATGACTTTTACCTTGTTGAGTAGTGGATATTTTATGTTCCTATAAATCTTGAATTCTGTTCTGAGATGTTGTTACCTGAAAACAATTTGATTTTTTGAGGTCTTGTTTAATTATTTGTTTGGCATATATGCAGAAATCTAGGGTTAATTATTTTCTACCACTCAGCAAAACCTTCTTGAGTACTCTGTGTAAGACCTGGGAATTATGATTTCTTTCAATCTGGCTGGGAAAAGAAGTATTTTCAGCTCTAGGTTAGTGTTAGACACTGTTCTCTAATTGTATCTCTTTTCAAATTATCTTCCCCTCTTCACCCTGAATCCAATGTTTCTTCACTGTTACTCTCCTGAACATCAAAGAGGGATCCTCTGCATATCTTTGGGGTACTCTCTCCATATAGCTCTTCCTCTTGTTTATTTGATCCTCTGAACTTCAACCCCATCTCCTATACCCCTTGACTCTCAGCTTCATCTCCTTTACTCAGATTTTCTTTCCCTGCACCAGCCTGGGAACTCTCTCGAGAGAACAAGCTTTCCTCATTTGTTTCTTTTCTCTCAGGGACCACTATCATTTGTTGTCGTGTCTTGAAAACTGTTGTTTCCTATATTTTGTCTGTTTGTATTTGTTTATTTTAGACAGGAGGGTAAATCTAATCCTTGTATCTTTATCTTGGGCAAAAGTGGAAATCTCCTGGCATCAGCTTCTTACCACAGATGTCTGATAGCAGAAAGCTTGGCAGAACCAGTTACTTTTGAAGGGAGAGTAGATACGCTAGTGAGGTTGTTCTGTGAAGAAAAAAAAATGCTCTTCTCTGTGCCCACTTCAACAACTTCCTTCCAGCCCTTGAGAAACACAGAAGGAAGACTCCCATATTTTTTAGGGCTCCAGAAAAAAAAAAAAACAACAACACAGAAAGTGGCAAAATCGTATGGTGGAAGATCTTATGGTCATGAATCAAGTAAGACAACATCCAGACTGAGAGGAAATGGGGTCAAAGATTATTTGTTGGATAAAGGCAGACATGGCTATCCCTTTCTGTGCTGTTCTCAGTGATGGAAGGGACTGGCAGAAAAATTAACAGCTCCCTCCAAAAACATAGAACTCCATGTTCTACAATATCTATTAGGAGATCAACACATTGGCAGAGGCATCAGAAAAGAAGGAAATGGATTGAGCCCATATGAGAGCAGGGACTTCTTTCCACCAGGGAAAAGCAGCCTCTCATTTAATGTGACCTCTGCTGTCCCTCCTAGTCTCCCTTTTTCCCTCAACATGAGAGGCACTAGACCTGGCGAGGAAGGAAGAGTAGTGAGAGACAAGATCAAGCCCCCTTCATATGCTTGGAACTTGAGTTAAAAGTTTAGTAAACTCTGAAGGGAGAAAAGTTGTGTATGAAAAATTAGATATGACATTGAAGTTGTGAACTGGAATAGATTGGACTTTGACCCACTAAGATTGATAAGAAAGAATGGGATCTGTCCTAGTTAGCCTAGGAAGAGCATGTTTAATTGCAGTGAATAGAGAAAATAATTTGATCTTTATTAATACCCCAATGAATTGAGCTTTTTTAATCAAATGGATACATGTGATCTGCTAATAATAGCTACCAAATATTGAGACAGGCAATGTGCTGAGTACTGTACATAAATTACCTTATTTGTTCTGATAATTACTTTTTTATTTCCTCCATTTTACAGATAAGATAAATTGAGGAATGGTTGCTTGCCTAAATATGAAGTGTAGAAATTTCAGATCTGAAATACTGATTGTAGTAGTTTTATGTCTATCATTCTAGTCCAGGGAAAACTCAGTTAACTTAACATCATGCTCTTACTCATAATATTAATTTCTAACATTTTGTTTATATTGAGTTTTTTCCCATTTCGCCTGGCTATTTCCTATTGGTGCATCTCCTAGGGAGACCAGGACAGCTTAACTGTAGATGAGGAAAGGCGACATTATAGGAAAACTAATTTTAAGCAGGTAAAATGTTAGATCAAGAGGCATCAAAGAGGTACATGGCCTTGGACAAGTCTCTTTAGCTCTTTGTGCTTTAGTTTTTTTATATATAAAGTAGGGATAGTAATTGTCTTAGTTCATTCAAGCTGCTATAACAAAACTCCATACACAGGACACTTATAAACAACAGGAATCTGGGTGCCAGAATAGTTGGGTAAGTACTGTGTTTCAGACCACAGACTTCTTATATCCTCATCTGGTAGACAAGGTAGGGACCTCTTCAGTGTCTTTTACAAGAGCACTAATCCTATTTATGAGGATTCCACTCTCATGACCTTGTTACTTCCTAAAGCCCCTCACCCTCCTTGAGGTGATTGTGTTAGCAGGTGGGGGAGGGGCTTTAGGAAGTGACAAGGTCATGGGGTGGAATTTTGGGGGGAACACTGATATTTAGACCAAAGCAGTGACAGTGCCTATTTCATAGGGCTGTTGTGAAGAACAGTGTTAGCACAGACAAAGCCCTTGACCTGTGTCTGGCATATGGTCGCTCCACCTAAGGGCTCGCCATTGTTATTATACCCTTCTAATACAGGTAAGTTCCCTTCCTGATGAAAGAGAAAATCTGAGCAAACCCAAACATATGCATTTCTTTTTTCTTCACATCTTCATGGTCTCCTCTCTCATTACCTTGTCTTTATCACCACCTGACGAAAGATTACTTAGCAAAACCACTTTCCCCACTCATAGAAGAAAGAAGGGGAACATTTTTTGCTAGTCCTGGAAAGAACCCATATTTGACACTGGATTTCTGCCCAGATTTTCTAAGCACACCCGTGGTTACATTGCCGGAAGCTGTCAGAGTGAGCAGTGAAGCCCAGCTCTGTCTGATGGCTGTTTACCCAGATGAGAAATCCTTGAGTCCCATTCCACCTGCACATGAGCTTCCTGCAGTACCTTCTGTGGGCACCAGGCGGCAGGTTCTGTGCCTGAAATGTAAGTGAGGTTGCTGCACAACAGGTTCCGATGGTCGCTGCACAGTCACCTGGGAGATGTCTAATAGCACAGATGCCCAGGCTCTGCCTGGAGATCTGGAGTAGCATGGGTTTGGTGAGGGCCCGGGCATACACATTTATAAAATCTCACAGGTAATTATGATCCAGAATGATGTAGCAACTTGTTATTTGGAAGCCACTGCCTTAAGAATGTTCCAGCTCTAACGGGTTTGGCTCAGTGGATAGAGCGTCTGCCTGCACACTGAAAGGTCCCAGGTTTGATTCCGGTCAAGGGCATGTACCTAGGTTGTGGGCACATCCTCAGTAGGAGGTGTGCAGGAGGCAGCTGATTAAAGTTTCTCTCTCATCGATGTTTCTAACTCTTTATCTCTTTCCCTTCCTCTCTATAAAAAAAATCAATGAAATATGTATTAAAAAAAAAGAATATTCCAGAGCATGGCAGCCACACAAGTATGAGGTGTGCAGTGATGCAGTGCAGACCACACCCTGGGCTCCTGGAATCCAGAGTGAGAGATTTTACAGCGTGTCAGGGTTGAAAGGGATCTTACGGCTTACTGACGAAACCTTGGATAAGGAGGCTGAGTCCAGGAAGGATGTGTTCAGGGAGGACGTGCCCCGGTCAGAGCCCTGCCCACTGTGGTTTACAACGCTGTCATTTCCCCGCTAACCCAGACATCTGAAAATACTTTTTGAGAAGCTACAGGAAGGACCCTCCTCTTGAGTCAGTGTCTTTAGTTATTATTGGAACAACTCCAAGCCCCAAATAATTCGAAACTGTGTGGGACATGTTTTGGCCTGAACCAGGATTCAGATCCTGCACCCGGCTGCAGAGGCTATGTCCCCAATTAGGCTGTGTGGCTGCCTCTGTACCAGCTGGGAGCTCTCTTGGACTCCGCTGCTCGGCTCCTGTCCCCCTACTGCCTTGGGCAGATCAGACTTCTCTGGGCCTCAGTTTCCTCCTCAGTGAGACAGGGGTAATAATTACCCAAGAAAACAGACATTGCAGTGTGTAATTGTAGCAGTCAAATAGGGCTTATCTTTTCTCTATATCCCCTCTGACTTTGAATACAGTTCATTTGGATTCTAGTCTCACAGAGGCTGAGGGTCTTGGAAAATTTTTAGCCTAAATTCCCAAGTTGATATAAGAACAAACTGGGCCCAGAAAGCTGAGATGCTGTGAGGGGAGGATAGGATCTGGGTGTCCTCACTCCCAGGCCCTTGTTCTTCCATCCCCCTCACAGCACATGGCTCCTGTGGAGCCTCTTAATCCTTATGGTACATATTGCTGACTGCTGGCTGGTCCTCTTCCCTCACCCCTCTTCCTGCTTTCCTTCGGTCAACATTCAGTGAGGACCTATTTGGTTGGGGGCCCTGGATTAGTTTGCTGTTGAAGAATCTTATCCATGAGAGGCACTAGAGAAGTATTTATTTATTTACATATTTAGCAGTAAGCACTTGTTTTGTGTAAAATTTTTTTCAGGGAACCTATGAGGGATTCAAGAGAAACAGAGAAGATGGCAGAGTTTTGGGGGAGAAAGTATATGTGCACACACACAAAGACACACACAGACATGCACACATACATGCATGCACACACACAGACTCACACAGATATGCACTCATTCATGCATGCCTGCACACACACAGCCACACACTATGAGAACAATGAGCATCTAGTAGAAGTATAGGGGACATTAGTTCTGCTATGTGCAACATAGTGGCAGGAAGCTAGTTTGGTGTGGGGTTGTTGTGCCCAAGAACTCAGACTTGGCTTCTTGCCCTCCTCTGTGGCAGTGCTTTCTCAGCTTAGTCCTGGCTATCTCTTTTAACCCCTTATGTGCCAGGTTCCCCAGGCTTCTGACATGAACCCATTTCTCTTCTCACTGTATGTGGGCTTTACAGGGTACCATCCATTTCCTTGCTTTGATGATCACCTCTTCTTCCATGGCTTCTAAATCTCCCTCTCCAGAGGCAAGTGTCTGTTAGACCCTCACCTTCATCTGCTTCCTGAAGATCTTTCCTCAGACAGCTCAAATGCCACTTGTCCAAAGGACTCATTTTCCCATCAATGGGCTTTTCCTCCTTCTGCTCAGTTGCTCAATCAGAAACCTGAAGTCATTCTTGACTCCTGCTCTCCCTTGCTCCACTATAATCCCATAATCATAATGTTCTTCAAATCATGGAATCTTAGAGCTCTAACCACACTGATCACAGATTCTCTTGTCTTCAATACATCTTTTCTGCTTCTGTCAAACTTTGTGTGAGATCAAGACTCACCCAGATTATTTATAAAAACTTTTACCTAACTGGTCCTCTATTCTTCAGTCATGCTCACCAGTCCATCCTTCACACAGAATCCGGAGAACTCTTCTGAAACAAAAACAACCCAAACAAACAAAATGACTCCATCACTGACAGCCCTTCAGTGTCTCCCCTATGCTTGCAAGTTAAGCTTCATGCTCCTGAAGGTGACTTCTGTGACCTGTGTTAAGATTTGAGTTGTGTCCCTCCAAGAGTTGTGTTGAGATCCTAACCTCTGGAACCTTAGGATGTGACCTTATTTGAGAATGGGGTTGTTCAAATGTAATTACTTAATTAAGATGAGGTCATACTGGAGGAGGCTTGGCCCTTAATCCAATATGACTGGTGTTTTTATTAAAAAAGGGGAAATTTGACTGTAGACACTGAGGAGCACTGTTATGAGAAGATGGAGGCAGAGGTTGGCATTAGACTGCCCTGAGCCAGCGAATGCCTGAGGCTGCTGCCAGAAGCTGGACAAGTAAGGAAGGATCCTTTCCTAGTGGCTTTGGAGGGAGCATGGCCCTGCCCACACCTTGACTTTGAATTTCCAGCCTCAAGAATTAGGAGACAACCAATTTCTGTTGTCTTAGCTTCGGACTTCTAGTTTGTAGTACTGTTTAATGGAAGCTCTAGCAATCTAATACCACTTATTGTGGTCCAAGTACCACTGTCTTTCCAGCCCTATCTGCAGTCACAAGCCTCAATTCTGGGTTGTTTACAGCTCTCTAAACACACCAGGTACATGCACACCTTTACTCCCACTGGTCCCTGTGCATGAAGGCTCTCCACCCAGCCCTCACTTCTTCCCCCATGCTCCCCTCATCCTCACCCTGCAGCACCTTCCAGTGGCTCCTTCACTTGGCCATGGACTCCTTGAGAGCTGGGACTCTGTTTCTCTCCTTTCTTCCTCTCCATTGTCTTAGCACTGAATCTGACCTAGTGTAATGCTATAAAAATTTCTTTGAATTTGGGCCCATGTTCTTCCACAGTTTATGATAGTGGTGGGCGGTGGGCTTTAAAACACTTCTTTCTCACTCCTCACTGGATTGCTGAAGAGGGTGCTACCCTGATTTCACCTAGCAGTAGGAGCTAACCAGCCACAAGGCATGAATTCTAGAAATCTCTTCCAAATCACCAAATACTTCTCCCCACCCTGTTGCCCAGGAGGTCCTCCACTAGGCCCCAGGGTGGGGGCCCGGAGAAAGAGATTTTGCATGTTCCTTTGAGGCCAACACCTAATCACTGTCCCTCTTCAAATGAAAAATGGGGAAAACACTAGCTAACTGTTGTTTAATGACCCCAGCCCCCACCCCTTTAAAATAAACACTCTTTTCAATTAGGAAGATTTGTCACTGGGGACAGTAATTCCGTGTCCTACCAAAACAAACACAGTTGTAATTAGTTTTATCCAGGAAGAAAATTAACTCTGTTTATCTTAGCATAATTAATCATTGACCCTTTCTGTCCGGGCAGCTTGGGGGAGGGTGTGAGAGTGGAGGGTTGTGATCTACAGCAAAGGGGCATTCCGGGACCCATCTATCTCTCCTCTTGGTTACACAGCTGTCTGCATGAATTATTTGAAATAATATTCCTGGTTAAGAGTTATGGAGCTGCCTCAGAGCTAGACTTGGAGAAACACTAAATAAGGTTATGACTTTATGGTTTTGTTCTGCTGAAAATTTTAGATGAGTATATATCAGATGGGCATTAAGGTGCACTGTGGACCTGGGGATTGACTTGGCTTCTGTTGTGCCTTTCACTATGACCTTCATGAGTCCTGGGAATGGGAAAGGAGCTGCAGGCAGAGGATGTGGCTGCCGTGAGAAGGACACAAGTGTTGGAGTTAGATGGACTTGGGTTCTAGTCCTGACTCTGACATTCTCTAGCTGCATGACCTTGGGCAGGATTCCTTACCTTTCCATATCACAGTAATCTCCTAATTAAAAAAAAAAGAAAAAAGAAAAAAACAACAACAATGATGTGGGGATCACAGTTAATAATTCATAGCTTCTGGGATTTTATAAGGATTAGAAGGGATGTATGTCAAGTCAGTAGGGTAGTGCCTGGTACCAACTAGCTGTTTAATAAACACTGATAGGTTTTATTATTCTGGCATGAACTGACTGAGGACCCCTGTCTGGAAGAACACCTTGGAGTTCTTCTCTCATTATTTGAACAGTTCCTACAAGTCACAGAGACCCAGCTGTGTGCCAGGCTCTGCACTAGGCCCTGGAAATAAGAAGAGGGTTTAATCATGATGCCTGTACCCTGGAGCTCACAGCTTATTGGGGGAGAGAGAGACATACCCAGACATTCTCAATCTGTTGCTTCATATGCTAAGCCAGAGACACAGGATGAGGTCCCTATGGTCATGGTGCAAGCAGAGCTAAAGAGAAACTGATTTCACACATTCTAGACACCACAGTTGACGTGTAATATCTCCTTTAGTCCTCTCAATAATTCCAAAAATAAGCAAGGGGGAGAGGGCACTAGGAACAGGGTAAGTGAAGCTCACAGATGTGAAGTCATTAGACATAAACTGTAACTGGAAAGTGGTGCAGCTGGGATATGAATCGGGTTTGTCTGCTCCGAAGCCTATGCTTTGTCAGCTTCATCTTGGAGGTCCTGACTGAGTTTTAATGGCTAGTGTCTTGCCCTAAGGCCCCAAGTGAGGGGCATTAAAGCAGTGGCATCAGTTAAAATTTCAGCTTCTTAGCCCTTATCACAGTTCTTCCAAATCAAAATCTCTTGCCAGGGGAACTATCTGAGGTGATACTTAAGTGCTTGCCATCTGTCAGAGTCATAAAATCTACCTTTTGCTCATGATGTAGAGATGGTTACTCCCAGAGAAGTGCTGGGTATGAGGGAGCTTATCTTCTAGGTTAGGGGACAAGAGAACTGAGAAAACTAGAAGGGCCCCCCTCACCCCTGCCCTGACCTGAGATGAGAGAGACACAGAGAGAAGGTGAGATGGGCCAGGACCTCTTGAGAGTGGCTAATGAGCTCACACTGGGGTAGTGTGTCTAGAGGTGGAGAGAGGGATGGCACCTGTTCTGAGCACTAGCCTCTCCGGTACACAGGCCTGTAACAGTGGCCTTCCCCAGCAGTTGAGAGATGCACAGCTCATTTCTTGAAGGAGAAGAGAGTTTAAGCCTGGGAGACAGCACCTTCTGCCCATCACAGATGAGAGCAAGGCTGCCATTATTGATGTGCATTTTGCCGGCAGGAGATGGGGCAGAAATGAGTTCATTTTTGGTGCTGCAAAGCCTTCTGGGAAGAAAGTAAATTCTGAAGACCCCGAGTATGATTTTTCTGGGCTACTTTGATACCTTTTCTGCAAGGGTGGGCACCCAGATGGCAGGGCACCCCACAGGCATTGACAAGTAACACAGGCTTACCAGGCAGGCAGAATTGTATGCTCTGGCCCACTCTCTCTGCCAGGGCAAGCTGTATGGAAAATTTTTCTCACTTCCTAGTGCCTCAGTTTCCTCATCTGTATGATGAGAATAACAATATCTATCCTGCCAGACTTTTATGAGGATTAAATGACTGACTGCATTATACACATTATCTCCTTTAATCTTTACCACAACCTTTGAAATAGGGCTATAGCTGTTCTCAAGTTTACAGTTAAGTGAGAGATGGGGACAGGAGGTCAAGCAACTTGCCTAAGGTTACGTAGGTTTTTTAGTGGCAGAACCAAGACTTAAACCCAGTTCTGACCGATTCTAGAACCTTTGCTTTTACCATATTTGTAATACCTCTTTTCTAGGAATGAGTGGATGGGTGAATGAATGAATGAAAGAATGAATTCTGTTATATATACTCATCCAGCCTCTGAAGTTTTTCTGGCAACCCTGATTGCCTCCACATGAAGCTAGATTGAGCCCTCCTGTGATTTTCTACTGTAGCACCTGGACCTGCCAGCTTGGCTGACATACACTGCTCTCATCACAGGAACCTCCAATTGCTGACAAGGCCAGAGGCTGTGTGCCCCAGTGGTTTGGGCACAGACTCCGTAGTCAGGCAAACCTGGTTACATAGGAAACCCTTGGACTGAAGACTCCCAGTGAGGCAGATACAGTCTGATGAAGGGGTTTCCCAGTTCCCACATTTTAGGGGAGCATGCAAATAGTCCAAGAAGGAACTTGGAACCTTCCTAAGAACTGCCTTACACCCCCCAAGAGACTACATCCAAGAGGCTGGAGCCCAAGGTGGAGTCTGAGCTTTGTGGGAAAGGAAGGGAGGGAGGCTCTCACAGAAATGTTTCTATAATTTAAAACCTTCCAGTTAGAACTTTAATGCAGGATTTAATCATCAAGAAATCCAGACAGAATGCATTTTTCTCATTGTGTCTCTAAGTAGCTGCTCCTTGGTGGCTGACCTCAAACCAGCACCCATTTATTGAGAATGTACTGGGTGCCCGGCCTTTGCTGGGGACACAGGAATGAAACAAGGACAATTCCCGTGCTTAAGGAGATTTCAGTTCTGCAGCTAGGTGTTCAGGCTGTGTGTGTGTGTGTGTGTGTGCGCGTGTGTGTGTGTGTGTGTGTGTTGGAAGGGAGGAAGGAGAAGGGAAGTGAAGGGCTGATGCATCCTCATAGAAGGAATGTTCTCTTGTGCAGTCCTGGGAGGAACCAGTCACCCTACATACTGGTGCTGCAAAGCCTTCTGGGAAGGATGGAAAGTCAACTTTGCATTTGGGAACTGGTTTGTATTTGCCCTGGAAAGGAAATAAGAGTTGGAATCAATAAGAGGTTTTTGAGGCCAAGAGAGCTGAGCTCTGTGGGTATTGGTTAGCAGATAGACACCAATCTGTGTGGGGGAGAGAGGAAGGTAAGAGGGAAGACAGAGGACAGGAGGAAGGAGCTGAGGAATTGGTCTGGCTTTAAGCCCAAGTCCCCAAACATAAACATCAAGTCTTAAGGAGCTCAGTCTTTTGCACCATTCATGTGAGGAAGAGGCAGGTTGATTGGCTGCTCCCAGGTGCATGTAGTCTCATCCAACAGTGACATGTGAGAGTCTCCCTGCCCTCCATCTGGGTCAGAACATACTGAACCAGTCATCTTCAGTTGTGGGAAACACACTTTGGGGAGGTTTTACCAGGATGGGGAGGAATTTGTTGGATAAAGTCTGGAAGAGGGAAGACTCTGGGGGCTGAATCTCTGACTCATAAATCTCTGAAGGGCCCAAGGCAGAAATGCTTGAGTGGAAAATGGAGACAGCTATGCTATCAATGGGCTACCATATAAGCAGTGAGTTCCAAACCTTGGATGTTCAACCAAGTATGGAGGACAAACACCATTCCTCAAGTCTGGCTGGGCAGCCAGGGAGGGGTGGGGAGGACAGAGCTGGGATGCTGCAGATCCCCTGACTAATTATCTGGTGGAAAAATTGGTGACAGACAGGGACATTTGAGGCTTTGTTCATCTCATAATTGAAGAATGTCAAGTTTACAGTTTGAAATTTATAGGACAGTCCTTCAGGGAAGGCTACAAAGTGAATTCCTCTCCATAGTGGGTACTCTGTGGCTCAGGCTTTCCCTGCATGACTTGGCTTTTGGGGAAAAGGAAGAAAGAGTAGAATGGTTTCTTAGTCCACTGGGGCTGCAGGGACAGAATAACATACAGAGGGTAGCATATAAAAACTGACATTATTTCTCACACTCTGGAGGCTGAAAGTCCAAGATCAAGGCACCAGCACAGCCAGTGTCTGGTGGGGACCTGCTTTCTGTCTTCTCGCTGTTGTCTCAATGGTGGGAAGGGGAAGGGGGCTCTCTGGGGTCTCTTTTATAAGAGCACAAATCTCACCAGGGGTCTACCCTTATGACTTCATCACCCTAAGGCCCTGCTTCCTGATACCATCACATTGGAGGTAATGATTCCAACATATGAATTTTTGGGAACACAAACATTCAATCTAGAGCAGATGAGGATGAAAGACAGGGAGACAAGGGACAGGAAGGGACATCAGAAGATGCCAGCCACTATTTATTGGGCACTTGCTGTATTCCAGGCACACTCACATACTTGGTCACATTTAATCCTTGCACAACCTTCTGTAATTTTTTTTTGTTTTTAATTTTTATTTATTTTAAAAAATCTTTATTGTTGAGATTATTACAGATGTCCTTCTCCTCCCCCATAGCTCCCCTCCACTCAGTTCCCACCCTGCCCCAGGCCCTCACCACCCTATTGTCTGTGTCCTGCTTTATCGTGGTTCTGCATGACAGTTGTTCTGTATTTTAGTTGTAATTTTGATGTGGTTGTGGGAGGCAGCAAGTACAGGCGTTCCAGCAGCCCTAACATGTTTAGCTATGCCTCCATTTGGTGTAATTTTTTTTATAGATGAAGATCTGAAATGCACTATCAACAAATGAGGACCGAGGGACATTTGGCTGTGAAGCCTGGTCTATCTGGGATAGCCCTCTACCTTCTTCATGGTGGGTAGCACAACATCTCACACCTGAAAGGTCATTAGAGCTCATTTTTTTAGGTCCTTACCCTGTCCCTGGATGACCTGCCTCCTGTAATTATGTTTGCCCTCCGCTTGATTTGTCCAAGTGGAGGTCTGTACAAAGAGTGGGGCCTTTGACGCCCTCTTGTGGTTGGATCAGTCAGAAGCTGTTGCTTATGGCCTTTTAGGAATGCTGCAATGGAAAAGGTCTGGCCACCCAGAAGGAATGAGGTTACTCCAGCAATGGAGTTTTCTGGCACATAGTAGGTGCTCCATGCAAATCTAATGAATCATTGCGTGAAACGGAGACATGGATGCAGAAGTGGACTATCTGGGGAGAAGAAACCAAAGCAAAGAATTGCTAAGGCAGGGCAGCCAGCTGGGAAGCATGCCAACTGGGGTGGAGCTGGAGGCTCTGGTCAGAGCTCTCCCAGCCACCCCTGAGAGTACTGCACAAGCCACCTCCACCGCAGGGCCTCAGACTTGCCTGCATAATCAGGAGGCTGATTTATATCCACGGCATTCATTCTAGGTTGTATTATTAATCGCCAGGGAAGCTTTAAAACATCCTGATAACTAGCTTACCCCAAGAGATTTTAACTTAATAGGTCTGGGATGGAGCCTGGGCATTACTTTTTTTTTTTAATCTCTCCAGGTGATTACAGATGCTGCCAAGGCTGAAGATGGCATGGGTTATTTCCTGGACCCCACAAGTTTCCATTGCCTGCGATCCCCAGATTGTTTTGGGGAATTTCACTAAATTTAATTTGCATTCCACGGTAGGAGATGATGTTATAGCATCATTAGCATAATAGGCTGACATTTTTCACCAATAAACTGAAAGATAAATCCGGCTGTTTGTTATTTAAAAGGCAATCCTAACAATAGGCCACGGGAATATGATTTATTTCCCATGCCTCTAATGTAATTAAGTGTGTATTATAGGGAAAGCTGCCCGATCAAGCTGCAAATTAGTAATGGCAGTTTACCTTCCAATTGCCATTTGGTTGAGGTTACCACTGTGTGGTTTCAAGTCCTTAAAAGTGCATTCTTCATGTAGCAAACACAAATCCATTGGGAGAAAAAGTGCAGCCCACTCAAGAGATCATTCCAGGCCTCTGGACTTCTTCACATCCACAAGAACTATTACTTCATTCCCTTCCCTGTTTGTTATCTTTCTATTCTGCACTCAACTGTACAAGAAACATAACACTAGTGGGGAAAAGGATAAAGAAAAAACACCATCTGTGGCTTGGGCAGTTACCTTTACATACGCCACTTACAGCAAGTTGTTCTTATTAGACATGTTCAAAGAGTCAGCATCATTTTGAGGCATTTCTCAAATGTCTCCCTGCTAGGGAAAACGATGCACCGAAAGGGAGAAGTGTGTGGAGAGTATTTTGGATTTTGAGCCCTGTATGTGTCTGGCAGCCTGGCCCCAGGCCCCCCACCTTGCAGTCTCTGCCCCATCCTAAGGGGTCTCTGGCCTAGCCACTGAGGCAGCATTCACAGAGAGGTTGCTAACAGAGCCCAGATGAGGCTGCTGCCAGATGACACAGCTCTGGCTTGGATTAGCAAGAAACCATGTGGAACGATATCAGTAATAAGAACCACTATTGATTGGGTGCTACCATATTCCAGATGCAGTGCTTGAATGCCCCCTTCACCAATCTGAGGCAGAAAGAAATGTTTACAAGGCTTTTATTTCTCATTGAACTGGTCAAGGTCTACCTGTTTATCATAGCTACTTTCTTTGACTTTTCCAAGAACATCTTATAGTTAAAGGGTTTGGTGACGCTTCCAAGTTCCTTCCATCTATCAAAGAGATCATCATCTTGTTGATTCTCAGGAGGAAAGAGACGGGTTTTAATCCCTTTTTTTTTAGAGATTCCTTAGCCCTTTGAAAATCTAACCTCTTCTCCTAAGTAACCAGATCTTGGGAGGGTTTGCAAAGGACACTCTTCATAAGCCTCCCAGAATCCTATTACCACACCGATTCCACATTCAGTGTGGACTTTGTGGTCTTTTGTTTGTACCCACTAAGAGGTGCTACCCTAAGTGCTTAGAGAGAAGTCAAAGAGCCACTTCAAGGTGATAAAACTTACAATGTCTGTCAGACAGAAGCCACTGGCAGCTCCTCTAGGTGAAAAAACCTTCAGTGCTGTCTCACTTGGCAGTCTATCATATATGTGACCCTAATCGACTCCTCACAGCAATTCTGCAAGGCAGGTGAGTTAATCTTATAAGTTAGAATTATTATAATAATAAATAAAAGCTGATATTTTCTCAGGCCTTCTTGGTTTCAGAAATTGGGCTAGGCCATATGTATATCACAAATACTCTTGCTGATCCTTACTATCAGACCACAGATAGAAATTACCATGCCATTTATCAAAAGGTATTACCATTCCATTTAGCAAACTAGGAAATAGTCTTGGAGGAATAATTAGCCTGAGGCTCAGTAGTCCTGCATTCCATAAGTGACAGCTGGGATTCAACTTTTTCTCCGTGATTTCCATAGGGACCTGACTACAAATGTTCATTTGTCCTGCAGATGGTGCTCTTCCAAAGTACCCTGCTCTAGCAAGGGCAGAGTGTGCATTTCAGAAACGTTATACAGGCTATTCTCACTGAGGGGGGAGAGTGCACAGAGTCCCCTTCAACCCAAGGACTGATTTGTCACGAATCAGCAGATGGTCCCATTGCTGAACGGAAAGAGTATGTTAAAAAAATATTTGTCAGCTAAATGTTGACCTCTGAGCCCGAAATTGGAAAATATATCATTCCTATAAATTGTGCAAGTTAATGCCTCTCATTTTATATTATATATACATGGTCAATAAAGTGCATTTATGGAATAAAAAAAATGGTGAAGACAGACAGTCCTCTGACTTGGGACTGATTAAATGATAAAACTCACTAAGAACTGTCAGGGAAGAAGTTACGGTGGTCTGCAGATGTCAGGACAGGTGGAGGCATATTTTGATCCACATGTAAAAAAAACAAAAAACAAAAAAAAGCACACACAAAACTTGTTTACTTCCCTCGCGGACAGTGAGGACATTTATCAGGCTGTGATGATTAGAGGTCTTTGGGAACAAATCTCTGTGACCTCTGTATGAGCAGCCTTTAAAAAAGCTGCAGTACTAGTTTTACCTCTAGATGGCACTCATGTACTTTTATAGCTTTTACCTCTTGGCTTTTCAAAGGAACTAAGCAATTCTGTCCAATGCCCATACAACAACAAAAATTAATTTTCTCACACTTCTAGAATGTAGAAATTCAAAATAAAGGCCACAATAAAACCATACCCATACTTTCTCTGAAGCCATGTGAGTTTATTTTATTAATCTTTTTTATTTTTTGTGTATATTTGTAAGTTTCAATAATAAAAGAATTATACATTTAAAAAGAAAAAGAACAAATAGATTTAATAAAAATAATAAGATGACAGGTTTAAATCCAGTCATATCAGTAATCATATTAAATGCAGTGGTCTATGCATCTCAGTTAAAAGGCAGAGATTGTCATATACCAAAAGCAATTATACACTGCCTATAGGAAACCCACTTTACATAAAAGGGCACAATTAGCTCAAAGTAGTAGGGTGGGGAAAGAAATGATACTGTTACTAATCAAAGGAAAGCTAGAGTGGCTATATTCAAAAAAGTAGATTTCAGGACAAAGAATATTACCTAGGATAAAGATAATCATTTCATAACTATAAAAGGAACTAGGAGACATAAGCATTTTAAATCATTATGTACTTAATGACAGACTTTTAAAACATGAAGCAAATACTAATAGAATTCAATGGAGAAATAGACAAATTCAAATATTTATTTGGAGATTTCACAACTTCCTCCCTCAATAATTGATTGATAAGTAATCAGAAAATCAGTAGAAGACTTCAGCAACACTATAAATCAACTTGACCTGATTCACTTTTACAGGAAAACCCCACCCAACAGCAGGAGTAGCCATATGGATGCACTCCAGCTATGCCTACAGATAATAATCTTTTCATCAGTAGCCACTCCTGAGATCCAGCCTATATATGCCCTCTGGCAAAGGCAGGCCACTTCTGCAAAACAGTTCTGGCCCATCCACCCTTCTGCAACATTGGGTAACTTCTACAGAGCATTTCCAGCCTTCTCATATTTTCATCAAAACTGGGCCACTTTACAGACTAGAACTGGCCGAACTCCTCTGTCAGTTTGTGTGCCAGTGCAGAATATATATCCATAGTAGCCATGCTCTCTTCAAATGGATGTAAATATTTTCCTTGGTGCAGAACACTTCCTTCCTCTTTAGTTTATTTTACTTTCATCTTTAGCCTAGGGCTGTTTTTTTCATACTTGCTACTACTGAACCCCGCAGAACTTATTGAGGAATTGGCCACATACTAGTGTTGTAGACAACAATAATTTGTTAAAATTTCCATATTTAAGCATCTGGGGTGGTTTTATTCCCTTGATTTGGCCCTGACTGATAGACTCACAAGGGGGTGGTAATGTATTCAGCTTAAATGCTACAATCTATAGCATTCCTTGCAGAAAGGGGTGACAAATGAAATGTTGGGTGGGGTTAGAGGGAAGAATTTAAAGAGCCCTGACCTGACTGTCGCATGCCATTTAACTTTTCCCCTATTCCACATTCTTTGTGCTTGGAAAGGGAAGATAATGGCTTAAGCTCTAGAAATCATCATGATCATGAGGTGACCTTGAAAATGAAAGCCAACTAATTCAGGATAACAAAGCAGAAAGAATAAAAAGTCTTCATTCCTGATGGTTTAATGGAGTCACTAAGTCACACCCAAGCTATCTATCTCTAAATTAAAAAACAACAACAAAAACCAACAAAAAACAACAACAACAGATAAACCCTATATTAGAGAAATCCTTGGATTATGAGGATATACTATGGAAAAGTTTTAGATTTGTTCTAAACTTCTGTTGCATAACAAATTACCACAATGTTGGCAGCTTAAAACAACCTATCATTGTTATTTTGCAGTCTGTAGGCTGGGAATCTGGGCATAGTTTATTGGGGGTCCTGTGTTTTAGGATCTCGCGTGAGGCTCTAATTAAGGTATCAGCCATAGTAGGTTCTCAGTTGAAGATTCCATGGAGAGTTGCTTCCAAAATTACTTACATGTTTGTTGGCAGAATTTAGCTCTTTTGGGGCTGTTGGTCTGGGCACCTCAGTTCCTAGCTGGCTAGTGTTTGGAGGTCAACCTCAGTTCCTTGCCACTTGCGTTTCTCAACATGGTAACTTGCTTCATCAAAACCAGCAAGGGAGAGAGTACTTTAGCAAAATGGAAGTCAGAATCTTTCATAACTAACCACAGAAGTAAGATGCCCTCAACACTGAGGTAATCTATTGGTTGATAATCTATCAGTTAATAGGTCAGCCCACACTCTAAGGGAGGGGATTACACAAGAGAGTGAATGCCAAGTGGTAGAGATCTTTGGGGCCCAATTTAAAATTCATCTCACCACACTGAAGAAAAGTAGCTCTTAAAAAAATCATATTCATTGCAATTGTTTTTCTCTTTGACAGAATTATTACTTCATTAATGGTGTTTTGGGCATACTGATAGCTGGTGAAAATGTGAAGAAAAAAATAACCCTGTGTACTATTGGTGGGAATGCAGATTGGTACAGACCCTGTGGAAAGCAATATGGAGTTACTTCAATAAATTAAAAGTGAAACTACCTTATGATCCAGCAATCCCATTTCTAATAATTTATCTGAAGAAACCAAAAATACAAATTTGAAAGATTACATGCAACCTATGTTTATTGCAGCATTATCTACAACAAAAGGCCCAGTGCATGAGCTTTGTGAACTGGAGGGGGTCCCTCAGCCCGGCCTTCACCCTTGCATAGTCTGGGACCCCTCAGGGGATGTCTGCCTGCCAGTTTAGTCCCTCTCCCCATGGGAAGCAGGCCTACACCAGCAGTAATACAACCCTCTTGCAGTCTGGGAATCCTCTCTACTTACTGACTGCCTGCTTGCTGCTCCTTACCACTTGGCTTGCAGCTTCTTAGCGCTGCCATGGAGGCAGGAAAGGCTCCTGCAACTGCCACTGTGCTCGCCAGCCATGAGCCTGGCTTCTGGCTGAGTGGCACTCCCCCTGTGGGAATGCACTGACCACCAGGGGGATAGCTTATGCATTGAGCATCTGCCCCTGGTGGTCAGTACATGTCATAGTGACTGGTTGTTCTGCCGTTGGGTCAATTTTATATTAGCCTTTTATTATATAAGATAGCCAAGATTTGAAAGGCGCCCAATGCCATCAGTAAATGAGTGGATAAAACTGCTATGGTGCATTTACACAATGACATAATACTTGACCATAAAAAGGAAGAAAATGTTACCTTTTGTGACAGCATAGATGGACCTGTAGAACATTATGCTAAGTGAAATAAACCAGTCAGAGAAAGGCAAGTGCCATATGATTTCACTCATGTGTGAAATTTAATGAACAAACTGAAATAGAAGCAGATCATAGATACAGGGCAGGCAGACAGCTGTCATTGGATGGAAGTGTGGGAGTGGTGTGGAGGGATTGAGCATAAAAGAAAAAAAAAACTAATGGCAGGGCAGAGTGTGGTGTTTGCCTCGAGAAGAGGTGGAGGTAGAAGATGGTATCAGGGCCATAAACGGTAATGGAAAAAAAATTGAAATGAAAAAAATACAGTGGTACCTCGAGATACGAGAGCCCTAACATATGAGATTTTTGAGATACGAGCCGTCGAGCGAGCGATTTTTGCTTTGAAATACGAGAACGTTTGAGATAGGAGTAATCTCTTGGATCGGCCGGCTGTACACAACCCACCAGTTTACCGCGACTCTAGCTTCTCATAGTTTCCCATGCCTCAAGGTTACGGAACGAATTAAACTCGTATCTCAAGGTACCACTGTAGTAAGATGATGTATAGCAACTCAACTATATTAGTAATTACATTAAAAATAAATGGAGTAAATACTCCAAGAAGAAGTATATATTGTTATAATGATTAAAAATAAATTCAAAATGGTTCTCCTATGAGACACTTCTGCTTTTGGTTTTCAGAGACATTTTTAATATTTCAAAATATATCCCTAAGGAATAATTCTTTACAAATACATAGTCAAGTTTCTCTCCCTTTTAAAAAAAGGGGCCACAATTTTGTTATTTGATATTTAAAAGGAAATGATATATAATTTTTACAGTTTACACTGTTTTACATGGTATTAAAATTATTTCTTGATATTTTAAGCTTTAATGAACAGTGATCCCATTTCAATAATCATTCATACACATTGGCAATTTAATCTGAACTCTTTTTACTTGAAATTCATGCCATTTAAACATAGACTTTTACCTTTGTTTGGCTAATGGGGAAAACATGTAGGCAAATGGAAGTAAACCCTAGTGTTTGCTATACTTAAGAAAATACATATTTCAATCTTTTTTAAACCAGATGCTTATATTGTATGCACATCTTATTTATTAAGATCAATTCCCAAGGGTTTTTATGTGCCAACAATTATTGGTTTAAGTATGAAGTATGGTCTAGTTTTGAAAGTAATAGTTGGAATTATTTTTTCTTAAACTTCATTTGTGTAACTTTACTGATTCAGGCTGCTAATCCAGATTAGTAATATTTAAGAGCAGTGGAAAGAACACAGAGTTTGGAGCCAGACGGGCCTGGTTTGAATTCCAGTGCTGCCACTTTTTAGCTGCTCATCCTTTAACAAATGGCTTAATCCTCATGAACTTTGTCATTATCCAAGCTGGGGCACTTTTGAGAAGAAAAGAAAGTGTTGTTAATAAATTACTCTGAAAAGAACAAGCATAATTATGGACTGTTCTGGGCAAACCAGACAGATGGTTACTCTATCAAAATGTGACTAATCTTTTAAATTTATGGTTTTTGTTCTTTAGGTTGTTGTAGATGGTGCTTTGTTTCAATTTTTCTATCATTGCCTTCAACTATAAGTAATTGAATCTCTTATCCAAGTCCCACGACGTCATCTTGAATCCGTCACATTCAGTTGTAAGAATATTCGTATTAAGGTTATTAAATCACATGTTCATGAATAGAAAAGTCCTAAAGTCAAGTTCAAAGCTTATGTAATTCAAAACTTACCCCCCCCCCAATATCAGTCCTGATTTGTGGCCCCAGGGACCCACAGAAGGAAAGGGTATATTCTATTCCATCACACCCCCCCTCTTTTTTACTTTAAAATCATTATTTTTCAATTACTGTTGACATACATTATTATATTAGTTTCAATGATTAGACATTATGTAACTTACTAAGTGATCATCCTGATAAATCTTATACCCACCTGACACCATACATAGTTATTACAATATTGACTATATTTCTTATGCTGTACTTCATTTACATCCCTATGACTATTTTTATAACTGGCAATTTATCCTTTTTAACCCTTTTCCTCTTTTTCACCCATCTCTACTACCCTCTTCCAATATGGCAACCATAAAAATGTTCTCTGTATCTATGAGTCTATTTCTGTTCTGCTTCATTTATTTGTTTTTTAGATTCAATAGTTGATAAATATGTATCAATTGCCATTTTATTGTTCATACTAGAGGGAGGTGTCCCTCAACCCAGCCTGCACTCTCTCCAATGTGGGACCCCTCACAATCTAGAACTGCTAGCTCCCAACCACTCATCTGCCTACCTACCTGATTGCCCCTAACCACTTTGCCTGCCAGGCTGATCACTCACTAACCACTCCCCTATCAGCCTAATTGATGACTAACTGCACCCCTGCTAGCCTGGTTGCCCCCAACTGCCTTCCCCTGCTGGCTATCTTGTGGCAGCCATCTTGTGACTGTATGGGGGTGCTCATCTTGTGTGAGAGTGTGACAGTCAATTTGCATATCACCTCTTTATTATATAGGATGTTTTATCTTTTTTCTCAGTCCTCATTCATTCATTTTTTCCCATATTTTTATTAAGGTATTACATATGTACATATCTTCCCATTGACTTCACTCACTCCCATACATGCCCTCACCCCCCCAGTATCTTGCCTCCATTGTTTATGCTTCTATGCATGCATACAAGTTTTTCAGTTGATCTCTTATCTCCCCCACCTCTCCCTAAACTTCCCACTGTAATTTGACAGTCTGCTTGATGCTTTACTGCCTCTGTATCTATCTTTTTGTTAATCAGCTTATAATGTTCTCTCTTATCCACAAATGAATGTGGTATTTTTTTTTCATTGACTGGCTTATTTCACTTAGCATAATGCTCTCTAGTTCCATCCAGGTTGCTACAAATGGTAAGAATTCCTTCTTTTTTATGGAAGCATAATATTCCATTGTGTAGATATACCATCGTTTTCTGATACAGTCATCTGCTGATGGGCACCTAGGTTGTTTCCAAATCTTAACTATTGTAAATTGTGCTGCTATGAATATAGGGGTGCAGAAATCCTTTCTGATAGGTGTTTCCAGTTTCTTATGATTTATTCCTAGGAGTGGGATTACTGGGTCAAATGGGAGTTCCATTTTTAGTTTTTTGAGGAAACTCCATACTGTTCTCCACAGTGGCTGCACCAGTCTACATTCCCACCAGCAGGGCGTGAGGGTTTCTTTTTCTCCACATCCTGGCCAACACTTGTCATTTGTTGATTTGTTGATGATAGCCATTCTGACAGGTGTGTGATAGTGCCTAATTATCATTTTGATTTGCATCTCTCAGATAATTAGTGACTTTGAACATGTTTTCAGTTGTCTCTTAGCTTTCCTTCTGTCTTCTTTCGAAAAGATTCTATTTAGGTCCATTGCCCATTTTTTTATTGGATCATTTATCTTCCTTTTATTATGTTGTGTAAATTGCCCATAGATGTTGGAGATTAAACCTTTATCAGTGATAACATTTGAAAATATGTTCTCCCATATAGTGGGCTTTCTTGTTATTTTGTTGATTGTTTCTTTTGCTGTGCAAAAGCTTTTTATTTTGATGTAGTCCCATTTGTTTATTTTCTCTTTAGCTTCTGTTGCCCTAGGAGCACTATCAGTGAAGAAGTTCCTTTGGCATATATCTGAGATTTTGCTGCCTGTGGATTCCTCTAGTATTTTTATGATTTCCCATCTTATGTTTAAGTCCTGTATCCATTTTGAGTTTATTTTTGTGTATAGTATAGGTTAGTGACCTAGTTTCATTTTTTTGCATGTATCTGTCCAATTTTCCCAATACCATTTATTGAAGAGACTGTCTTGACTCCATTGTGTGTTCATGCCTCTTTTGTCAAATATTAATTGAGCATAGTGATTTGGGTTGATATCTGGATTCTTTATTCTATTTCATTGGTCTATATGTCTGTTCTTGTGCCAGTACGAGGCTGTTTTGAGAACAGTGGCTTTGTAATACAACTTGAAATCTGATATTGAGATCCCACTTACTTTGTTCTTCTTTCTCAGGATTGCTGTGGTTATTCAAGGTCTTTTTTTTAATTTCAGATGAATATTTGGAGATTTCTTTCTAGGTCTGTGAAATATGCTGTTGGTAATTTAAAGGGGAGTGCATTGAATCTATAGATTGCTTTGGGTAGTATGGACATTTTAATGATGTTGATTCTCCCAATCCATGAACTTGGTATGTTCTTCAATATATTTATGTCTTCCTCTATCTCTTTTTTCAGTGTCCGATAATCTTCCATGTATAGGTCTTTTACCTCCTTAATTAAGTTTATTCCTTGGTATCTTAACTTTTTTGGTGTGATGGTAAATGAGATTGCTTTTTTAGTCTCTTTTTCTGTAAGTTCACTATTGGTGTATAGAAATGCCATAGATTTCTTGGCATTAATTTTGTAACTTACTACCTTGCCGAATTCATTTATTAAGTCTATTAGTTTTTTGGTGGAGTCTTTTGGTTTTTTTATGTACAATATCATTGTCATCTGCAAATAAGGACACTTTTACTTCTTCTTTCCCAATTTGGATGCCTTTTATTTCTTCTTCTTATCTAATTGCAATGGCTAATACTTCCAGTACTATATCAAACAGGAGTGGTGAGAGTGGGCAACCTTGTCTTGTTCCTGTTCTTAGGGGAAATGGTTTTAGTTTTTACCCATTGAATATGATGTTAGCTATGGATTTATCATATATAGCTTTTATGATGTTGAGGTATGATCCTTCTATTCCTACCTTGTTGAGAGTTCTTAGCAAGAAAGGGTGTTGGATTTTGTCAAATGCTTTTTCTACATCAATTGATATACTATGTGATTTTTATCTTTCAATTTGTTATGTGATGTATCACGTTTATTGATTTGCAGATATTGTACCACATTGTATTCCTGGGATAAATCCTATTTGGTCATGTTGTATGATCTTTCTGATGTACTGCTGGATCTGATTTGCTAGAATTTTGTTGAGGATTTTGGCATGTATGTTCATGAGGGATATTGGCCTGTAATTCTCTTTCATTGTGTTGTCTTTATCTGGTTTTGGTATAGGGTGATGCTGGCGTCATAGAAGGAGCTTGGAAGTATTTCTTCTTCTTGAATTTTTTTGAACATTTTGTGGAGAATAGGTTTTAATTCTTCCTTGAATATTTGGCAAAACACCCTTGTGAAGCCGTCTGGCCCCGGGCTTTTGTTTGATGGAAGCTTTTTGATGACTGCTTCAATTTATTCCGTAGTTATTGAGATGTTTAGATTCTTCCCGATTGAGTTTGAGAAAATTATATTTTTTAGAAAATGTCCACTTCCTCTTGGTTGTCCAGTTTGTTGGAATAGAGTTGTGTGCGTCTTTTTTTCTGAGGTGGGTTTCTTGTAGACAGCAGATATATGGATCGTGTTTTCTTATCCAATCCATTACCCTATGTCTTTTGATGAGGGCATTTAATCCATTTACATTTAAAGTTGTTATTAATAGGTACTTATTTAATGCCATAGCAGACCTTTTAGCATTTCTTGCAATGCTGGTTTGGTGGTAATAGACTCCCTTAGTCCTTTTTTTTGTCTGTGAAGCTCCTAATTTTACCTTCAATTTTGATTGATAGCCTTGCTGGATATAGTATTCTTGGATTCAGACCCTTCCTTTGCATGACTTTGTATATTTCATTCCATTCACTTCTGGCCTGATAGTTTCTGTTGAGAAATCAGTTGCTAGTCTGATGGGGTTCCTTTGTAGGGAACTTTCTGTCTCTCTCTGGCTGCTTTTAAGATTCTTACTTTGTTTTTGGTGTTTGCCAATTTAATTATAATGTGCATCAGTGTTTTGAGGTTCATTTTGCTTGGGACTCTGTGAGCTTCTTGGATTTATATGGGTTTTTTCTTCCCTAGACCAGGGAAGTTTTCTTTAATTATTTCTTCAGATAGGTTTTCTATTCCTTGCTCAGTTCCTCTCCTTCTGGTACCTCTAAAATGCAGATGTTATTTTATTTTGTGTTGTCCCAAAGTTCCCTCCTGCTTTTTAATTTTGTTTTTCTAAAAGCTGTTATACTTGGGTATTTTTTCCTACCTTGTCTTCTAGCTCACTTTTGCAGTCCTCTGCTTCTTCTAGTCTACTCTTGATGCTTTCTATTGAGTTCTTTACAGCAGCAATGTCTTTTTTCAATTTTTCTTGGTTCTTCTTCATTTCCTCTTGGTTCTTACTCATATTGTCGAATTTGTCTTCCATTCTTTTCAGCCACCTTATGACCATTTCTCTGAATTCTTTCTCTGGCAGGTTGCTTGCCTCCATTTCATTGCTTCCTTTTCTGGCAATGCCTGCTTTTATTTCATATGTGGGCTGTTTCTTTGTCTCCCCATGGTCTCTCTTCTCTGGGTGTCTGGTTATGTAGTTCTCTCTCTCCTTATTCCAGGTGAAATCTAACCTTTCCATGGCAGACTGTAGAACTCTTCTGAATCCATGTGCCTGTGCCAACTGGGGACCAGTGTCCTGGGTTTTGCAGCTGTTAGGTGGGCGCCATAATTATAAATTTTCAGGCTTCGGATAATATCTACTTTCTGTTTTATCTTTTTTCCCCTTCTTCTTAAAAAAGACCCTTTAACATTTCTTCTTCTTTTTTTATATATTCACCTGAAGATATATCTTTATTGATTTGAGAGGGAGAGAGATGTACCATTTAATAATGCTGATTTTATAATTTAAAAACCCAATGTGTTCAAGAGAAACATCAAAAGTGCTTTATTCAAAGTATTGTCCATTGCTAGCTACACATTTTCCCTCATCTTTCAGGTAATTTATGGATACAGTACCAATAGAAATTTTCTTGTTTTGAGGCAACCCACTCAGAGACTCAATTTCCACTTCATACATTTGAAGTGCTGCTCAAAAAGTGCACATGCCATTGATCGGAACAAGTGGTAATCTGAAGGAGCAAGGTCTGGTGAACACGGCGACTGGGTTAATACTTCCCAGGCAAGATCTTTTAACATGTCTTTAACTTGTTTTAAAGTGTGTAATGGTGCTTCATCAAGAAGCAAAATTACTTTACTGTGTCTTCTGGCCTATTCTGGTTGTTTCACAATCAAACCATGGTTCAAATTGATTATTTGTTGTTGGTAGTGATCAGTATTAACGGGTTTACCTCGTTTTAGAAGCTCATAATACACCACACCTTCCTGATCTCGCTAAATGCAGAGCATTGTCTTCTTTCAGAAGTGATTTGGCAATGCAGTTGATGTTGATGGTTGACCTGGATCACCCATGTTTCTGTGTGTTTGGGATTCTCAAAACAAATCTTTATTTTGAATAAAAATGCTGGTGAATATTTTGGGAAGCTTATGGTGAACATGCTCCATCTTAAGATACTTGTGAACGCTGGTTTAAACACTTCAAAAGAGATGATTTCGATGTGAACAACAAAGAATGTCCAAATCAGCCAAAAGAGTTTGAAGACCAACAATTACAAGTATTATTGAATAAAGATGCATGTCAAACTCAAAAACAACTTGCAGAAAGATTAAATGTTGTGCAGCAAACAATTTCTAATTATTTATAAGCAATGGGAAAGATTTTAAAGGAAGGAAAATGGGTTCTATATCAACTGAATGAAAGACAAATGGAAAACTGAAAAGTCATCAGTAAAATGTTGCTTCAAGGGCACAAAAGAAAGTCTTTTTTTGCATTGAATTGTGACTGGCAATGAAAAGTAGATTTGTTTTGATAATCCCACAACCAACTTCCTGCAGGCCGGCCAACCTCCCGTGGTCCTTCCCCCTTGCTGGCCACCTCTGATGGTCCTGATTGGAGGCACTGGCCAACCTCCTGTGGTCCATATCCCTCCCCTCCCCCACTGGCCATCTAGTCAACATTCTAAGGCCCCTCACCCTGCCAGCCAACCTCCCATGGCTCCAAATGGGCCTGATCGCTGGCCAGGCTGAGGAACCCCACCTGTGCATGAATTCATGCAGTGAGCCTCTAGTAAGAATATAAAATGGGTTAAAAGTAAAAGAATGGATAAGGATAGCCTGTGCAAAAAGTAACCAAAGATAAAGTAATATAGTTATTCTAATATCAGACAAAATATGACAGAGTGGGATATTAACTGAATGTACCTGTGATCCAGATCTTATTTGGGTATCTTCTCTTCCCCAGTGTCCTAGATGAAGTGTCCATAAGACAAAAAGTATTAGTCAGATAAAGATAATGATTTAATAATGATATATAATGATAAAGATATTTAGCACAAAGATATCAAATTTATAACACATGTAGGTATACACACTAATTTTGTATATCCACTCTCATGTCACCATCCTGTGTATCAAGGATGCGTAACAAAAGTCCAATTATACGTGTTCTATCTGAGTGCCTGTAATGGATTAAATTTTGTGCCCTAAATTTGTATGTTGAAATCCAACCTCTCAATGTGATGGTATTAGTTGGCAGGGCTTTTTGGAGGTAATTAGGTCATGAGAGTGGAGTCCTCACAAATGGGATTAAATGCCCTTATGAAAGAGATACCAGAGAGCTCATTCACCTTTCTTCTACCATGTGAGGATACAATGAGAAGATGGCAGTTTGCAACCTGGAAGAGAACCCTCACCAGAATCCAACCATACTGGCACCTGATCTGAAACCTTCAGTCTCTAGAGCTGTGAGACATAAATGTCTGGTGTTTATAAGCCACCTTGTCCATAGTACTTTGTTATAACAGCCTGAATTGACTAAGAGAGTGCCTACCTTTCTTTTTTCTATTACCTTTGTTCTTTTTGCACTAGGTGCTTGTCAAGCTTTCACAAGCTCTCTTGGGGTCCATGGATTGGTGTCTGTATTCCTTTCCTGGTTTTATCCCTCTGGAGCCTGCCTTTCTTTCTGCTTCTATGACTGCTCTAACCAGGCATTTAGCCTTATCTGAGACTATGCTATGCACACACATCTCATAGACTTTTTGAACAGAATAGTGGTCTAGTATACACTCCTCTACTAGAACTAATATCCCACAACATTATATTTTGGAGATTAAATATGCCTAGCTGAGCTTGCATGAATCACCTTATCTGTGCCAAAATTGCTGCCTCACCCAGGGGATTGGTCTTCCTCATCCATTTCTCATTTTCTTACATGTGAACTAGCCAAACGCAGATAAAAAATTTTGTAAGTTATAAATATCATTTTCAGAAAAAAAATTAAATAAAAAACGTGTTTCTCTTTTGCTGATGGTGAGATATTTTATCACCTTATCTCAGAGGGCAAACTGGTTTTATTGGAAACTGTGGCTTGTTAAATCATCTTGAGGTAGGCAAATATAGACATGCCTAGGCTTCAGCTAGTGCCAAAGCTTCTGAGAAATTATGTATTATTTTCTCTGTGTGGGATATAAAATCGAAAAGGAAAAGGGGGAAATAGAAATAATTATAATAGTATCATATATGTCATAAGCCATGTAATACTTCTATGATCCTCAAGTTTTTGGACATTACAAATGCTTGAGATATTCGATTCCTTGTTGACATTATTAAAGTCATTGAGGTCTGCTTTTGGGATTATGTGGAAGCTAAACAGGGACAGAATGCTTAATTTTAGTGGCTAGAGATATAGGTGACATGCATATTTTGATTCTATAGAAGTTTCAGAGATTTCCGGACTTCCCCCAAATATGGAACTAGGGTTCAAGGATACTTCATCTATGACACTGGGGAAGAGGAGATACCCAAATCAGATCTGGATGACAGGTACAGTCAATAAATTTCATGTCCCATTCTGTCATATCCAGCTCTTCTTTCTGAAGCTGTTGGAAGAGTTTCATATCTGCTTTATACTCCCAGATATTGACCTGGGACCTCTCAGGAGTCCCCAAACTGGTAGAAGTCTCCAATTTGGGGTTAAAGCAGGAGACTCCTACTTATAGCCTCCTTTTAGTCTCACCAATTAACCCAAGCTCCTGTGACTACTGCCCCTCAACCTCTGGTTCATGGTTGGGATTTTACTTTTAAAGGCCAACCTCTTTCTTCATGTCTCCTGTTTCTTGAGGCAGTGCCTCTGTCAAGGGCCTGGTTGCTGTAGAAAATGGATCAGGAACTGAGAGGGTGAATGGTAGAGACTTACTAGTACTTTATGGAGTTAGCAGTATGTTCATCCTACTGCTTAGCCCTGGCGGTACACACAATCTTTCAAGTTCTACAATATTCATATGTGACTTGTGAATCCTTACTGTGTCTCCTCACATATCATTGTTCCTCTCTGGGCATTAGTTTCCCTAAACTTAAGATGAACCAAGAGATGTTTTTTGACTAGTTCTGTGATGCTAGGAATATGATCAGGTCATTAGAAGGAAAGATTAACAATGCCATCTACTTCTTTTTGTACCTCTATTCTATTTTTTTAAATTCCCTGCTTGATTTCTTTAGTCCTGATTTTTTATCCTGGCTCTGCCTGGGATCATATTTTCCTTGGAATAAGGTCTCGCCTAGTTCTAATTTCCCCTGATAGAGACGGTACTTCTGATCCTAAACTATTGACTCTGTCAGTTCTCCTGGAAGTTATGCTGTATATCATGAGCTATCAAACTTTCAGCTTTATAATCTAGGACCTGGAAACCTTTAAGAGAATTGCTCCTGGATTCTGTCTTCTTGCCACCAACAACAGTGATCATGATCTGTTACCATATCTTCTGGGGACCAAGCAGATCCAAGTGGCCTGTTTGAATTCTTTAAATGTCCTTCCTTTGTTCTGTGCCTACTGTATTCAGGGAATGTAACTTTATATAAAATAACAGCTTCTTCTGCTTCCATTGGGATTTCTCATTTATTTTCCTATGAATTCAGGCTTCACAGATGCCCTTCACTTCATAAAAATGGTGATGACAATCTGATTGGCTGCTGCTTATTAGACCCCAGACCTTCTGATTGAATCCAGGAAGGAAAGGTGTATCTTTGGGATGGAGGCTCTCCGGAATATTGTGTTGTATAAAGGCAGAAATACTGTCATCTGTTTAGCAATTGTATCCATCACAGTGTTCTTTTTTAAAATTTAATAAATTTTTATTGTTCAGATTATTACAATTGTTCCTCTTTCCCCCCCCCCATCCCATAGCTCTGCTCCATCCGTCTCCCACCCCACTCTCTGCCCCTACCACCTGCTGCATTGTCCTCATCCATAGGTGTATGATTTTTGTCCATTCTCTCCCTGTACCCTTTTCATCCCTCTCCCCTTGAGAATTGTCAGTCCACTCCCCTTCTATGCCTCTGATTCTATTATATTCACCAGTTTATTCTGTTCATCTGATTTTTTATTCACTTGATTTTTAGATTTACTTGTTGATAAATATGTATTTGTTATTCATAAGTTTTTCTTTACTTTTTTCTTCTTCTTCCTCTTCTTAAAGAGTACCTTTCAGATTTCATATAATACTGGTTTGGTGCTGATGAACTCCCTTACTTTTTTCTTATTTGTGAAGCTCTTTATCTGCCCCTCAATTCTGAATGATAGCTTTACTGGATAGAGTAATTTTGGTTGTAGGTTCTTGCTATTCATCACTTTGAATATTTCTTGCCACTCCCGTCTGGCCTGTATAGTTTCTGTTGAGAAATCAGCTGACAATCATATGAGTGTGCCCTTGTAGGTAATGAACTGTTTTTCTCTTGCTGCTTTTAATATTCTCTCTTTGTCTTTTGCTCTTGGCGTTTTAATTATGATGTGTTTTGGTGTGGTCCTCTTTGGGTTCCTTTTGTTTGGGGTTCTGCGCACTTCCTAGACTTGTAAGTCTATTTCTTTTACCAGGTGGGAGAAGTTTTTGATCATTATTTCTTCAAATAGATTTTCAGTATCTTTCTCATTTTTTTCTTCTGGCACCCCCATAATTCTGATGTTGGTATGCTTAAAGTTGTCCCAGAGGCTCCTTACACTATCTTTAAATTTTTGGATTTTTTTCTTTTTTCTTTTCCAGTTGAGTGTTTTCTACTTCTTTGTATTTTAAATCTTTGACTTGATTCTTGTGTTCCTCTAGTCTGCTGTTAGGTCTCTGTATAATATTTTTTTTTAATTTCAGTCAGTGTATATTTAATTTCTAGTTGGTCCTTTTCCATCTTCTCTTGGGTCTCACTAAATTTATCCATCTTTTCTAGGAAATTCTTGAAAAACCTTATAACTGTGGTTTTGAACTTTATATCCAGTCATTTGTGTTCCTCCATTTCTTTCCTTTGTGATCTGTTTCTTTGTCTCTGCATTTTTGCTGCTTTTCTGAGTTGGTAGAGTACCTTTGCGTGCTAGGTGTCCTATAAGGCCCAGGAACTCTGTCTCCCCAGTTATCTGAGGTGAACTCTCTTGGTGCACCCCTTTGTGGGCTGTGTATACAGATTGTTGTTGGTATCACTGGGGGGAATTGACCTCCACGCCAATTGGTTGTGAGGATTAGCTGTGTCTATGCCAAGAGAACTTCTATGCTGGAGTCAGCCTTATGAGATAAGACTTGCAAAATTGCAAAAGCCTCTGTGCTCAGCTTGGATGGGGTGGAGTCTCAGGGCTGAGCAGATAGCCTTGGCTTCCCATCATCCCTGCCCTACATGGCTCTTGGGTCTCAGTGTCCCTCGGTAATCACTGAAGCCCTCTCTGTGCACGCTCACACTCATGTGCCTTCAGACCTCTGCCTTTCACATCTCCCCTGAGTTTCCATGTGCTCCGGGGACTGATATGAGTCTGGGTCCCCAGAGTCTCACCCGAAACGGGTTCAGTGCAGTTGGGAGTGAAGTTCAGTGCAATTGGGAGGTTCAGTCTTCCTTCTGCTAGAGAAATCCAGTGACACAATCAGCAGTCAGTCCTCTCTGCATGCAGTGGCATGTGCACGACTCCAGACCTCTGCCTTTCATGGCTCCCCTGAGTTTCTGTGAATTCCTCTCTTTTTTCAACAGTCTAGACTCCCCCCGTATGAGTCTCACCTGGAACTTACTTTCAGTGCAGTTGGAACTGGGATTCAGTGCAGTCAGGAGTTTCTGTCTCCCTCCCACTAGAGGAAGCCAGCCAGGCAATCCACGGCCCGTCCTCTCCACAGGCGTGTTTCTGTATCTCAGCTTTTTGCAGCTCCTTTAAGTCTCCGTGAGCCCTTCTCTTTTCTTTTAGTTGTAGAATTTCCACTCAGCTAGCTTTCCTGTGGGTCTGGATGATGTCCGTTTTGTCTTTTAGCTGTAGTTTTGAAATTGTGTGAGGCAGCAGTTTAGGTGTTCACTTATGCTGCCATTTTGGTTTTCCATCCATTGTGTTATTTTCAAAGCTCTCTCTCACATACACTGTTTTAAGGACCATCACCATTATGAGGTAGGTTGGGGAGCTACTATATATTTTACCATATTAAAAAGAAAAATGAGAATTTTAAAGGTGTAAGACACCTTCTTAAAATACTGCAAAACTGTATATGTTTGAGAAAAATAAAGTTGTTTAATTTTAATGAAAAGCCCTATGAAGACACAGGCTTCTTTTCATTCTGGCCACTCCCTCCCCTTCCTGCCCCCCATTTTCTATCAGGATCTATGGAAATCAGGCAGTAACTCAGATCAGAGAGAAAAAGATTCCAGGCAGGGCCAGGACAGAGATCTGAACTTAAGCAATCAAACAGTACATCTTAAGAATGGAATGACAGAGTAAGGAAAGGTAGATGCTATGGTCAGTAGAATATAATCCAGGAATAACCTGGATTCTTTCCAAAGCTCTCTGTTTACCTTCTTTCAGTCCAAGTTCTATTTGACAAAAATGTTTCTGCCATGCTTCTTTGTGTGTGTGAGTCAATTTCATCTATTATCATTCTTTTAATTCCATTTTTATTACAGTTTGTAATCAACATTATTTTGTATTCGCTCAAACATGGCTATTAGACCATCACTTACATTACAAAATGTTCCCCCTGATATTTCAGGTAGTGAGTATTTACCATATTCTTAAAACTCTCCATCTACAACCCCATCTTTTATGATATTTCAGATAGAAAAGGCTTACTTCAGGTAACACCCATGATTCCACACATATTATGTCTGCAGAGAGCCCATGGAAACTATAACTCCTCCTCTTTCAGTTTATAAATTTTCTGCCATATCGATGGAACCTACTAAGGAAGGAAATGTGTTGGGGGCAAAGCAAGCGAATGAGGTTTCTCACTCTTCTCTCTCTTTTTCTCCTCAAATATTCAGAAATAAGAACTCAGCTGGGATAATGGAGTGAGTAAAGGAGTAAAAAGTCTACTTCTTTAACATGCGCCAGATTCAACTGTTTTGACAGATATTTAGTATCTTATAAGATATAATTGCAAGAGAAAGAACTTGTCATTTTCAGAAATATTTTGCCTAGCGAATGGTCTATGTCTCCATGTTTTGCAGAATTACCATGTTTGCTATCAAGTTATGATCAAGTTTCTCTGGATGATTGGTGAGCAGGACAATGGTCCTTAAATTCCTCCTGTCTCAGGTAAATGCAAGTGGGATGTCAAAGTCATGTTCATATTCATCATATTCATATTTAATTGAATCAGCACTGACCTTTGATCAATGGTATGGTAGTTCGATTCCACAAACATGAGACTTTGCTCCATGTAACACATATAGTAATACTTTGAGAACAGAATTAATTTTTCTCTTTGATGAAGCTTTGCCCCAGATCATGTAGCACACAGCAAAAGCAGGCAGGAATATAACACAGGCCTGTGTGACTGTTTGTTACTTCACATTTACTTTATAAGGTGTGTATGTGGGGTTATCTCACAGACTCTGTGGCATCAGAATTAGGAGTTCCCCTTAACAGGGGATGCAGAAGTCAATAAAAGGAGAGTCTAGGGCCTACTTCAGATGAGGCAGTTGAGCAGGCAGTTATTCAGCAGACTGGCAGGGTTCAGGATCCAGGAACTCAGGGAATCAGCTAAAATGGCCCTAAAGAGCAGATTGAGTATGGAGGTTTTGTTATTGATGGGTTTTGTTTTATTTTGTATTGCTGTGTCTGAGCCTCCACAGCTAACACTCTTGTTAGCAATACCCTGAGTAAGGGTTTAGAATATGCTTCATATTAGTACTGCATGACAGTGCTCTCTGCAACAAAGTTGGGTTGGGTTAAGGCAAGGGACAGTGCTAGAGAGTCATTCTCAAGACTTTAGAAGGGATCATGGCAAAAGCAATGGCTACACATAAGATAGCAGGCAGGTACACAGCAAAAGCAGACCAAATCCCAGTGATGGACAGCTCCTGTAAGCCAGGTCTAGGCAAGGCTTGTGAAGCCAGTTGAATTCTGACCTGGGAGAAGTGGACTGTATGAGCCTCAGACATATAAAGTAGGGAAATAAAGAATGTATGCTATATTTGACATGCCCACTCACATCTCAAAGGCTTCTCAAATCTGACAATACAAATATTAAAAGTGTGGGCTAGCTACCCCAGAGAAAAGGCTGAGGTAGCTAGTATTTCAACTCAAGTAGCATACAAAGACTTGTATCTTTCTCAAATCCATTTACAGAGCATAAGGTTTTCTGACCCAAAGAAGGTACTGACATTGAGTTCCAACTTAGTGGATTCATCCCTTTCTGCTCCTGAATAAGAGAAGATCTTTACCAGAAAATCAGAATGGTGTCCCAGCAACACCCCATTTCAATAGTGATAAAGACTTAGTCTATTAACCTGCTTAGGCCTCCAACAGCACTGACACCTCTCCACTCTGGTCTTCCTTTTGCAAACTGTCAATCCCACCATGCTTCTTGTTATTGTCATTGTAGGCCATTTCAAAATTCAAATTCCTGCCATCTTTTATTCTTTTGGATTCTTTTATACCTTTACCCTTTCATTTCTTTTTTTCTACCCATTCTATCTATTGGCCCAGGATACACATTCTACGTAAATTCACTCTATCAATATATTCATCTTATTTTCATAATTCTTTCTTCCTCCTTCTCTTGGTTAATTTTATGTATCAACTTGGGTATTTCATGGTTTCCAATTTTTGGCCAAACATCAGTGTAGATGTTGCTCTACAGATATTTTAAAGATTTTAGTAATATTTAAATCAGTACGCTTGTGGACAGATCTCATGCAATAAGTTAAAAGTATTAAGAGAAAAAGATTGAGGTCCCCTGAAGAAGAAGGGATTCTACCTTTGGACCCAAGACAGCAACATTAACATTTCTGGGTTTCCATACAACTCCGACTTGACAACCCCCACAATTGCATGAGATAAAATAAATCTCTCTGTAAATATATACATCCTATTGGTTTTGTTTCTCGTGAGAATCTTAACTAATACACTCCCTTAAAGAAAATTAACTCAGCCCTATGGAAACCACCTCCTACTAAGTGGGTGTCACTGCTTTTTCTCTCCCACAATAGACCACAGAGCCAGGAAGCAGAGTCAGCATTTTATAAGTCTCCCATTTACTACCTCAGAAATCATATTCTTTTCTGACCAGGTAAAAACCAATCTTTCTTTGTTACTGATGCTATCCAATCAAGAGACTATTACTTTTATGTTTCTTACTTTTGTCATCTACCAACCTCCACATCACTTCTACTCATTCACTCAAGATAACAATGTCTGGCTCTAGCCTATGCATTTGGGACAGTGATATCTATCTTGAAGGATAGTTATCAGAACTAGAGCCAATATGTATAAAATAACTAACTCTGTGTGATCACAGGGAGTTATTAGCATTTATTATGTTTCTATTCGGTTCCTATACAGGTCCTTGCATAACCAGATGAGGCGCCAATGACCATAAGGACAAGCCATCCAACAGCCCTGGTTTCAAAGTTCTTTGACCTTTATTCGAAAAACTTCCACCCAAACTACTCTTTGGCCACTCATATCACAGCAAAGTACTGTATCTTGTTAGTTTAAGAGGGAAGCATGTTCCTTAAAACTGCTCAGACACTTACCACAAATTACCACTGTGATTTCCATGAAAAGAAAATTTCCCCAAACACTACTGGTCTCTTGCTCCACTACTGTATTCCTCCCATCAAAAGAAGAGAAGGGCCCTAACCAGTTTGGCTCAGAGGAAGAGCATCGTCCTGCAGACTGAAGAGTCCCAGATTCGATTCTGGTCAAGGGCATGTATCTTGGTTGCGGGCACATCCCCAGTAGTAGGTGTGCAGGAGGCAACTGATTGATGTTTCTCTCCCATCGATGTTTCTAACTATCCCTTCTCCCTTTCTCTCCGTAATAAATCAATAAAATATATTTTAAAATAAAAAAGAAGAGAATATGTTATGGTTGGTTGGTGACAGTATTAACCAAATTTGTTCTCAATTTGCTTGGAGATTATTTGTCAAAAGTCAGTGATCACAGGGATTCAATTTATTTTCTAAACTCAGATGAGTGTAAAATCCTAGATGGCATTTTATTGTCCAAACACCTTTTTCTTTTTAGGTGGCCCCAGGAGGATAGGAGTGGTGAGGATGGGTAAGCAGGGAGTCCATTTGGTTTTTAAACTAAGCCAGCAATTTTACGGGTGATAAAGCATTGTCATTTATTAGCCTTCTTAGACCTCACTTGTCATCACCAAAAACTGCTTTACCTGTCTGAAATCTTAAAGGACAAAATATTGATTTATGACTATATCTTTAGACCATTAGGATTTCTCACACATTTTCCTACTGTAACTAGTCTTTTATTACAGGAAGACATAATCCTAAACTCCCTCTATACTTTGTCATGACAACAACCAATGTTGAATTTATCTCATTCCCAACAGGATTCTGGATATGTGGAACAGGGACTATTGGTGGCTTTTGTCTGGAGTTTAATGAACTTTATGCAGTAGAAATATCTAATAAGTAACTGTTGAGAGACTGGGAGGTCCCGGGTGGACACAAGCAAGATACTGGTTCAAGCTTCAAAAGGGGAAAATGTGTGTTTGAATGTGACCATGTTATACACTGAGATGCCCTATAGTGTGAACAATGAAAGTCCTTGCTGGGCAAGCACAGTGCCCCTCCTCAGTAGCTGATGAGAATTCACATTCTCAATCTGGACTCTTAACTTACAAAATACCTCATCTCTGTTAATCTCTTGACCATAATTACCAAGGGGTCATATTCAAGTCTCTTCTTTGGGTAATTCCTTCTTTTTATCCCCAAATGTGAAAATTATTTTAATTTCCTAAGGATTTTAGAAAACAATGACAATTGATGATACTTCCAATGACAGAAGTAAGAGAATTGTCACAGACAAAAAAGTAAAATACAAAATTGAATTTTGTAAGGTGATATTTGACAGGGGATTTTCTTCATTTAGAAGTTTGGCTGCTACTTAGATGTACTTATGATGCTGTTTCTGTTGCTGGTGGTGACTTGCCTTGGCTTGACTTGGGTCTGCTCATTTGAATCACCACTGTGAGTAAGCTGGTTGCCAGCAAAGTTCTGCTTTGTTTCATTCTCTTTATAGAGTAGCAACGTTATCAAGGTGGTGCTTTTGGGAACATCCAGAGAGCAAGGACTTGTTCAAATTTTGAATGGATTAAATCATATACATGTGAGTAGTTTAATCCTCTTTTTCCAATCTAGCAGTGGCCAGTCTCAGGTTCCATTCTGTAATTTTTTTAATCTAATTTTTCTTACTATGCTGGCTCCTTCTCTGCTCTAAAAAGGGAAATTTGCTACTGGCCTATTTAGGGAAAGCTCCCAGGGGTAAACTGATTCCATGATGAGTTCAGAGACAACCAGTTTCTGGGAAAAGCAGATGCAGAAAGTAAGTTTGCCTTCTCTTTTGTCAGATAGGTTACAGACACTAATAGAAATAGGACATGCAAGGAAAGTGTCCAGGTTCAGAATAAGAGCAAGGGATACTCCTTTTTAAGACAGTGATTCTTTTTGATAGTTCCTTAAGGTCAGTGTCATTTAAAAGGTCTCCCTCAGATTTAAGGTGCTGCCATATTCAGAAACTTAAGGGCCAGGTGTCAAGATGTCACAGTGTGATGATTTCGAGGCAGGCCATTGTAGACAGGACACATTCATGCTCTCCTAGTGGAGATGTATGAATGGATAATAAAGAAATATATAATATATAAAATATGTACTATATATGTAAGAAATATATAAAATAGGGATCTGTTATTTATTTTATTTAGCTTCCTTTTAAAGTTTATTTTTCAATTTCATTTACATTCAATATTATTTTGTATTAGTATCAAGTGTACAGCATAGAGATAATCACATACTTTATAGTGACCCTTGATATTTCCAGTACCCATCTAGCACCATATATATTATTACAATGTTATTGACTGTATTCTCTATGCCATATTTTACATCCCCATGACTTTTTGTGACTGCAAATCTGTACTTCTTAAACCTTTCATATTTTTAACTCATCCTGCAACCCCCCTCCCCTCTGGCAGCCATCAGCCTCTTCTCTGAGTCTATAAGTCTGTTACAATTTTGTTTATTTATTTTGTATTTAGATTTCACATATAATTGAAATCATATGGTATTTGTTTTTCTCTAACTGATTTATTTTTATTTAGCATAATACCCTCTACGTGCATCCATGCAAATGGTAAGATTTCAGGGTTTTTTTATAGTTGAGTAATATTTCATTACCTATATGTACCACAGGTGGTTTTTTTAAATAACTTGTCTATTCATGGGCACTTGGGTTGCTTCCATATTTTGACTATTGTAAATAATGCTGCACTGAACATAGGGGTGCATATATTTCTTCAAATTAGTGTTTTGGGTTCTTCAGATATATACTCAGAAGTAGAATAACTGGTTCATAAGGCAGTTCCACTCTTAATTTTTTGAGGACCCTCCATACTGTTTTCTGTAGTGACTGTACCAATCTGCATCCCCATCACTAGAGCACGAGTGTTCCCCTTTCTTTACATTCTCGTCAACACTTGTTGTTTGTGGATTTATTGATGATGGCCATTCTGACAAGTGTGAGATGATATCTCATTATGGTTTTAATTTGCATTCTCTGACAGTTAGTGGCATTGAACATCTTTTCGTGTGGCTATTGGCCATCTGGACATGTATCTATTCAGGAGAAGTGTTTATTCAGGTTTTCTGTAAGAATATGTTTTTTTAGAATAGCAAATCTTCTGATCATGTTTGACTTTTAATATTTCAACTATATTATTACCTAGTTTCCCCTTCACACCCACCATCAAAATTATGTGGAGTTTGCTTGAACACTTTCCCAGCAAGGGAAAAATTGGGTATAACTATAATAGTCTTCATGTCAGTAACTAGTTATAAAACTGTAAATAGTATTTGTAACTTATTTTCATTACCTAATTCAGATTCCCCTTTTCCTCACTTTAAAGAATCAGAGTTTGTTACCTGTTAGGAGACTCTAATCTTCATTCCTAAAACATTTGAGTCTTTAGTGGTCTTGCCTTTATTTATTACTGTGGTCTTTAAGTAACATCTACCATTGAACTTGAAGTAATTAGATGTATTTAAGAGAATCCCCTGGATTCCAGGCATAATACCCTCTAGGTGCATCCATGCAAATGGTAAGATTTCTCTGTCTTGAGAATTTCTATTATCCTTTAATAACTAGATTTCAGTACATTTTTGTTTATTGACTCAGTAGTATAAGGAGACCAAATTTGCCATTTTCCATGTTACAAGGGACATATTGCTTACATTTGTGATATTATTCCTCCCTTGAGAGGGTCTTTAAGCTGACAGAGCTCAAAATTATTGGGATAGGAAGCAAGGGTTCAGTGAATGGAATATTGGGTATGATAGTAAGAGAACCTCTCCCACTTTTGGCTCTCTGGTCTTGAATCTATGCGTTTTGGCAATTGAATTAAAAAGCACCACATATAAATCATTGATTCAAAGATAGACTGATTTTATGGGGTAGTGTTACAGTCTTACAGATGGTGCTTTCCAGCAAGCACCATACCTGAGTCTTCAATAGGACATGGCAATGACCTATAATACCAGCTGCTTCCAGGTAAAGGAATATATGGTATGATCCATTAAATTCATAAGTAGGAGCTCATTACTGTTCTTTTTAAAAATACATATTTTATTGATTTTTTACAGAGGGGAAGAAAGAGGGACAGAGAGCTAGAAACATCGATGAGAGAGAAACATCGATCAGCTGCCTCCTACACACCCCTCACCGGGGATGTGCCTGCAACCAAGGCACACGTCCCCAACCGGAATCGAACCTGGCTGGGATCCTCCAGTTCACAGGCCGATGCTCTAGCCACTGAGCCAAACTGGTGAGGGCTTATTACTGTACTTTTATGATAAAATTAGTTCCTGAACCAGAAACCATTTGTGTGGAACACCATGATACTAAAGCAGCACTGTAGCCAAGAAAGGCAAATGCATATACAGGATAATTATCCAATTCAGAAGGACAAATTGTCCTTTTCACTATGGTGGCAGAGGTCCAATATAATCAATTAGTGGAGAATAGTTTCTCATCCAGAGGAATACTTGAGAACATGTGGCTTAAGTTTAATCCCTGCCATTGGTAATTGGGCAACCAGTGATGTCAGTAGGCAGAAACTGTGGGAAGGGAAAAATGCATCTTGTCAAGCTTATGCATAGACCTCATCGTACAAAGACAGCTGCTTTGAATATAAGCCCATTAAACAAACACTGGAGTTGCTCACAAAAAAAAGTTGATTTACATCCACAGAATGGGGTACCTTGTCCACTTGATTATTGAGGGCTTTCTTTGCAATTGGCAACCTTGAATAATCATGCAAATAATTTATGAATATTTCCATACTTTGTGCTCATTGTGAGTGGTACATTCACACAAAAACTTTATTAGACTGCCTGTCATTAATCTCCCTACTTCATCTATTTCAAGATTCTAACCAGTTGGCCAGTCTATCAGTTGGTGTCATGAGCCAGTGTAGATCTTTATGGTCACCTAGTGTCTCATTAAGAGACATCTAGTCTCCACCAGACCCCAGGGATAAGCCAGAAGCTGATTCTCTCAAGGAGAAAAGTTAATCGCTGAAGATGGTCTGTCTCTTTTCCCCAGATCTGTAGAAACTTATATGGTTATTCTTGCAAATGAGAGACTCAGACAATCTGATTTCAAAGCTCAATATACACTAATCAAGACAATATGGCTATTGCTGTAAAGATACAAAAATAGATTAATAAAAAAATAACAGAGTCCATAAATAGACCCAAATTTTCTGCACTTTGAACCTTTATCAAAAATTATTTATCAATTTATATATCTATCCCCTATCCATACAATACTGTTTTGATTAGTATAGCTTTTTAATACATCTTGAGATTAATTAGGGTTGGGTTTTTAACTTTGTTATTTTAAAAAATTATTGGAATTTTCCCATATAATTTCTTCAAAACAACATGCATGGATTTGGGGGTTTAAATTTAGTTTATAAATAAATTTTGAAGTATGGACTTATAAATAATACTGTGTCATAATATATCTCCCTACTCAGGTGGGTCTTCTTTAATTTCTAAGATGTTTTAGAATTTTTGTTGTAAAAATTCTATACTTATCTTATTAAATTTATTTTGAGATGTTTAATTTTTATGTTATTGTAAACTATTTTTAAAAAATTTTCTAATTATAATTGATAGCATCTGAAATAAAATTTATTTTATTTATTAGTGTTATTTCCTATAGTCTTATTACATTTATTTGTTAGCTTTAGGATATTGTTTTTATGTAGATTCCATGGATTTTTCTACACATATATTCATGTCATCAGTTAATAGAATAAGTGTTACATTTTTCTTTCTGATCTTTATGCTTTACTCTTGTCTTCTTACACTGGATTGGATAAGTACAATGTTAAATAGAAGTAGTAAGAACAGACATACTTGCTTTAGGCTCTAGCTTAACAGAAAGTGTTTAACATTTCATCATTAAGCACGACATTAGCTGTAGGTTTTCAGTAGATACCTTTTATCAGATCAAGGGAGTTTTATTCTATTTATATTTTGAAAAAAATTGTTATGTGTTGAGTTTTGTGAAATAATTTTTTCTGCATCTGTTGAGATGATCATATAATTTTTGTCCTCTATTTTGTTAATGTAAATACTCTGTTCCACTTTTTTCCCACCTTTTCTTCTCTTTTAAGTTCAGTTTGGATTCTAGTTTTCACTCTTCAGGTTTACTGCCCTCCCTCCCCCCTTTATGGTGTCATGTCTGTGGTCGACCCATTTAAATTAACTCTTTAAAAACATCTTTATTCCATTGATCTATATGTCTGTTCTTGTGCCAGTACCAGCTGTTTTGAGAAGAGGGCTTTGTAATACAGCTTGATATCTGGTATTGAGATCCCATCTACTTAGTTATTCTTTCTCAGAATAGCTGCAGCTATTTGGGATCTTTTTTTTTATTCCAGATTAATTTTTGGAAAGTTTGTTCTAGGTCTGTGAAATCTGCCATTGGTATTTTAATGGAGAGTGCATTGAATCTATAGATTGCTTTGGGTATTAGGGACATTTTAATGATGTTGATTCTACCAATCCATGAACATGTTATGTTCTTTCATCTGTTTATGTCTTCCTCTATCTCTTTTTTCAGTTTCCTGTAGTTTTCTGCATATAGGTCTTTTACCTCCTTAGTTAAGTTTATTCCTAGGTATCATGGATTAAAAAACTGTGGTACATCTACACAATGGAATACTATGCTGCAGTAAAAAAAAGAAGGAGTTCTTATCATTTGCAACAGCATGAATGGAACTGGAGAGCTTTATGTTAAGTGAAATAAGCCAGGCAGAGAAAGATAAATATCACATGATCTCACCATTTATGGAATATAATGAACAACATAAACTGATAAACAAAAATAGATCCAGAGAAACATCAGATCATTAAACCTCAGAGAGAAGGTAGGGGAGGGTGGTGTAAGGGGAAGAGATCAACTAAAGGACTTGTAAGCATGCAAAGAAGCCTAACCAAAGGACACAGACAATAGAAGAGTGAGGGCATTAGGGGTGAAAGGGAGAGTAATGGGGGAAATAAAGACACATATATAACACTGTAATCAATAAAGAAATTTTAAATAAATAAATAAAATATTATTGAAAGTATTACATATGACCTCCTTTCCCTTCTAAATTAACTCTTTCTATATAATATCATGTATTTATATTTATCATTTTTTAAACAGTATCCATATTTCTGGAGAAATTTTCCACTTGTACACTCATATTGTCACTTTTCTAACTAGATACTTTATTATATTTATCATAATTGTCTTAAAGTTCTTGAGTTATAAGTCAAATATTTAAGCCATCTCTAGGTCTGTGTCTACTGACTCTTTTCTCTCTTGATGAGTCACATGTTATTGCTTGTTCATATTTGATAAACTGTTATTGTATATCAGACAATGATGCGCTAATTCTAAGTACTGAATGCTAACTCTAATCATAAAAAGATATGTTTCTTCTTTTGTCAGGCTTCTAATATGGGGGGCTAAATTAATCTAATTTGCAGTTAACTTGCATCATGGTAATTTCAGCTTTTGTTTTATTTAGTTTCATTACTTACTTGAAGTGCTGTGGGCATGGGATCAGAATTTCCTTTAAAAGGAATCTGGGAGCAAGTTGTATGAGATATCTTTATGTTCTACAACTAGTTGTAATGTTCCTGATCTCTGAGACATTTTCTCTGATTTATATTCAAAATGTCAGCTTTTTGGTTCACTGAGGAATTCTTTTTTATTTTTTTTGTCATAATTTAGCTGTTCCATTTCTTAGATGATCTTTCACTGCCCTCTTTCTCTGCCCCAAGCTGTTAGAAGGCCAGTGCAATGCTACTGATGAATGAGTCTCTAGGAAGAATTTCTCTCACATTTTCTACCTTTCCCTCAATCTTCAGCAACCACACTGTCTGTATTTGAGGGACATTTTGCATGCCTCAGCTGATCTCTCTCACCTCTTATGCCCTGTCCCCAGTCTTTTGTATGCTACTTTCATGCACTAATTGAATTCCTATGGGAAAGGTTGGTGTTATATACAGACTTGTTCTGTGGCAAGAGCTATTGTAATCTATCAGCTCAATCCACATATAACTGTTAAAAGTTTAGTTTATTTTGCCAATGGTAAATTTTCCTCCTCTGAAAATTTCACCAGAAGTGAAAGAAGCTAGAAACAGGTCTTTTTTCAACTAGATTTTTTCTTCACTGGAATTTAGTTCATTAGGTTTCTTTGAGTTCTTAGTTCTCTCATGGGCTTTACAAAGCTATAATTTTATAGAGTATCAACATTTTCATTTTTAGGGTGGGAGTAACAATCTCTTATTACCGAAAAAGTGAAACAATTTTCAACGTTTATCAATGTCTCAAGAATAGTACAAAGAACAAATATGCCCAGAGACTCTATAAAAGTATTATTATTTGTGCCAATAAAGTTCTTTTTAGCAGAACTTTATATAATCCAAGAGTATATAGCATATCTACTTTTCTTTAGTTTTCTCAAGTCTGGAAAATTTCTTCAAATTTTCTTTCACTTTAGTGACCTGGACATTTTTTATAATTATAGAACATTCATTTTGTAGAATACTCTTCAGATTAGGTTGGTGTGATGTTTCTCCTTGATTAGATTCAAGATAATAATTTTAGGCTGAAATCCTATGTTATTCTCATTGCATTATGACTGGTGGAATATGATATTGATTTATCCTATTTCTGGTAGGAACTTCGTTCACCTGATTAAAATGTTGTCTTCCATATTTCTCCATTGCAAAAATAAATTTTACATATTTTCCTCATTTTTATTGATAACTATTTTGTGAGGGAGATTATTTGAGATTATGTAAAACCTCATTTCTGTTTTTACTTTTACCAATTAAGTTTTAGTATTCATGAATGTGAGTTATCAAATTAATTTCTGATTTCCTCATTCCTTTTACTTATTAGTTGGTATTCGACTATAAGAAAAATTTTATTTATTTATTTATTTATTTATTTATTTATATGTTTACATCAGCTTGAACTCATGGGTTTCTATTTTATTCAATAGATATAATACATTACTATACTTTAAAGCTCAAATTGCCCCAAGTTAGCTAGTGGGAGTCATGAATTCTGGTCCCTATCATATATTAATTTAAGGCTCATCTTATTTGTGTATTTGTTTTTACACTCAGACTCTGGAGTTAGTTATTTGTCTAGAGAACTATGGTTCCATTGAGAATGGAGTAGTATTTAGAGACCAAGAACTGGATGTTATGTATACTCAATGCTACTGAAGTATTAGTACTCCTAGGCCCTCTCAGTGGACAGAAATCAGAAAGAAAGGAAGGAAAAAGAGAGGAAGAAAGAGAGGAAGGAATTATATATGTATATAATTTTATCACTATATATGTATGAATGTGTATACATTTATTCTCTATCTACCTATATATATTAAAATCCATGCCTTTAAACTAATTATTCTAACACAAAGTCACAGAATCTATTCTAGCTTTCTTTCCATATTTGTAGCTCCTTTCTTATACTATAAAAAACCTGGCTCCTATTATTTCATTATTTGTTGTTTTTTTTAAAGTTCTTGACTGATTTTACTATGAGGTAATGATAAGCGAGTTGTTCTGGAAGGTTATATTTTTTCTTAGTATTAGTTTGTTCCTTAAATGTCTGATTTTATTAAATTTACTAGTAAGGTTATGTGGGCTGTTAGTTTTCGGTATAAAGAGATTTTAATTGTAAGTGCAATTTTTTAATAAATATGCACTATTTATATTTCTTATTTCTTGTGTCATTTTTATTTCTAAATAGTTGCCCACTTAATGTACATTGTGAATTTATTATCATAAAATGTTCACAATATTTATTTAATTTCTACCAGAGCCTCCTTTACACAAATGATATTGGCAATTTGCTTTCCCACATTCTTTTTTTGCTGTTTTACCAAAGATACATCAATTTTCTTAATCTTTTTTGTATTTAATTTATTTTTCTCCATGTTAATTTTATATTTAATTGATTTCTATTCTTGTTTTTATTTAATTTCTTCTTCATTCTAATTTTGCTTTTGTTTTTCAGCCCTTTCAGGTAGAAGCTTAGACATGAATTTAATCTTTTAATTTTTTTCACAAAGGCATTTAAAAACCACAATTCTCTCTCTAAACTCTGCTTTAGCTGCACCTTACATATGTTGAAATGTTGTGTTTTAATTCTCATTTAGCTCATAATATTTTCTAATTTCTCTTCTGAATTCTCTTTTGACACATGGGCTATTTGGAAATGCATTTGTTTAAATTTCAATTATTTAACTATTTTCTAGATTAAAACAATGGTTTCTATTTTACTTTCCTAAAATAAGAGGACTTATTCTTTAGGACTTTAATTGCTTGGAATTAATTGTGACTTGTTTTATGTATTTGATCTGTCTTAGTGTATGTTCAATTTCTGGGTAAAAATTTTTTATAAAAAAATAATGTTAATTTTTATAGAATTTAAAAAGTCTTCTTTATCCTTATTAATTTCAGTTTACTTTTCCTGTCAGTTATTGAAAGAGGAGCATTAAAATTTGCAACTATAGTTGAGAATTTGTCTATTTTTCTTTTTAGTTTGGTTACTTTTTCTTCATGTCATTTGAATCTAATTAGGAGCATACTTTATTATGATTGCTATATTTTCTTGATGGGTTATATTTTCATCATTATGAAATGTTACTCTTTATGTCTGCTAATACTTTTTCCTAAGTCTGTTGTTTGACAGCATTATAGTAAAATAGTAATATATTTGCTATTGAGATGATATGTCATTTTTGAGATTTTACTTTTAATCTTTGTCTTTATATTTAATGTGTTCCATTTTTATGCATTGATAAAATGAAATGTGAGAAACATTCTCTTACATGTCTACATAGGCATCTGTGAAAGAGTTTCTTCAGGTATATACCCAAATATCACCTTAGTATATCACAGATACATGATTCCTTAAAGTATGCTAAATTAAGAGATTACATTCCAAAATAGATGAGTTTATGTTCATTCCTACCTATTGTAAATAATTGTTTTTAGAGTCCTAATCTTCATCAATACTCAGTTTTATTTAACTTCTTTATTTTGCTCATTTGATGGGTGAAAAATTGCATTTACCTGATTAGTAGTGAGCATATGAATTTCTTTATACAGATTTTATCTGTTCAGTTCTACTCTTTGATGGATTTCTTATTCATACAATTTAACAATTTATTCATTATTAGTATAGATACTTATCTTAAAGTTGCAAAATTAATTTTTCTATATATTTTGTACTTTGTGGACTTATTAAGAAGTCCTTTACTCCAGTGTAACAAGACACATTATCCTGAGTTTTTATTTACATTTTTTTTCATAAACTGGGCTATTCAGGAATTCATCTTTGTTCAATTGATATGTAGTTCTACCTGTTTTAGTCAGGGTTGTGGCAGAGAAAAAAGACAGATTCAGATTAAATTCTGAAGATAATCAAATGAAGAAAATGTTTATTCAAGAGTAACTGGAATTAAGTGATCTAACAAGATCCTCAAGATCTGGCTAATGATGAGTTATCTCCCCTCATCATGAACAACAAAGGATAAAATAGTATTGCAAAGCCTAAGAGATCCAAAACCTTGAGTGATGGGCCATGTGCTGTCTCTGTGGTTGTAAAGAATGAGCCCATGGACTGAAGTGTGGGGCAAAACGAAAGGGAGCAGGAAAGAGATAGCCTGACTTCTTCTTGATTTTTCTAAATTTAAATATGTCTTTTTAAATTGATTTTCAGAGAGAAAAAAGGAGAGGGATAGAGAGATAAAACATAGATGAGAGAGAAACATCGTCATGAGAGAGTAACATCATCAATCAGCTGTCTCCTGCATGTCTCCTACTGGAGATCAAGTCCACAACCTGGGCATGTGCTCTGACCATGAATCAAACCAGTGATCTTTTGGTTCCAGGGTCAACGCTCAACTGTTAAGCCACACCCAGGTGGGCCTTTTCCCAATCTTTGGTCCCCTATCTATAGCCCCCATAGGCAATATAAGAAAGGATCCCAAATTATTGAGTTGGTAGAGGTCAGCTATGCAATCTACAGAGGAAGGAAAAGAAGGGTAAGAATAGATCTGAAGGGGCAAATGGAGAAAAACCAGCTTATACCACATATATCAAATAATGCAGGCAGTGTTTTTCACTCTATTCTGTTTCATTTGGATTTGAATTTTCTAATACCAAGAGTACTGTGTATGTATTTTCTTCGACTATAGTTACTTAATATCTAGTAGAATGAATTAAAAAACTTTGCTATTCTATAATTAGTAAACATTAATTCTTTCCTATAATTTTGATATTAAACTATTTTATTATTTCTAATATTCTGCTAACACTGTATTAGAACTATAATGAATCTATATATTATATGAGATAATTTAAAATGTTAATATTTTCCTCCCTGAATATTATGTAGTTATCCAATTATTTAGGTATATAAAACATTTTTAAAACTCCAAAGAGAGCTCACACATTATTTAAATTAACTTAATTAAGCTGGAGGAAAGGAGTACTATTTTAAAAAATGTATTTGTATTTTTCCATCATCTTATCACTTTCTATGTCAATTATATCATCCACATTTATTAGTTTTTCTTCTTCATTTCTAATACTGCTACAGTGACATCTTTATTTTCTAATTGTGTTAGATAAAAACTTTACTTAAAGAGAAAAATTCCAAATAATTTTCATCATTAAATATACTTTTTATGGATATGTCTTTAGGTAGCCTTTATCAACATAAAGATGATCCTTCCTATTTTCATTTTCAAAAAATGTACCTGTGATATATAATCTTCCCAGATACAAGATTCTTTAGATACTTTATTGTGAGTTTTCATCATAGAAAATTTAAATGATTCAGTCTATGATACATAATAAAAACATTGTTTTATGCTCTATTTTCAAGGAGAGGCAAGTCAAGTTAAAACTTGTGCTTGAGAGTTGTTATTGAATCCTGATGGTAAAATGAGTTTGAACAAAGTCCTACACACTGGGTGGGGTTGCCACCTTCATTTTTTTCTTGTGCGGGGATGTACATACATCTTAGACTAGAAAAACAAGCTGTTGTACACAGACATTCATGTATGTTGTACATGTGTTTAAAGGTGTGAGGAGGCTATCAAAAATATATGGAAGGAATCTAGGTCTTTAACAATCTAGAGAAGCTGACCTACCAGTCTTGAAATGTGTGCCTTTGGCTTTCTTTGATCATGTTTAAGAAAATCTTAAATATAAATATTGAAAAGGTATAAATAATATTTATAATATATTTGCATTAAAGAATAACAATAAACTGAACAACAATGTAACTACAACCAAAATCCATTTAAGAAAAAAAAAAAAGACATAACAGTTTCATCATTAAACAAGATAAAAAAAGACCAAAGGTGGGTTTCCAAGGTTTACAAAGGTGGGACAGCTTTGTAAATCTAAAGAACCAGGATCCTTCTGTTTTACTTGGTACTCCATCATCTTCAGCCTATTGCTTCCACTTCAAGATTCAAGGTATATATGAAGTATAGCTATCAGGATGACATTCAGTCTGACTCTAAGGAGGAAGAGAAGAAGGTGTGCATCCTGTCTTTAGGGATTAAAGAACGTTGTTTACAGCTCTATTTGCATTGCTTTGGCCAGAAATCAGTCATACAGCTTCACTTTGCTGCAAGGAATCTTAAGTGTAGCTTTATTTGAGTTGTTCAAGTTCCTTCATATACACTGGATATTCTATACTAAGGAAGGAAGAGAAAATGATTCTGTTTAAGAGATAACAAGTGATTTGTATAATAAGGATTAATTAGTATTTTTAGATACTGATCCTATGTTAGTAGTAGGTGTTTCAAATGTCTTCTATATCAGAAATTGTCATTTTACTTTCTTTATAATGTCTTTAGATAAACACACTGTTAAATTTAATGGAGTTGAGTTTTCCATTGCCATTTATTCATAATTTGAGAAATTTGTCCATATTCCAATTTCATAAAAAATATATTATTTTCAGATCCATTCATGCTGTTCCAAATGGTAAGAGTTCCTTCTAAGCAAAATAAGCCAGAGAAAGACAAACACCATATGATCTCACTAATATATGGAATCTAATGAACAAAATAGAATGAGGGGCAAGGAGACATGGAACAGATTGACAATGTCAGAGGGTAGGGTGGTGGGGAGGATTGGATAAAAGGAAGAGAAGAGATTAGCCAAAGAAGATACTGTATATGCAACAATGTGGTGAAGATCCAGGGGAAGTTGGGGTGGGGGCAGGATGGAGGTGAACATTCCCAGAGGGAAATGAGGGACATCTGTAATAGAATCAACAATAAAATGAAAAAAGTATATTACTGGGAGAAAAAAAAAATGGCAGTGGACTAGACAGATGTGTCCGGAAACTTGTCGCTGAGCAGACAGAGAGAACAGCTGAGAGTCGCTCTAGGATTGTTTGTTGGCAAGTTAAGGGATAGTTATCTTCCAGGAGAAGGTAGGGGACTGCTGGACGGGGCTCCTCTGACCATGCAGCCCCACTGCCATGGGGTTTTTTTCTCCTGGAGCCACCAGCGCAAACGTGGAGACCACACCATCTTGCAAGGGAAAGTGAATGTTTCCAGCAGCCTGAAAGTTACAGCTGCAGCACTCACCAAACAGCCTGAAAAACTACAACTGTGGCACCGACAGAACAGCCAGGGGACTCAGAACACTGCTTTCCAAATGGCACAAACACTCGGATTCAGAGGAGCTTCACAAGCCACACGGAAAGGTCAGATTTTGCCTGGGATAGGGTGAGGTCTCTGATCCTGCAGAACAGAGACACACACACACACTGTGGGAACTGGACCAGGGGAAATCTGCACCTAGAGAAATCCGTGGATGTTGAGCAGAGCATGATCTCTGAATGTGGAAGGGGACCCTCAGAGCTATTAAGAGAAGGGAGTTCTAGAAAACAACCCATTTTGATCTGAGGCAGAAGGACAGCCTAGGAGTTATTAAAGTATCCCAGCTGCTTGAACAGGAGCTAAGAAAGGGGAGTGCACAGACTGCACTCTTTCCTCTTCAGACCCTGGCTTCTGATTGCTAAGCCCAATACACAGGTTCACTCAATTGGAGACATCATAAGAGACTGCAGGGGAAAGTTGTTTTTCTTGAACCTGGGGATTGGAGTGTGGAATAACCATCAGAGAACCAGCTCTGGGCAACCCACTCCCACAAACCAGTATTGAGTGCCACAGATAAAGCAGGATTTAAGCACAGGCTAGAGAGAACCTATAGTCTCAGAGGTCAATTCTGAAACACTGCCACCCAGGGGATGACTCACAAATTGACTCTTGCATAATCACAAAAGAATAAAGAGATTAAGACACATTGCCTGCTTAAAAACCAGGACTGGCTTACAACACTGAGCAGCAGTGGAATGCAGGGAACTGCAATACCATCCAGATTGAGAAATAGGCGTGCCAAACAGAACAATAGAGGAAGTGAATGACCTCCACTATTGCACATTCTATTCTTTAAAAATTTTTTTTATTTTTTCATCTTTTAATTAAAAAACTAATTTTTTTCTTTTTTTCTCAATTGATTTTGCCTTTTTAATTATTACATTTTTATTTTCAACAAGTATTATTACTACTACTATTTTATCTTTTTGAAAAAAAGAAGTGTCATTTTTTTTTCTCTTTATTTTACTTTGGGATTAGAGTTCTACATTCTATTTCCATCTTTCCTTTAGCATCATTTTACTCTATCTCAACTCTACCTTTATGCCAACACTTTTCCCATTTTGTTGTCTTGTTTCTCTTACCCTTTTCCAACTTTAGATTTTTCATATTCTCTCTTTTTATCTGGTTAAAATTTCAACCCACTTATATATCTAATTTTGAATCCCCTACTTCAAGTCCATACACATCTCTCTCTTCTCTGTCTTCACTATCCAAAATATTGTTTTTCTCTATGTCCCTTTGTTGCTGTTTGCTTGAACATTGATTATATCGATTTTTTATACTTTTTTGTGAGATTGTTTTGCTTATTCTTGTTTTATTTTGCTTTTTGTTTGCTTTGTTTTTGTTATGTTTTTTAGCTCTGATTTCCCTCACCTCCCTTAATATCAGTTGATATTTGTAGTTTGTATTAATCTCCAGGTATTGTTGTCAGCATTTATTGGGATTAGTGGGTGTTCTATTGAAGTTTTCTCCTCATATATATAATTTGTTCCCCTTTTCTTTCTTATTCTCTTTCTTTTCACTCTTACTTTTTTTCTCTTTTCTTCTTTTTTTCCTCCTTTTTTCTCCCATTTCCCAATTTAATTTTGGCACTTTTCTTTTTTTCCCCTTTCACTCTTCTTCTTTCTCTACTTACCCCTAATTTGTCTTTAACTGGTGGTCACCTTATTTGTGGTTATTAACATCATGAATACATTTCAGTTCAGTGCCTTGTGTGTTGTACCTGGTTGTGTTGTATTTTGTGCCTTTAAATAAATGCAGGAGAGAGAACTACATAATCAGATACCTGGAGAAGAAAGACCATGGACAGACGAAGAAGTAGCCCACATATGAAAAAAAAGCAGGAATCACCAGAAAAGGAAGTAAACAAAATAGAAACAAACAATATGCCAGAGAAAGAGTTCAGAGAAATGGTCATAAGGTGGCTGAAAAGAATGGAAGACAAATTCGACAATATGAGTAAGAACAAAGGGGAAATTATAAAGAATCAAGAAGAAATAAAAAATGACATCTTTGCTGTAAAGAACTCAATAGAAAGCATCTAGAAGAAGCTGAGGACTGCATAAGTGAGCTAGAAGACAAGGTAGAAAAAAATACCCAACACACCAGTTTCTAGATAAAAAAATTAAAAAGCAAGAGGAGAGCCTAAGGAAACTTTGGGGTAACATGAAATAAAACAACATCCTCATAATAGGGGTTCCAGAAAGAGTGGAAACTGAGCAAGGAATAGAAAACCTGTTTGAAGAAATAATGACAGAAAACGTCCCTGATCTAGGGAAGAAAAAACCCACACAAATCCAAGAAGCTCACAGAGTCCCAAGCAAAATGAACCCCAAATGGCTGACACCCACACATTATAATTAAATTGGCAAACACCAACGACAAAGTAAGAATCTTAAAAGTGGCCATAGGGAGACAGAAAGTTACCTACAAAGGAACCCCCATCAGACTAGCAACTGATTTCTCAACAGAAACTCATCAGGCCAGAAGGGAATGGAATGCGATATACAAAGTCATGCAAAGAAAGGGTATGAATCCAAGAATACTGTACTGAGCAAGGCTTTCAATCAAAATTGAAGGTGAAATCTGGAGCTCACAGACAAAAAAAGGACTAAGGGAATTCATTACCACCAAATCAGCAATGCAAGAAATGTTAAAGGGTCTGCTGTAAAGAACAAGGAAGCGAAGAAGGAACACAGAGGTAAAGAATAAAAATGGCGACAAATAAGTAGCTATCAATAATAACTTTAAATGTAAACAGATTTAATGCCCCCATCAAAAGACATAGGGTAATGGATTGGATAAGAAAACATGAACCATATATCTGCTGTATAGAAGAAACTGACCTCAGAAAAAGAGATGCACAAAGACTGAGGGTGAAGGGATGAAAGACGGTATTTCAGGCAAATGGAAATTAAAAAAAAAGCTGTGGTTGCAATACTTAAATCTGACAAATTAGATCTCAAAGTGAAGGACATAACAAGAGATAAGGAAGGCCACTTCATAATACTAAAGTGAGCAATTCAACAAAAAGAAATAACTCTTGTAAACATATATGCACCCAATACAGGAGCAACTAAATACATAAAAAAAAAACTCCTGGAGGATATCAAGGGAGAGATTGACAGCAATATAATCATAGTAAGAGACTTTTATACTCCACTGTCACCACTGGACAAATCATCTAAACAAAAAATCAGCAAAGAAACATCAATCCTAACTGACTCACTAGACCAGATGGAATTAATTGACATCTTCAGAACATTTCACCCCAAAGCCACAGAATATACATTCTTCTCAAGTGCACATGGGTCATTCTCAAAGATAGACCATATGTTGGGTCATAGGAAGAAGATAGAAATCATATCAAGCATTTTCTCAGATCACAGTGGCATAAAACTGGAAGTCAACCACAATAAAAACAATACAAAGAAATCAAACACATGGAGACTAAACAACATGCTATTAAACAAAGACTGGGTAACCAGAGAGATCAAGGAAGAAATAAAAACATCATGGCAACAATACAAAATTTATGAAACACAGTGAAAGCAGTCTTGAGAGGGAAATTCATAGCTCTAAAAGCCTACTGCAAAAAACAAGAAACAATGGTAATAAATTACCTAACCCTACAACTCAAGAGCTAGAAAGAGAGCAACAAGAAAAGCCCAGTGTAAGCAGAAGGAAGGAAATAGTAAAGATCAGAGTGGAGATAAACTACATAAAGACCAAAGAAACAATTCAAAAGATCAACAAAACCAAGAGCTGGTTCTTTGAAAGGATAAACAAGATTGATGGACCTCTAGCCAGGCCCACCGAGAAGCAAAGAGAGAAGACCCAAATAAAAGAAATCAGAAATGCAAGAGGAGAAATAACAACAGACCCCTCCACAATACAAAGGATTGTTTAAAAAATACTATGAACAACTCTATTCCAACAAAGTGGACAACCTGGAGGAAGTGGACATATTCCTAAAAATATATAACCTTCCAAAAGTCAATCAGGAAGAATCTAAACATCTCAATAGTCCAATAACTATGGAAGAAATTGAAGCAGTCATCAAAAAGCTTCCAGCAAACAAAAAAAGTCTGGGACCAGATGGCTACACAGGCGAGTTTTACCAAACATTCAAGGAAGAATTAAAACCTATCCTCCTCAGACTATTAAAAAATACTCAAGAAGAAGGAACACTTCCAAACACCTTCTATGAAGCCAGCATCATCCTAATACCAAAACCAGATAAAAACAACACAATGAAAGAGAATTATAGGCCACTATCCCTCATGAACATACATGCCAAAATCCTCAACAAAATTCTAGCAAATCGGATCCATCAGTACATAGAAAGATCATGCCCCATGACCAAGTAGGATTTATCCCAGTTATGCAAGGATGGTATGATATACGCAAATCAATAAATGTGATAAATCAAATAAACAAATTGAGAGATAAAAATCACATAGTTATATCAATTGATATAGAAAAAGCATTTGACAAAATCCAACACCCTTTCTTGATAAAAACTCTCAGCAAGATGGGAATAGAAGGATCATACCTCCACATCATAAGAGGCATATTATGATAAACCCACACCTAACATCATACTCAATGGGCAAAAACTAAAACCATTTCCCCTAAGAACAGGTACAAGACAGGGATGCCCACTCTCACCACTCCTATTCAGCATAGTACTGGAAGTATTAGCCATTATAATTAGACAATAAGAAGAAATAAAAGGCATCCAAATTGGAAAAGAAGAAGTAAAGATGTCCTTATTTGCAGATGACATGATACTGTACATAAAAAACCCAAAGGACTACATCCAAAAACTAATAGACTTAATAAATGAATTCAGCAATGTAGCAGCATACAAAATTAATGCCAAGAAATCTATGGCATTTCTATGCACTAATAGTGAACTTACAGAAAGAGAGACTGAAAAAGCAATCCCATTTACCATCACACCAAAAAAATTAAGATACCTAGGAATAAACTTAACTAAGGAGGTAAAAGACCTATAAGCAGAAAACTACAGGACACTGAAAAAAGAGATAGAGAAAGATGTAAATAGATGGAAGAGCATACCATGCTCATGGATTGGAAGAATCAACATCACCACCTGCTGGCCTGGTACCCCCCAACTGCCTTCCCCTCTTGTCCTTGTCCCCCCCAACTGCCCTCCCCTGCAGGCCTGGTCCCCTTCAACTTGCGTTCCCTGCTGTCCCGATCACCTTTAACTGCCCTCCCTGCTGACCTGATCACTCACAACTGTCCTTGCCTGCAGGCCTGGTCCCCCCGCCTCCCAACTGCTCTCCCCTTCAGGCCTGGTCTCCCCAACTGCCTTCTCCTGCCAGCCATCTTGTGTCTTGGAGTCACAATTTGCATATTGCTCTTTTATTAGATAGGATTGTACATGTCTCTCGGTCATATATGCAAGTATTTCTTTGATCATACATCCAGATGTAAAATTGTTGGATCACAGGCTGTTTATTTTCAACTTCAGTGGGAGATGCTAAAGTGCTTTCAAATACACTTTATTTCAGATATCCTTCTTATCTGTGGTTGCACTTTAGGAAGTTTCAGTTACCTATGGTCAACTAAAGCTCAAAAACATTAAATGGGAAATTCCAGAAATAAACAACTCATAAGTTTTTAATTGCGTGCCATTCTGAGTAACATGATGAATTCTCTCATTGACCTGCGCCATCCCACCTAAGACATGAATCATGCCTTTGTCCAACAGAACCACCCTGCTTATGTTACCCACACATTAGTCATTTAGCAGCTCTCTTGGTTATCAGATTCATTATTGTAGTAACACAGTAATGGTTCAAGTAGTTCTTACTTTACCTAATAACAATTCCGAAGTGTAAGAGTAATAATGTTGGCAGTACATTCGTATATATCAAAGAGAATCTGTAAGTGTATACACGTGTAGGGAAAAACAAAATATATATAGGGGTCAATACTATCTATAGTTTCAGGCATTAACTGGGGGTCTTAGACTGTATCCCCTACAAATAAGAGTGTACTCTTGTATCATTGTACCAATGCATTCAAACCGGACATGAACATGAGTTATGCCCAGGACACATATCACATCCTCATAAAAACTTGGCATTGTCAGCCTTTTCCACTGTAGCCATTCTGGTGGGTGTGGCAATTACATTGTGTTTTTAATAAGTATTTTCCTGATTCTTAATGAGGTTCTACATCTGTTCTTATCTTTACTGCTACTGGGGTATTTTCTATGTTGAGACTGTTCAGGTCCCTTGCCTATTTTTCTTTTGGCCTATCTGTTCTAAAAATAATTTGTGTCATTCAAATTTTAAAAACATGTATCCAGCATATGAGCTCTTTTATCATTTGAAGTCTTGGAAATATCTACCCCCAATCTGTGTCATTGCTTTCAGCTAATTATTCTTTCCAATTCCATTTTTTTTTAATGGACAGATTAAACCAGTGGTTGGCAAACTGCGGCTCGAGAGTCACATCCAGCTCGTGAACTATGGTTTGCCACCCACTGGATTAAATCATTGTAAGAAACATATAACCTGTAACTTTTCTCTCCTTTAATACATCATTTTATATTCTTGGACTACAAAACACAAATCTCAAAATGGAATCACATCATTTATATTTGCATATAAGCACTCCATATTCTAGCAGGTCAAATCTAATATTTTATTTATTAACATATTTGAGATCCTTCATCAATCTGACTTGACTTACCTGTTAAATATATGAACAGATATGTCCTTCTCAATCCAGCATGCTAATGCCTATCTCCATATCAGTGTCTCCTTTTTTCTATCTAGAGTTCCTAGAAAAAGAGCCCAAACTTATTACTAAGAGTTTATTAAAAGGAGGTTGAAGTTTAGACAGCAAATGGATGAGGGGCTTGGCTAGTGTGACTCAGTGATTGAGTGTCCACCCATGAACCAGAAGGTCATGGTCAGGGCACATGCCTGAGCCCTCAATAGGGGCATGCAGGAGGCAGCAGATCATTGATTTTATCTCATCATTGATGTTTTTTACGCTCTCTCCCTCTTCCTTCCTCTCTCTGACATCAACAAAAACATATTTTTTTTAAAAAAAGTGAGGGGCAAAATTAGGAAATAAAGCAAGAAAGGAGTAGCATTTATCTGCTTGCTTATTTCTATTACCTGTTAATATCCCCTTACATCTGAGTATTTTGACTTAGCTCTTCTGGGTAGCTACTGAGGAGTCTAGATCCCACCTCCCTGCTGAGGCATTTCCTTTTAATGTGGAAGTAGTGGGTGAGGCCAGAAATCCCATAGATTCCGGTTTGTCAGACCCTGCTTATAACAATCTTATCAATGTTTTTCTAAAGCTGGCCTATCTCCCACATCAGAAGCAGCAGCCAGGGCTCTCCATTGACCAAGTGGCTCAGGCCAAGGGGCAGATGAAGCCTAATGGAGATTACATAACTGGGTTCTGTATGCCTTTATGTTCTCATCTATCACAGTTGCCCTTCATAATAGTAATCTAAAGAAAGAAATGAGCCACAGTAGAGCACAGGAAAGGAGGAAAAGAAAACATCTCAGTGAGTCTGACATTTGTGGTTTGACTAAGTCATTTGGTTGCACATCAAAGAGAATTCTCTAGAAAGACAGGATTTCAAAATTCTCTCTTTCTCTCTCTCTCTCTCTCTCTCTCTCTCTCTCTCTCTCTCTCTCTCTCTCTCTCT
>JAAGEH010000030.1:20438866-20445780 GCA_011751065.1 Lasiurus cinereus | reverse complement strand
TCTCTCTCTCTCTCTCTCTCTCTCTCTCTCTCTCTCTCTCTCTCTCTGTGCATTCCCACAATTGCTATTTCATTTTCCAGGTGTGATGGAGCCTTCACTTTCCTGTGTATCTGGATTCTTTGTGACCTTTCTCCTCTTACAGATGGTGCTCACCTCAGGTAAGGACATCTATTCTTTTTCATGGTATGTCACAGTGATAAAGAAAGATCATGGAGGTAAATGACAATGAAGAAATGAGGACGTTTTCTCACTGATGTTTTTCATGTTCCACCCTTTGTGTTGTAGTATTGAGGATAGAAAGGAGGCTGTAAACAACTTGTGATTAAGAAATGTTATTTCTCAGCCCTGACTCCATCGACAGTGCTGCAATGATGTGCCTAAGAGATGAGACAGATAAATCTCTACCATCTCTCCTGGGGAGGCTTGAATTCTCACTGGCAAATCATAATGAATATTCCCCTTACATTTAAGAACAAAACACAGTCATTTATCTGACTACAGTTTAGTTTAGAATTATAAGTTTATTAGAACCTCAGGTAAAGAAAGTGGTGTGAGCTGGATGTGTCCACAAATTTTTCTTATTGCAGTAGACCTGAAGTCTGATAATTCGGATTCCTTATGGTGAGAAGGAAAAATGTTGTCAGCAGAGAGAGGAATGAATTTGGCATAGTTGAAAGAAGCCAAACCTTAGAGTATGGGCGGAGCTGCATAATAGTTACCTATAGGTTTATAACAGGTTACCCCCCAAATGAATGTTTTAAAACAACCAACATTTTATTACATTTCACAGGTGGTGGGCTAGGAATTCTGGCTAGCGCACCCACGTGACACAGACTGAGGTCACTTGGTATATTCAGCTCGTGGGCAGGATGGTCTGAAGAACCCAAGGTGGTTTCATTCATGTCTGGAACTTTGGTGGAATAGGCTGGAAGGCTGGGATTATCAGATGGCATGTCAATACATGGCCTTTCTGCCATGATGGGCTCAGGGGAGTCAGACTTCATTTTGGCAGCTCATGGCTTCTAGAAAGACTGTTAAAATATAATAAAGGAAATACATTAAATGAATGAGAGCTGCTAATTTCTTAAGACCATCTTCCACTGAGCAAAGCAATCTAAAACATACAGTTTCAAGAGGAAGGGACATAGACCCTTTATCTTCATGGAAAGTGCATCAAAAATTTTGTGGCTATCTTTAATCCACCAAAAAGGATACTGAAAAAAGCAGCTGTGTGTTTGATAAGTAAAGGATGTTGTTGGGTGACAGTGGTTCACATCCTACCTCTGGACAATGGGAGAATCTTCCATTCCTTTGTTAAGTATTTACAGAGTACCTAGTAGGCACAGACAGTGTTTTATGCATGGAGGGTAAAAAAGAGAATGTAAAAAGAAATAAGACAAAACTCTGCTGTTGCATGACTTACATATTAGTGGGCCATGAGAGAAAATAAAGACAGAAATGAACAATATCAGGTAGCTGTATGTGCTATGAAGACATGTGTAGGTATGGTTAGAGAAGATGATAAATGGGTACTCATACAAAATTTCCTAAGGCATTGCCATTTAAGCTGGGACCTGAGAGATAATGAGGCAGAGTGTGGATGTCAGAGTGAAAATACTCCTGAGAGTCAAATTCTGAGTCAGAAAGAACTTGGCATCAAGAACCAGAAAGAGGCCAAGGTGTCTGGAGCAGAGGGGAGCATTTTTTCTGTGGCCTTCACTAAAACCTCGGTCTCCCACTTTTTTTTTCACAGAACAGCTCACTGTGCATAGCTCTAGGAGCCACCAGGTGGTCCTGGTAGGCGAGCACACTGATCTCAGCTGCCAGCTTTCCCCACCACAGAGTGCGCAACACATGCAGGTGGGCTGGTATCGGGATCACTACCAGCCGATTTCCATTTACAAGAAGGAGAAAAAGCACTCTGGAAAAAGCACTCAGAATTATACAAATCATGCAGTGCTCCTGCAGGATGCCCTGGGAGAGGGCAAAATGACCCTCAGGATCCAAAATGTCAGTGTTATTGATGAGGGGAAGTACCACTGTTTCTTTAAAAATGGTGACATCTCTGAAGAGGCTGTCATAGATTTGAAGGTAGCAGGTAAGGGCAGAGAGGTCATCTCTGGGTTTCCTATGTAGTGTCATTCTGGACCCAAGATTCAGAATTCATGAATGCTGGGCCATGAGGAAAAGGTCTCAGGGTATTTAAAAAAATCTATAACTTTTATACAGAAAAATTCATAGAATAATGTAATAAACTAGATATTTGGTTAACAATTTATTATATTTACTTTAGATCAAGTTAATGTCACCTTTGTACTAATCAATGAAGCCATTCATTTTTTCCCTTCTCAAGAAGTAACCATTAAACTCATTGTTTCTTTTGTTTACAAAAAGGCATTCATAAAAATATTATTTTGTGTGTTTTAAATTTGCACATCAGTGTGGGAGCCCTTTCATGTCTCGCGTGGTTCAGGGTTCCGGTTCAGGGTTTGGGTTCTGGAGGAGGCCACACGCAAATGAAAAGAGAGACTAGAAAAGCATTAATTTGGCAATATTGGGGGGTCAGGCAGGAGCCTTCCTCTAGTGGAAAGGACTACCCCTTGGTCTGTCCTTTTTCTCCCTTTTATTAAGACCTTGGGACATACCCATAGCCTTTAGGCAGGAAATTACAAGAACAGAAGTTTACATGAAACAGGTAGAAGCTGCTTCAGCTAACAATGTTTCAATTAAACAGCGAATGATTAGCTCTGACCTTTTAGAGCAATTAAGGTTGACCAGCTTTCTGGTCTCCTGTCCACATCTATTAGTGAGACAATGTTTGGTTTCCAGCATATCAGTATCATTATGCATATTCTATTGACCTGATAATACTCTTAGTTTTTTTTATTTTTATACCAACCTATGTTTATTCAAGTGGGTACAGTTCATTCTTTAACTGCAGTATAGTATTCCACTCCATAAATATATGACTATTAACTTATGTATTCCCATATCAATGGACATTTAGGTGGTAGACAAATTTCTGTTCTGATGTTAAACAGTAGTATTTATGTCCAAGAGTTCTTTTAGGATATACAGCTTGCAGTTAAGTTACTAGGCCATTGTGTACAAATATCTTCAAATTATTAGCAGTTACTCACCAACATGATTGGATCAATTTATATTTGACTCAAGTCATGTAAAAGCTACATCCACATCAATAGTTGAAATTACTATATTTTTAAATGTTGGCAAGTTTAAAAAATATTTTTATAGATTTCAGAGAGGAAGGGAGAGGGAGAGAGAGATAGAAACATCAATGGTGAGAGATAATCATTAATCAGCTTCTTCCTGATGCCCCCTATTGGGGACTGAGCCTGAAACTTGGGCATGTGCCCTGACTGGGAATCAAACTCTGACCTCCTGCTTCCTAGGTTGACGCTCATCTACTGAGCCACACCTGCCTGGCAGGGCAAACTGTGATTTTAGTTTAGTTTATCCTTAATAATAATAAAGTTTTATTTGTTATATAATAAGAGACTTTTTTTCTGATTATTGCATGTTTCTTATTTTTGCTAATTTTATTATTGAATTCTTTGATTTTTTAAAATTTGTGGTAATTTTTCTTTATTCTGGACATTACAATTTAGTTTTTACTTATGTTGCAAAAATTTTTAGTCTACTACCTTTTAAAAAAGTATAGTAACTTATTTTATGTAGGTTTAATTTTTATATTATCAAATTTATAGTCTACCAAATTATAATTTATAATTTGTGTCATATTTCAGAAATTCCTTCTTATCCTCATTTTTGAAGATATTTGCTTTAAATTTTTGAATCTATCTTTTCACATTTAATTGTTAATCTATATGGGTTTTATCTTTGTGTCTTTTAATGAGCTAACAAAATATATATTTATTGAATATTCCCAAAAAATTATAAGGTAATTCTGTCATCTATCAAGTTCATACCTCCCCCTGGGTCTTTTTATGACTTTTTATTATGATTACTTTTTAGGTCATCATTATCTAATTATACCTAATACAATACAGCTTTTCTTAAATTACTACAGCGATGTGTCTTGGTTTGTGATAGGGTATATATAATCTCGCTATCTTTCTCCAAAATTGTTTTAGCCCCATATAATCTGAATTGTAATTACAAAGTTAAATCCTCTTAGGAATTATGATTAAAATTGAATTGAATATATAGACTAGTTTTGAGAGATTTGTCATGTTTCTTTATTACATCAGTGAACATTTACTCAGCCTTTTATTTTAGTTTAACTTATATTTCAGTTAAATTTGATATGTTTACTTATAAAGATCTTGTATAACTTAGTCAAAATTCATTAGTTAATTTTTTTGGATTATGAATGAGATGGTATTGTTATAAAAATTAATGATTATGGTTGTGATGTAGAAATGTTGCTGATTTATTTTGTTTTCTTTCAGTGTTATTTACTTTTATTTATTTATTTATTTATTTATTTATTTATTTATTTATAATATATTTTATTGATTTTCTGTAGAGAGGAAGGGAGAGGGATAGAGAGTTAGAAACATCAATGAGAGAGAGACATGGATCAGCTGCCTCTTGCACACCCCCTACTGGGGATGTGCCCGCAACCTAGATACATGCCCATCACCTGAATCGAACCTGGGACCTTTCAGTCCGCAGACCAATGCTCTATCAACTGAGCCAACCGGTTTAGGCTCAGTGTTATTTACTTTTAAATAAAAACATTAAGATTGAAAATTTAACAATTTAAAAAATGCATAGTAAAGTCTCCCATATACTCCAATCTTACAGCTATGAATTTCACCTCCCACAAAAAACTAATGTGATTAACTTCTTACATACTACCTCTTGAGATATTTTACATTTATATGTATAATATTCATAAACATATATATGTCCATGCATATACAAACATACAGACGCATTCTTATATATCTGTATATAATTTTTATATATCTATAACTTCTTTTTAAATAATGCTAATATACTACATACATTGTTTTAAACTCGCTTTATTTTTCTTAATAAAACGAACTGGAAAAGATTCATATTATTATATGATTTTTTTTCTATTTGTTCTGTGGTTGTAATGTTTTCCATTGTGTGAATGCTTTAGAAATTATTTTACCTATACCTTATTAAAGAATATTCAAGTTGCTTTCAAGCTTTTGGTGTGCAAGAAATGCTCTAATGATTTAAGTAAATTACTACATATGTAATTTCACAACTCTTCAAATCTTTTTCCAATTTAAAAACCACATTTATCTGTCTTAATATTCTGGAATCACTCCATTCTCAGATATATTATAAATTTTGTCTAGTCTGTAGCTGCATTTCTTTTTACCTTCTACATGTTGTCTTTTGTTGAACAAAAATTAACTTTCATAAAGTTAATCATCTTTTCCATGGTTAATACCTTTGATGCCCTGCTAGCTTGGGTGGTCATCTCTGCCCTATTTGTGGTCATCACCATTAAAGTTATGGCACACTCTGCTGGTCACAAAGAATGAAAAGGAAGATTTACTTCTTTATTCCTGAGTCCACACCAATAATTAATGTCAATTCTCTCTCTTCCTTTAGCTCTAGGCTTGGAAATACAGATTAATGTTCAGGTTCCTGAAACAAAAGGGCTCATGGTCGAGTGTAACTCAGGAGGGTGGTACCCACAACCCAAGATGAATTGGAGAGACAGCAGAGGGAATGTAATTCCAGCCTCATCAAAAATCTTCTCTGAGGATAGAGCTGGATTATTGCACCTAAAGACAAGTGTTCAGCTAAAAAACAGTACCCATGGTTCTATCACTTGCTGCTTTTATAATTCAGTTACGAGTCAAGAGAAAAGGGCAAGTATTGTCCTACCAGGTGAGTGTGGCTTGGTTCTACCAAGGAAGAGTGGTTTTCATCAGTGTGACAAAATAAAGATAAAATTAGGTGACATAATAAAAGAGAAATTGCTTTATAGATAGTGAACTGCTATAGACATGCGACACTTATCTTATTAAGTATCTAGACACAAGGAAAATACTAGATGCTCAGGGAGCCTGTTCTTAAAAATTGAAGGAAATGTAGTAATTAGGGAAAAAAAACCCACACCCTTATTCTGTTTAGTATCTCAAGGCTTCAAAAGTTATATGTCATTTGATTGCTCAATTGACTATTTCTAGCTTTATGAACTTCAAGACCATGGATTTTTCTAATTTAGAGACGGTAACATATATTTTTTGAATTTGAAATAAAATATCATAAATAGGATTTACCATATAAGCATATAAGCATAACCAATGAACACAAGACACTAGGGGGTTAGGGTATGCCTGGGGGGGCAATGGGAAGATATGTATAAATGTAACACATTAATAAAAAATTATTTAAAAAATCAGCTTTAAAAAAACTAAAATAATAAAAATAAAAATACATAAGAAGCCTAAAAACAAACAAACAAAACAAATAGGATTTATAAGACATAAAGCAATATATAGAATTAAGATTGATGTAAAAATTATTGATGTCATAAGTAGACTGTATTACTACCTTGTGAAGAAATAGACATGTAGAAAAGCCCATTACTAAAGATTCAGCAACTGGTAATGATATATCCAGGATTAGATCCCAACTCCTCACCCATTTTCCAGGGCTATTTTTCTCTGGTACAAGGTGGTTATAATCAGAGAGGTTAGCTATAAACTATAAAACTGTTCTTTGTGCTTCAGCCTGTAACTAGGTCTAGTACCCAGACAAATCAAGATGGATAGAAAGAACCAGAGGTAGGCAAAGTGAAAGGATTAATTTTAAGTAGGAAAACAGTTACACAAAAACCCTGCCCCTATCAGCAGTTCAAACACAATGGAAATCATCAGATAGTTCATGTGGCTGTACTCCTTCAAGTAATTCAGACACTCAGGTTCATGTGGATT
>JAAGEH010000030.1:20403866-20436366 GCA_011751065.1 Lasiurus cinereus | reverse complement strand
CCATTGGCTTCCCCAAATACCCCATATATTGTGATACCCAGGACCCTGTCCTGTAATTTACCTAGTCTCATGGATTTGTCCCCTAGAATATAAGAAAAGAAATAGAAAGTTATTTCTCCATTTAATCCTGTTCCATCCTTGCCCAAAACCTCCCAAATCCTGGTCTTTCCCTAATCCAGCTACACTGATCCAGTGGCCTTCATCTGAGCCCAGAGTATAATAGGAGCCATAAGTGGGTATCTTGTTTCCTTAGAGCAATATTCCATGCCCCTTGGAGTCTTGTGATCCTGTTGTCCTACTGACCAAAACTTTCATTTTGCTCTCTTTCTCAGATATCCTGATAACATCGGAGTATATGTCAACAATGTCACATATAAAGTTGTGTTTCCTGACATATGTAGCACTCATTTTGCATTTTCTTCTGTGTTTGAGAACAAAAGGTATTTCATTCAGATATTAAATGCTTTGAGAAGGTTCATACAAAAAAATGTGTAAACTTGCACATCTGAATGTATCCCACTGTTATATTTGCCAAAGAAGGTCTCTATGTCTTTCTAATTATGCTTCAGGTCAAGCTGCAATTCTTCCTCCTTATGTGGCTCTCAGGGGTGCTGCTATAGTGCTTGTTACCATCAAATCGTAGTTGGTCTTAATTTCTTCATAGCCATCATTGCTTATTTTCCAGTGCTTGGAATTTCAACAATAGTAATTCTGTTCTCTTTGATAGGCAACCATGGATAGTTAGACTTACTATTCAAAGTGTTCAGAATATATTACTTTGATGACAAGAGGAAGAAAAAGAGATGAACCAATATCCAGATTATTTGGTCCTCCTTAATCTCCTCTTCTTCTTTTGCACTTCCTATGAAATTAACTTAAAGATATTCTCTTTCTTCCTCATTAGAGGTAGGAAATAGAATCTTAATTTCAGGGAACTGAGGGCAAAGGGTAAAGTATGTATTCTATATAATAAAGAGGTAATATGCAGATTGACCCTCACACCCTCACACAATATGCTACCCCCATGTGGGCACAAGATGGTTGTCCCCGTGTGGTCACAAAATGGCCACCCCCCCTGTGGTAACAAGACAGCCATCAGGGGAGGGCATTGTGGGTGATTAGTCCAGTAGGGGAGTGCAGTTGGTGGTGACTGGGTTGGCAGGAGAGAGCAGTTGGGGGCAACTGGGCCTGCAGGGAAAGGAGGACAGTTGAGGGGGACCAGGCCAGCAGGGGAGAGCAATTAGGGGTGACTAGGTTTGTAGAGGAAGGCAGTTGGGGGAAATTGGGTCAGCAGGGAAGCAGTTAGGTGTTGATCAGGCTGGGAGAAGAGTGGTTAGGTGGTAAACAGGCTGGCAGGCAGAAGTGGTTAGGGGCAATCAGGCAGGCAGGCAGGCAGGCAGGCGAGTGGTTGGGAGCCAGCAGTCCTGGATTGTGAGAGGGATGTCCAGCCTAAACTGGCAGTTGGACATCCCCTGAGGGGTCCCAGATTGGAAAAGGTGCAGGCTGGGCTGAGGGACATCTAACAGTGAACGAATTTTGTGCAGTGTGTCTCTAGTCAGGTATATTTGAGAATAACCTCTTAAGTACTTGACCTTAGGAACTTCACACCATACAAGGTGAATAATTGAAGTGATAAATTTTGACATCCAATACCTGACATATAAAACATTTCCTAAAAGAAAAGAGTTGTTATATTTTAGGCTCTTTTGGAAGGAGGAAGAGAGGAACTGGGAGATTTGGGGAGATTATTTAATCTATAGTGACATATACAATTCATAAGACAAAGTGCTTTTTGAGAGCGCCCAGAAAAATTAGATTTATCTATGATTCACATCATGTGCCAGCAGATGTGATATATACTTTGTAGTAAATATCTTATTTCTCCAAACAATCTTATGTGGTAGATTCTATTTATTTTCAACACTTTTAGATGAAGACATTAAGGATTTGAATTCTTAAGCGAATTGTTCAAGCTGAAACAATCTATAAATGTAGTCAGGATTGGAACCTAGATATTTTAAATGCCAAACACTTTGCCCCAACCATTATGCTCTTCTTCATGTTGTATATAGGTATCAGTGGGATACATTCAGATGTGCTAGTTTTGATGTAGTCCCATTTCTATTCTTGCAGTGATGGGGAGGTCACTAATTCATTAGAAAGTTTGACTTATTTATTTGTTTATTTAACAAATTTATATTGAGCACCTCCTAAATACTAACCACTGTTCTAGATATTGACAATACAGTATAGAGGTGGGAGCAAAAGTCTTTGCCTTCATAGACCTAATTACTAGTGTAATGTGAGAAAATTTGTCCATTTTGAACTTTCTTGTTGGTAATTGCCTTTATTTTTCTGCCTAACTTGTATATATTTTTTTACTTTAAATATTTTTTATTTATTTTTCAATTATAGTTGACATGCCATATTATATTATCTTCACCCAGTGATCACCATTATAAACCTAGTAACCATCTGACACCAAACATAGTTACTACAGTACTATTGACTGTATTTCATATGCTGTACTTTATATCCCCATAACTATTCTGTAACTACCAATTTGTACTTCCTAATCCCTTCACCATCTTCCAACCCCCTTCCCTCTGGCAGCCATCAAAATTTTATTGTATCTATGAGTTTATTTCTGTTCTGCTTGCTTGTTTATTTTATTTTATTTTTAGATTTTTGTTGCTTAGTGTAAGTATTGCTTCCCTATCTTTTTTTTCTTTACATTTTCATAAAATATAATTTTCCATCCATTTACTTTTAGTCTGTGTGTGTCTTCTGATCTGAAGTAAATCTTTTGTAGGCATCATATGAAAAGGTCTTGTTTTGTTATTCGTTCCAGCCTCCATGTCTTTTGATTGGAGTATTAAATCCATTTGCATTTAAAGTAGCTGTTGCTAGATAGGTATTTATTGCCATTTTACTATTCATATTTAAAATTTTTTTCTTCTTCTTAAAGAAGATCCTTTAACATTTCTTGTAATACTGGTTTGATGGTGATGAACTGCTTTAGCTTTTTCTTGTCTGGGAAGCTCTTTATCTGTACTTCCATTCTTAATAATAGTTTTTCGGGTTATAGTAATCTTGGTTGTAGTACCTTGCTTTTCATCACTTTGAATATATTTTTTCTTTTTTCTTTATTGATTAAGGTATTGAAAATGTGTCCTTATCCCTTCATTGTGCCCCCATCCCCCCAGTCCTGCCCTTATTCTCACCCCCTGTTGTCCATGTCCATCATTTATGCTTATATGCACGCATACAAGTCCTTTGGTTGATCTCTCCCCCATATCCCTACTGTCTCCTACCTTCCCTCTGAGGTTTGAGCATCTGATTAATGCTTCTCTGTCTCTAGATCTATTTTTGTTCATAAGTTTATGTTGTTTATTATAATCCACAAATGAGTGACATCATGTGATATTTATCTTCCTCTGACTGACTTATTTCACTTAGCATAATGCTCTCCAACTCTATCCATGCTTTTGGAAATGGTAGGAGTTTCTTCCTTTTTACAGCAGCATAATATTCCATTGTGTAGAGGTGCCAAAGTTTTTTAATCCACTCATCTGCTGATGGGCACTTAGGCTTGTTCCAAATCATAGCTATTGTAAATTGTACTGCTATGAACATAGGGGTGCATATATCCTTTCTGATTGGTGTTTCTAGTTTCTTGAGATATATTCCTAGAAGTTGGATCACTGGGTCAAATGGAAGTTCCATTTTTAGTTTTTTGAGGAAACTTCACACTGTTCTCCACAGTGGCTGCACCAGTCTGCATTCCCACCAGTAGTGCAGCAGGGTTACTTTTTCTCATATCTCTTGGCCTTCCATATGTCTTCTTTAGAAAAGTATCTATTTAGGTCCAATGCCCATTTTTTGATTGGGTTATCTTCCTTTTGTCAAGTTGTATGAGTTCCCTGTAAATGTTGGAGATTAAACCCTTATTGGAGATGTCGTTGGCAAGTATGTTCAGTGGGTTTTCTTATTGTTTTGTTGATGGTTTCTTTTGCTGTGCAGAAGCTTTTTATTTTGATGTAGTCCCATGTGTTTATTTTCTCTTTAAGAGTTTCCATTGCCCTAGGAATTCTGTTGGTGAAGATATTGCTTCAGCATTTATCTGGGATTTCACTGCCTGTGGATTCCTCTAATATTTTTATGATCTTACATTTAAGTCCTTTATTCATTTTGAGTTTATTTTTGTGTATGGTATAAGTTGGTGGTCTAATTTCATTTTTTTTCTTTGCATGTGTCTGACCAAATTTCCCAGCATCATTTATTGAAGAGACTGTCTTGACTCCATTGTATGTTCTTGCCTCCTTTGTAAAATACTAATTGAGCATAGTGGTTTGGTTCGATATGTGGGTTCTCTATTCCATTCCATTGGTCTATATATCGGTTCTTGTGCCAGTACCAGGCAATTTTGAGAACACTGGCTTTGTAACACATTTTGATATCTGCTATTGAGATCCCATCTACTTTGTTCTTCTTTCTCAGGATCACTGCAACTATATGGATTTTTTTTTATTATTCCAGATGAATTTTTGAAGAGTTCTTTCTAGATCTGTGAAATATGCTATTGCTATTTTAAGGGGAAGTACACTGAATCTATAGATTGCTTTGGGTAGTATGAACATTTTAATGATGTTTATTCTATCAATCCATTAACACAGTATGTTCTTCCATCTGTTTATATCTTCCTCTATCTCTTTTTTCGATGTCTTGTAGTTTTCTGATTAAGGTTTTTTACCCCCTTATTTAAATTTATTCCCAGGTATCTTGATTATCTTTTGTGCAATGGTAAATGGGGTTGCTTTTTTAATCTCTCTTTCTGTAAGTTCAGTATTGGTGTATAAAAATGCCATAGATGTCTTGGTGTTAATTTTGTATCCTGTTACATTGCCAAATTCATTTATTAAGCCTGATATTTTTTTGAAGGGGTCTCTAGGGTTTTCCATGTACACTATCATTTCATTTGCAAATAATGACAATTTTACTTCTTCTTTTCCGATTTGAATGCTTTTTACTTCCTCTTCTTGTCTGATCACTTTGATTAGCACTGCTAGTACTATGTTGAATAGGAGTGGTGAAAGTGGGCATCACTTCTTATTCCTGTTCTTTGGGGAAATGATTTTAGTTTTTGCCCATTAAGTATGATGTTGGCTATAGGTTTGACATACAAGTCTTTGATTATGTTGAGGTATGATCCTTCTATTCCCACTTTGCTGAGTGTTTTTGTTTTTTATCAGAAAAGGGTGTTGGACTTTGTCAAATGCCTTTTCTGCATCAATTGACATGATTATGTGATTTTTGTCTCTCAATTTGTTTATGTGATGTATCACATTCATTGATTTGCAAATATTGTACCAGCCTTGCATCTCTGGAATAAATCCCACTTGGTCATGGTGCATGATCTTTCTAATGTAATGCTGGAACCAGTTTGCTGAGAATTTTAGCATTTATGTTCATCAGGGATATTGTCCTGTAATTCTCTTTCTTTGTGGTGTCTTTATCTGGTTTTGAGGTTAGGGAAATGCTGGCTTCATAGAAAGAGTTTGGAAGTGTGCCTTTCTCTTGATTTTTTGGGGATAGTCTGAGAAGGATTGGTTTTAGTTCTTTGAGTGTTCGGTAAAACTTCCCTTTGAAGCCATCTGCTGCAGGGCTTTTGTTTGCTGGAAGCTTTCTGATTATTGTTTCAATTTCATCAGTAGTTATTGGCCTATTCAGGTTTTTTTATTCTTGTTGTGCGAGGCAGCAGTGTAGGTGTTTACCTATGCCGCCATCTTGGATTCTTTTTTATTCTTTATATTGAGTTCTGAAAGCTTGTATTTTTCTAGAAATGTGTCCATTTTGTCGAGGTTGTTCAGTTTGTTGGAGTAGAGTTGTTCATAGTAATTTTTTTTTACAATTCTTTGTATATCAGTGGGGTCAATGTTACTTTACCTCTTTCATTGTTTATTTGGGTCCTCTCTCTTTGTTTCTTGGTGAGCCTTGGTAGAGGTTCATCAATTTTGTATAGCCTTTCAAAGAACCAGCTCTTGGTCTTATTGATCTTTTGTATTATTTTTTTTTCTGGTCTTTATGTCATTTATTTCTGCTCTGATCTTTATTATTTCCTTCCTTCTGGATACTGTGGACTTTTCTTGTTCTCTTTCTAGTTCTTTAAGTTGCAAAGTTAGATTATTTATTACCCGTTTTTTGTTTTGTTTGTTTTGTTTGTTTTTGTGTTTTTTGCTTTTTTTTTTAGGTAGGCCTTTAGAGCTATGAACTTCCCTGTCAGAACTGCTTTCATTGTGTCCCATAGATTTTGGATTATTGTGTTTTCATTTTCATTTGTTTTCAGGATGCTTTTTATTTCTTCTTTGATCTCTTTGGTAACCCAATCAGTGTTTAATAGCATGCTATTTAGCCACCAATTGTTTTATTGTTTTTATTGTAGTTGATTTCTAGTTTTATGCCATTGTGATCTGAGAAGATGCTTATTATGATTTCTATTCTCTTGAATTTGAAGAGACTTTGCCTGTGTCCTAATATGTGGTCTATCTTTGAAAATGTCCCATGTGCACTGGATAAGAATGTATATTCTGTAGCTTTGGAGTGAAATATCTGAAGATGTCAATTAAGTCCATATGACCTAGTGAGTCATTTAGGATTGCTGTTTCTTTGCTGATTTTTCGTTTAGAGGATTTATCCAGTGGTGTCAATGGCGTATTAAAGTCCCTTGCTATGACTATATTGCTACCAATTTCTCCATTGATATCTTCCAGAAGTTGTTTCATGTATGGGTGCTCCTATATTGGGTGTATATATGTTTACCAGAGTTATAACATTTGTTGAATTGCTCTCTTTAGTATTATGTAGTGGCCTTCGTTATCTCTTGTTATGGCATTTACTTTGAGGTCTATTTTATCAGATATAAATATTGCAACCTCAACTTCATTCTCATTTCCCTTTGCCTGAAAAAATTTTTTTTCCATCCCTTCACTCTCAGTCTGTGTGAGTCCTTTGTAATGAGGTGGCTCTCTTGCAGACAGAAAATATATGGGTCATGTTTTCTTATTCATTCAGCTACCCTATGTCTTTATTTGGAGTATTTAATCCATTTACATTTAATGTTATTAATAAGTACAGTGGTACCTCAAGATACGAGTGCCCTAACATAGGAGATTTTTGAGATACGAGCCATCAAGCAAGTGATTTTTGCTTTGAAAAACGAGCAACAGTTGAGATACGAGTAATTGCATGGATTGGCCGGCTGCACAGGACCCACCAGTTTACTGCGACTCGAGCGTCTCATAGTTTCCCATGCCTCAAGGTTATGGAAAGAATTAAACTCGTATCTCGAGGTACTACTGTACTTGTTTGTCATCATTTTTATTTTTAATGTTTGTTGTGTTTCTTCTTGCCTTTCTGTTTCTTCTTTATACAGCAGTCCCTTTAGCATTTCTTACATTGTTGACTTGGTGGTAATAAAATTTTTTATCCTTTTTTTGTCTGTGAAGCTCCTGATTCCACATTCAATTTTGAATGATAGCCTTGCTGGGTATTTTTCTTGGATTCAGTCCCTGACTTTGCATCACTTTGTATAATTCTTTCCATTCCCTTCTGGCCTGGTGTGTTTCTGTTGAGAAATCAGTTGATATGCCAATAGGAGATCCCTTGTAGGTAACATTCTGTCTCTCTCTGGATGCCTTTAATATTCTTACTTTGTCATTGGTGGTTGCCAATTTAATTGTAATGTGTCTTGGTGTCAGTATTTTGGGGTCCAGCTTGTTTGGGATTCTATATTCTTTTTGGACTTGCATTTTTTTTTCTTGCCAATATTAGGGAAGCTTTCTGTCATTATATCTTCAAACAGGTTTTCTATTCCTTGCTTCCCTTCCTCTCCTTCTGGTATCCTTATTAAGTAAATGTGGTATCATGTTGTATTGTCCCAAAGCTCCCTTAGGCTTTCCTCTTGCTTTTTAAATTTTCTTTTTAGTTGCCGCTGTGTTTGTGTGTTTTTACCTATCCTGTCTTCTAATTCACTGATGCGTTCCTCAGCCTCTTTTAGTCTACTGTTTAAGCCTTCCATTGTGTTATTTATTGCAGCTATATCATTATTCATTTCCTCTTGGTTCCTTTTCATGTTGGTGACATTCTCAGTCAGCTCCTTATAATTCTCAATGAGTTATGTGTATTTGTCATTGAGTTGTGTGTATTTGTCATCCACTCATTTGAGCATTCTTATAACCATTACTCTGAATTCTTTCTCTGACATCTTACTAGCCCACTTTCATTTAATTCCCTTTCTGGTGATTCCTCTTTTTATTTTATTTTGAGATTGCTTTATTGTCTTCCCATGTTTTTCTGTAATGTTTAATTGTAGATTTGATTGCTTTGTACCCAAGTTCTTTTGGGGATGGTGCTACTGGTGTTATCTCTCAGGAATCCTGGGCTTGGTAATCTAGTGTAGCTCCTTATTTGAGCTATTTGGGTTCTCTTGATGTAGGCCTGTGAGCTGGAAAGGCATGACTGCAGTGTCTAGAAGTCAGCAGCCCTAGAGGGGGGTGTCCCAATGTTTGCTGTCTTGCGCCCTTGTTTGAAATTGTGTGTGCCCAGCAGGGACTCACAGTGGCACCCAGGAGCCATCTGTTGGGGTGGTAGGGCTCAGGGGGCCTGCGATCTGGAAAGGTATGGCTGTGGTGTCCAGAATTTTGTAGTTGTGGGGTGGGCAAACAGAGCTTTTGCTGCTGTCTCCATGGTTGGATACACATTCCCTCAGTGGTAGCTCATAGACGCACCTGTGGTGCGTTTGCGAGCAGGGTATACTGACATACTCTGAAGGGCTCTGGTGCTGAGGCCACGTGATTTCAGTGTCTGTGGCAGGTATCCCAGAAGAGAAAACTCCGAGTTTCTACAACCCAGCAGCATGCCTCTCTTTGTATAAGTGCTTGCCCAGAGGGAACTCACAGTGATGCCCAACAGCTGCCTATGTAGCGCTGGGCTTGGGAGGCCTACATGTTGAAAAAGCATGAGACTGTAGTGTCCAGAGTTCTGCCGCTGTGTGGTGGGAAGACTCAGTTTTTGCTGTTGTGCCTATGGTGGCAGCTCACAGGGGCACCCTTGATGTGTTTGCCAGCACGGTGTACTCTGAAGGGCTCTGGAACTGAAGCCACACAATCGAGGTGTCTGTGGACAGGTATCCGGGATGAGTGAATTAAGAATTTCTACTGCCAGGGAAGTGCATCCCTGTTTGTCCACTATCACACCCAGTGGGGGCTCACATTGGCTCCAAAGAGTGCCCTGTGGATCAATAGGCTCAGGGGGCCTGCTCACTGGAAATTTGTGACTGTGGCAATGTGATTGCTGGCACAGAGCTCTGATGTATTCTGAGGAGCCCTGGCACTGAACTTGCACAGCTCTGGTGTCTGTGGGAAATTATTCTGGAAGAGGGAATTCAGAATTTCTACTGTGGGGCAGCGTGCCCTTGTCTGTACAAAATCAAATCCATCAGGGGCTCACAGTGGCTCCCAATAGCTGCCTATGGAGTGGTGTGACCAGGAGGCCTGCATGATGGAGAAAGACATCTGTGATGTTCAGAGGTCTGCGGCTGGGGAGGGAGGAGGTTGCATTTACTGTTGCGGGAGTGGTGCACTCTTGGAAGTGGAGGTTCTAGGGTCCACTGGTGGGGAAGAAGGATTTTAGTAGTAGTGGCTGCTGAGTCACAGGCAGTCTCCAATGCCTGTCTGGGTAATGATTCTGATGAGTTCCTAGAAATGGCCACTCTATCCTTCAAGATGGCATGGGCTAAGTGCCTAAGTCCCACAGTTTGGAAAGTGCCTGCAGTGGTGGTAGTCTCTCACTGTTCAAGAGAGCCTGGTTTCTAAGCCCCTGTTGCTCCTGCTGGATTTAACTGTCCCTCATTCACTCATACACATACCACACACATCCACACTCTCCTTTCATCCCTTCACTCACTTTCTTTCCCTAACATCTGTCCTGCCAGCACCATCTTTTTTGAGTCTCTCTGAATATTTCTTGCCAATCCCTCCTGGCCTTCAAAGTTTCTTTTGAGGAATCAGCTGAATATCTTATGGAAACTCCCTTGTAGGTAACTTACTACTTTTTTTTGCTGCTTTTAAGATACTCTCCTTGTCTTTAACCTTTTGCATTTTAATTAAAATATGTCTTGGTGTGGGCTTCTTTAGGTTCATCTTATTTAGGATTCTATGCAAAATAGAAACAAAAACCACATTCTTTTCTGGATTTTCTCTACTCTAAGCCAAATATTTGTAGTTATTTTCTTTGCAATATAGTTATTTTCTTTGTAAAATAACCAACAATCTTAGCATTTTCCTCTAGAAATGTTATGAATCAGTAAATGAATCTTTTTTTAATCTAGCCTGATATAAGAAATTATTCTATATAATAAAAGCTTAATATGCTAACTGTTCAGCCATCCAATCATCCGTTCAACCAATCAAAGTGTAATATGCTAATGATATGCTAAGGCTGCTCAATCACTCGCTATGACATTCACTGACCACCAGGGGGCAGATGCTCTGATTGGTAGGTTAGTTTGCTGGGGTCTGGGTAGATCGAGACTGGCAAGACAGGCCAGACACATCCTAGAGCATTCCCGTGGATCCCCCCTGGCTTGCCAACCTTCTGCATCCCTCCTCAGCCATGATTGTGCACTGGTGGAGTCTCTCAGCCTGGCCTGTGCCCTTTCACAATCCAGGACCCCTCGGGGTATGCCAGAGAGCCAGTTTTGGCCTGAACCCGCAGGCCAGGCTGGGGAACCCCACTGGTGTATGAATTCATGCACTGGACCTCTAATAGTTTAATAAGAAGTGTTGCCCAGCCTTGAAATGATCTTTCTCACACTTCAGTAAGCTCTCTAGAGAATAAATACTCAAGTAAAAATTTTCTGAATAGCAGGGATGCTGAGGAGAAAAACCTTGCATTATAAATTAAGGCCTTTACATCTATAAAATTCTTGGCTTCCGGGGCACTTTTTATTGTCTGAACTAACACAGAGTTTCCCAACACTAGTATTTTGTTGACCCCATAAACTTTAGAACTTTAAATATTAACATATAATACTGAATAGAGCCCTACTCTTTCTAAATCTTATTTTCTGGTTGATTACCTGCTGTTCCAAATGGGGAAAAGTAAAAAGAGGTCATTCTTCCTAACCCTGCTCTTTTCCTAGCCTAAATGACTGTGAGCTCTGATCCCTGGCTTTATCTTTACCCACATTCCTGCCTTTCATGCCTGAGCTCTGACAGAGGTTGAAAAACTCTAAATCAGCGGTTCTCAACCTGTGGGTCAAGACCCCTTTGGGGGTCGAATGACCATTTCACAGGGGTCACCTAAGACCATCGGAAAACACATATTTCCCATGGTCTTAGGAACCAACAGACCGCTCCTCAGTGTAGCAAAGTGTAGCAATGTAGTTTACTGTTGTCATATGAAGACTGTTGCCCATGCTACACCACGATTCAAGACAAAATTTCATTTATTTGTAATTAGAAATGAATATTTCACAATATATAATTACATATTGTTTTTATGATTAATCACTATGCTTTAATTATGTTCAATTTGTAACAATGAAAATACATCCTGCATATCAGATATTTACATTACAGTTCATAACAGTAGCAAAATTACAGTTATGAAGTAGCAACAAAAATAATTTTATGGTTGGGGGTCACATGAGGAACTCTATTAAAGGGTTGTGGCATTAGGAAGGTTGAGAACCACTGCTCTAAGTAGACATAGCAACAAGACATTTAAAAATTTCTTCTGTATCCAGGGATACATTGTTGTTATTCCACTGTATCCCTAAAATCCTCCTTCCTAATTCTATTTATCTTTGACTTCTTTTCAGAAATACCAGATAATTGGTCCATTTATTTGAAAATTGTGTTTGAGTGTCTACCATTCCTGTTGCATGCTATCATCTTTCCTATTTACTGGTGTCTGCGGGATAAAGGTAAGTGAAATTAGAAAAGTGAGATTTTTTTAGGTCATATCTTCTTTGGCTGGTAGCCTATTCACTAGAAGGTATTTTCATAAAGCTGAGTGACCTTTAAAGTAACAGGAAGAGATTGGAAGCCTGAAAATCTACAACTATGGCACCCACCAAATAGCTGAGAACCCCAGAACATCGGTCACCAAATGGCGCAGGCACGCAGATTCAGAAGAGCTCTACACCCCACCATGGAAAGGTCAGATTTCGCCTGGGATGAGGAGAGAGAGAAGTACATAACCAGACATCTGGAGAAGAGAGACCATGAGGAGACAAAGAAATAGCCCACATATGAAAGAAAAACAGATATCACTAGGAAAGGAAGTAAATGAAATGGAGGCAAGCAACCTGCCAGAGAAAGAATTCAGAGAAATGGTCATGAGGTGGCTGAAAAGAATGGAAGACAAATTCGACAATTTGAGTAAGAACCAAGAGGAAATGAAGAAACAAGAAGAAATGAAAAATGACTGCTGCTGTAAAGAACTCAATAGAAAGCATCAAGAGTAGACTAGAAGAAGCAGAGGACTACATCAGTGAGCTAGAAGACAAGGTAGGAAAAAATACCCAAGTAGAGCACCTTCTAGGAAAAAAAAATTAAAAAGCAGGAGGAGAACCTAAGAGAATTTTGGAAAAACACAAAACAAAACAAGATCCACATTTTAGGGTTGCCAGAAGGAGAGGAAATTGAGCAAGGAATTAAAAAACCTTTTTGAAGAAATAAAAACAGAAAATTTCCCTGATTTAAGGGGAAAATTCCCCCACAAATCCAAGAAGCTCACAGAGTCCTAAGCAAAATAAACACCAAAAGACTGATGCCAAGGCACATTAAATTAAATAGACAAACACCACTGACAAAGTAAGGATTTTAAAAGCCACCAGAGAGAGACAGAAAGTTGCCTCCAAAGAAACCCCCATTAGATTAGCAACTGATTTCTCAACAGAAACTCATCAGGCCAGAAGGGAATGGAATGAAATATACAAAGTCATTCAAAGGAAGGGTCTGAATCCAAGAATACTGTACCCAACAAGGCTATCAATCAAAACTGAAGGTTAAATCAGGAGCTTCACAGATAAAAAAGGACTAAGGGAATCTATTACCAATAAACCAGTAATGCAAGAAATGCTAAAGGGTCTGCTGTTAAAAAATAAGAAATAGGAGCCGAAGAAGGAACACAGGGGTAAAGAATAAAAATGGCGACAATAATAACCTTAAATATAATTGGATTAAATGCCCCCATTAAAAGACATAGGGTAATGGATTGGATGAGAAAACATGACCCATATATCTGCTGTTTATAAGAAACCCACTCAGAGAAAAAAGACTCACACATAGGGTGAAGGGATGGAAAAAGGTTTGTCAGATGAATAGAAATGAAAAAAAGCTAAGGTAGCAATATTTTATCTGACAAATTAGATCTCAAAGTGAAGGAGTTAAGAAGAGATAATAAAGGCCACTTCAGAATACTAAAGAAAACAATCTAACAAGAAGAAATAACTCTGATAAACATATACACAGTCAATACAGGAGCACCCAAATATATAAAAAAAAATCCTGCAGGACATCAAGGGCTAGATTGACAGCAATACAATCACAGTAGGAGATTTTAATACCGCACTATCAACATTGGACAAATCCTCTAAACAAAAAATCAGCAAAGAAACATCAGTCCTAAATGACTCACTAGACCAGATGGAATTAATTGACATCTACAGAACATTTCACCCCAAAGCCACAGAATATACATTCTTCTCAATTGCCCATGGATCATTCTCAAAGATAATCATATGTTGGGTCATAGGCAAAGTCTCTTCAATTCATGAAGATAGAAATCATATCAAGCATCTTCTGAGATCACAGAGACATAAAACTGGAAATCAACTTCCATAAAAACAATCCAAGGAAATCAAACACATGGAGACTAAACAGCATGCTATTAAATAATGACTGGGTTACCAGAGAGATCAAAGAAGAAATAAAAATCATCATGGCAACAAATGACAATGAAAACACAACAATCCAAAATCTATGGGACACAATGAAAGCAGTCTTGAGAGGGAAGTTCATAGCTCTACAAGCCTACTGCAAAAAACAAAGAACAAATGGTAATAAATGACCTAATCCTACAACTCAATGAATTAGAAAAAGAGCAATAAGAAAAGCCAAGTGTAAGCAGAAGGAAGGAAATAATAAATATCAAAGCAGAGATAAATGACATAGAGACCAAAAACAAAACAAAACAAAAAGATCAACAAAACCAAGAGCTGGTTCTTTGGAAGGATAAACAAGATTGATGAACCTCTAGCCTGGCTCACCAAGAAGCAAAAAGACAGGATACAAATAAACAAAATAAAAAATGAAATAGGTGAAATAACAACAAACCCCACCAAAGTACAAAGGATTGGTAAAAAAAATACTATGAACAACTCTTTTCCAACAAACTGGACAACCAGGAGGAAATGGATATATTCCTAGAAAAGTATAACTCCAAAACTCAATCAAAAAGAATGGAAACATCTCAACAGGCCAATAACTATGGAAAAAATTGAAGCAGTCATCAAAAAGCTGCCAGCAAACAAAAGCCTGGGCCAGACTGCTTCACAGGGGAGTTTTACCAAACATTCAAGGAAGAATTAAAACCTATTCTCCACAGACCAAGAAGAAGGAACCCTTCGAAGCTCCTTCTATGAAGCCAGCATCACCCTAATACCAAAACCAGATAAAGACAACACAATGAAAGAGAATTACAGGCCAATATCTCTCATGAACATAGATGCCAAATCCTCAACAAAATTCTAGCAAATCAGATCCAGCAGTATATCAAAAAGATCATATACCATGACCAAGTAGGATTTATCCCAGGAATGCAAGGATGGTACAATATCTGCAACTCAATAAATGTGACTCATCACATAAACAAATTGAGAGATAAAAATTACATAGTGATATCAATTGATGTAGAAAAAGCATTTGACAAAATCCAACACTTTTTTTTTGATAAAAACTCTCAACAAGGTAGGAATAGAAAGATCATACCTCAACATAATAAAAGCTATATATGATAAACCCACAGCGTACATCATACTCAATGGGTAAAAATTTAAACCATTTACCCTAAGAACAGGAACAAGATTGGAATGCCCGCTCTCATCACTCCTGTTCGACATAGTACTGGATGTATTAGCCATTACTATCAGACAAGAAGAAGAAATATAGGGCATCCAAATTAAAAAAGTAGAAGTGAAACTGTTCTTATTTGCAGATGGCATGATATTGTATATAAAAACCCGAAAGACTCCATCAAAAAACTAATGGACTTAATAAATGAATTCAGCAATGTAGCGGGATACAAAATTAACACCAAGAAATATGTGGCATTTCTATCACCAATAGTGAACTTATAAAAAAGAGACTAAAAGAGCAATCCCATTTACCAACTCACCAAAAAAGTTAATATACCTAGGAATAAATTTAACTTAGGAGGTAAAAGATCTATATGCAGAAAAGTACAGGACACTGAAAAAAGAGATAAAAGAAAATATAAACAGATGGAAGAACATACCATGTTCATGGATTGGGAGAATCAATATCATTAAAATATCCATACTACCCAAAACAATCTATAGATTGAATGCACTCCCCATTAAAATAACAATGGCATATTTCACAGACCTAGAAAGAAATCTCCAAAAATTCATCTGCAATAAAAAAAAGACCCCAAATAGACACAGTAATCCTGAGAAAGAAGAATAAAATAGGTGGGATCTCAATACCAGATTTCAAGTTGTATTACAAAGCCACTGTTCTCAAAACAGCCTGGTACTGGGGCAAGAACTGACATATAGACCAATGGAATAGAATAAAGAATCCAGATATCAATCCAAAACACTATGCTCAATTAATATTTGACAAAGGAGGCATGAACATACAATGGAATCAAGATAGTCTCTTCAATAAATGGTGCTGGGAAAATTAGACAGATACATGCAAAAGAAAATGAAACTAGACCACCAACCTACATCGTACACAAAAATAAACTCAAAATGGATAGAGGACTTAAACATAAGATGGGAAACCATAAAAATATGAGAGGAATCCACAGGCAGCAAAATTTCCAACATATGCTGAAGGAACTTTTTCACTAATAGTGCTCCTAGAGCAATGGAAGCTAAAAAAATAAATGAATAAACAGTTGGGACTACATCAAAATAAAAAGCTTTTTTCACAACAAAAGAAACCATCATCAAAATAAGAAAGCCCACTGAATGGGAGAACATATTTGCAAATGTTATCACTGATAAAGGTTTAATCTCCACATCTACAAACAGCTTATACACCTTAATAAAAGGAAGATAAATGATCCAATAAAAAAATGGGCAATGGACCTAAATAGAATCTTTTCAAAAGAAGACAGAAAGAAGATCAAGAGACACATGAAAACATGCTCAAAATCACCAATTATCTGAGAGATACAAATCAAAATGACAATGAGGTACCATCTCACACCTGTCAGAATGGCTATCATCAACAAAGAAGCAAACAAATGTCTTTGAGGATGCAGAGAAAATGGAACCCTCATATCCTGCTGGTGGGAATGCAGACTGGTGCAGCCACTGTGGAGAACAGTATGGAGTTTCCTTAAAAAATTAAAAGTGGAACTCCAATTTGATCCAGTGATCCCACTTCTAGGAATATATCCCAAGAAACTAGAAACACCAATCAGAAAGGATATATGCATCCCTATGTTAATAGCAGCACAATTTACAATAGTTATTATTTGGAAGCAGCCTAGGTGCCTGTCAGCAGATGAGTGGATCAGAAAACAATGGTACATCTACACAATGGAATACTGTGCTGTCATGAAAAGAAGGAATCTTACCATTTGCAGCAACCTGGTTGGGATTGGAGAGCATTATGTTAAATGAAATAAGCCAGTAAATGAAAGAAAAATACCATATGATCTCACTCATTTATGGATAATAAAGAACATTATAAACTGATGAACAAAAAGATTATACAGAGGCAGTAAACCATCAAACAGACTCTCAAATTACAGCAGGAAAGATAGGGAGAGGTGGGCTAGGTAAAAGATCAAATGAAGGACTTGTATGCATGCATGTAAACATAACCAATTGACTCAAGACACCAAAACACTGGGGGGTGAGGGCATTTATAGGAGTGGGGTAGAGGCAATGGGAAGATATGTAATATATTAATTTTTAAAAATGGAAAAAAATAAAGTAAAAGAAAGAGGAATTAAGGTTCAGGTGACATCTAGAAGTCTTCAGACTCTGTTCCCTGAACTGTTAGTGGCCCAGTGTTTTAGGGTGTACTGATGGTGTATGTCTGTCACTACTCATGGTGATAGTTGCTTGTGCACCAAGGGAAAAGATGGATTCGTTAAGATTTTATGGACATTTCATTCAAACTTAAGAAGTCCAGACACTTATTTACAAAACACAATTACTGATATGACTTATAGGGTGGCTCGGAACCCATGATTCAAAACATTTTTGAGTTATGGATCTTTGAAAAATTAATGAAAAAAATATAAAATCATAATTTTATTTATTTTATTTCCTTTTCAGTATCAAAACTATTGAAAGTTTATCATTTTGCTTATATACTTAGATGCTATTTAGAAGTGTAATTAAGGTATACTAGAGGCCTGATACACGAAGATTTGTGCAAGAATGGGCCTTCCTTCCCCTGGCCGCTGGCACCACCTTTCCTGGCCCAGGGCGACCTTCACGCCTTCCCACACTGCCTTCCCACTAGGCCCTGAGTGGATGGGGTGATGCAGAACACCTGTGTTGTTGCCATCACAATGATGCAAGCATCCTGCCCCACCCCTAACCATTTGGAATCTGCATATGCAAATTGACTCACCATTTTTTGTGGGTATAATTTGCATACTCACTCCTGATTGGTTGATAGGTTGTTGCCATGGTACAGTAAATTTACATCTTACTGTTTTATCAGTGTAGATCATGTACTTTATTATGATAGTATCTGAGAATTAGCAATACCTTTCATTCACTTGCAGTTGCTGGGAATTATTTACATAAGACAATGACAAGGTAAACAAAAGTTTATTTTTTGGGAAGGCTTTTTCAAACCTATTACTGAACTGGCCCCAAAACAAAGCCCATTACATATGTTTTTACCTCCAGTAACAAACTAACCTTCAAATCTTAACAAATAAATGAGCTGAGAAGACAACCCATTCAGGACTAACAAGAAAGTAGTAATATGTAAGAATGTATAAGATGTCATTCTTTTTCCAACACTGTATGGAAATCTATCCAAAACAACTCTCCGATAACAATATATGTGCTGCAACATCTATCTATCTATCTATCTATCTGTCTATCTATCTATCTATCTATCTATCTATCTATCACCTAGCTATCATCTTTCTATCTCTCTATTAAAAATCTATATTTACCAACCATTATTTACAAGTTATTTTTTTAGCAATTTAGAAGCATTGCTAAAGGAAATTCTTCATATAGCAGAAAATAATATAGAAGGAAATGTGGATGTTAGGAATTAAAAAAGAGTAGGAAAAATGTTAAACATCAGGTAAATCTATTAGATATTCTTTTCCTTTTGAGTTCTTAAGATACCCCAGTTAGCTATTTATCTTCATGTTGTTCCATCACTTGGTACTTGACACAGGAAACAACAAAGAAAGAATACAGCAAAGTAGATTTTTTAGTCTATGTAGCGTGCTATAACAGGTTGAGTAGCTTAGAAATAGAATTGACTCAATAATGAATACAGATGGAATCATTAGATGGGATGATTAAAATTATAAAAAGGAAAATGAAGTTATTAAAGATACACAATAAGAAATTAAAAGAAGAGTGGCAATGTGTAGATAAAATAGAAAGGTCAAATAAGCACAGTATAATATTAAAGGTTTGAATTATTAATAAACAAAAGGGATAATGAACTATTTAAATACAATATTTTTTAGATAGGATAGATTAAAGAATTTAAATCTAATTATGTGCTTTCTAAAAGAGGAACATTAAAGAATAAAAAAAATTACTAAATCTGAAGTGAATTAATACTTCAAATATTCTTGGAAGTTAAAGAAAAGCCTTGGATTTCATCTTTTCTTATGGCTGAGTAGTATTCCATAATGTATATGTATCATGTTTTCATAAAGTCATGTAGGTGAAACTCCATAGTTTTACACATAGTATTCTTTCTATTTGGAATATTTAACAAATGATATTCTCAGCTTTAAAATCTCTACCTTTAAACATACAGATTTCATGTCAATTCTTCTGAGAAGCTATATTCTACTTTCATTTACTTCAACATCCTTTTTTAAATAATACTAGAGGCCTGGTGCACAAAATTTGTGCACAGAGGTGAGGTGTTCCTCAGCCCAGCATGCACCCTTTCCAACCTGGGAACCCTCAAGGGATGTCCGACTGCCCTTTTAGGCCTGATCCCAGAATCAAGCCTAAATGGGCAATGGGACATATATGTCACAATCCAGGATTGCTGGCTTCCAATCACTCACCTGACTGCATGTGTGATTGCCCCAACTACTTCTGCCTACCAGCCTGATCACCCCCTAACCATTCTCCTGCCAGCCTAATTGATGCCTAACTGCTCCCCTGCAAGCCTGATTAACCTAAACTGCCTTCCCCTACTGGCCTGGCCTCCCCTAACTGCCCTCCCCTGCCAGTCTGGTCACCCCTAACTGCCTACCCTGCAGGTCTGTCCCCCCCACTGCCATCTCTTGCAGGCCTGGTTCCCCCCAATTGTCCTTCCCTGCAGGCATGATCACCCCCAACTGCCCTCACTTTCAGGGCTTGGTCTCTCCCAACTGCCCTCCCCTGCCAGCCATCTTCTGGCAGCCATCTTGTGTCCACATGGCGGAAGCCATCTTTGACCACATGGGAGTGGCCATCTTGTGTGTTGGAGTGATGGTCAATTTGCATATTACCTCTTTATTAGATAGGACAAGTTGGATTGTTTTGTCTTCCAACAAATCTATTCTCCCACAGATTGTGAACTCCAAAAGGACATTTGATGACTCCATAGGTCACAGAACTTCATGACCTCTTTTCAAATGAAGCAATGTGCTGAGCAAGTGAGAGAAGAGAGAACTGCATATGCACAGTTGCTGGGTGCTTTATATACACTAACTAGCCTTCACAAAATGTGAAGTGAATAGTAATCCCATTTTACAGATGAAGAAACTACATCTTGTGCCTTACTCAAAACAGAATTCTCCGATTTTTTTATTTGTTTTCAAAACATTTGACTTAAAAAAATAGATTTTTGTTGATTTTGGAAAGAAAAGGAGAGAGAGGAGGAGAGATCAATGATGAGAGAGAATCATTGATCTCTGCTCATGGCCCAGGTGTATGCCCTGACTGGGAGTCAAACTGTGACCTCCTGGTTCATGGGTAGATGCTCAGCCACTGAGTCATGCTGGCTGGTCCAAAACATTTGATTTTTTAATTGTAACAATTAAAATGATGAAATAAATTTTTATTATTATAAATAAAGAGTATTGACATGAAAACTGAATTATTTTTAGCATTATAACAATTTCATCAAAAATATTTCAAGCAAAATATTTTGTGTGATACAATGTATTTTTAAATAACTTTCTTATATACTTATTGCACAAATGTTGTAACTGTGACATTTTGTTAGTTTATCATTCTTTGATATGCTATAGATGTTGGGAAATTTTATTAAAATCTCCCAACTACCTATGTAACAGTAAGAGGTGGAAAGTAGAGTGAGATTCAGGTATATGTCAAACTCACTACTAGGGAGATTTGAAACTTTGATGCTGAAAAGAGTAAAGAGTTCTTGTAAAATATCACATTTGAAGTTCCAATTGAAAGTAAAAAAATGTGTGATGGCACATTTCTTTTCTTTTTTTAAATTTCTTTATTGATTAAGGTATTACATATGTGTCCTCATGTTCCCTCAGAGTAGCAATAAACAGAACAAAAGTTGTCTTATACTATATAGATATCACTTCCAAGGGAATGCATTTTATGAACAAAGAGATGGTAAAATGTTACATAACCAAAATGAAGGTCAAAATCTTAAAGCACTCTGTTGATATAATACAGCAAGGTGTGAAGAGATTTTAAAAAAGCCAAACAAAAACTGTTTGGTTAGCAAAGATTGTAATCCGGATTTCTATTCCTTAGTGAAAAAAATACCCTTGTAAAATATTAAGATCATGATATAATCTAGCCAAATCATAACATTCTCACAGTTGCTCTTCTGTAATGGCTAATCTCTAAATGTAGACTATTCAGGGATTGTTACATTTGGTATATGTGCAAATTTTATGAAACAGAAATATTCAAATCAATTCACAAAATACATGCACAATAAATAATATTTAGAGTAAGAAGAAAAAAACACCTGGAACACCTTATTAATGTTTACCCCCATGGAGTTATAAACTATTGTTCTTGGAGATTTTAATTCTACTAGAGACATGAGAGTGTGGGTCCCCTCAGCCTAGCCTGCACCCTATCCAACCTGGGACCCTCTGAGTCTGACTGCCCTCTCACAATCCAGGACTGCTTGCTCACAACTGCTCGCCTGCCTGCCTTCCTGATTGCCCCTAATTGCTTCTGCTTGCCAGCCGGATCACCCCCTAACCACTCCCCTGCCAGCCTGATTGATCCTAACTGCCCTCCTCTGCAGGCCTGGTCATTTATAACTGTCCTACTCTGCAGGCCTGGTCATTCCTTACTGACCTCCCTTGCAGGCCTGGTCACCCCCAACTTCCCTCCTCTGCCAACCTGGTCATCCGTAACTTCCCTTCCCTGCAGGCTTGATTGCCCCAACTGCCTCCCTTGCAGGCCTGGTCCCTCCCAAATGCTTTCCCCTGCTGGCCATCTTGTGGTGGCCATCTTGTGTCCACATGGGGCCAGGATCTTTGATCACATGGGGCAGCCATCTTATGAGCTGGAGTGATAGTCAATCTGTGTATTACTCTTTTATTAGATAGGATAGAGGCCTGGTGCATGGGGGGGGGGGGGGGCGCAACTGGTTTGCACTAAAGGGTGACTCAGATCAGGGTGGGGGTTCCCTTGGGACGTGGGGTGGCCTGGGCAAGGGGCCTGTGGTGCTTCACAGACTGGCCACACACCCTAGTGACCCAAACAAAGGCCCTGGTATCTGGGATTTACTTATCTTCTACAATTGAAACTTTGTAGCCTGTAGTGGAGCTCTGGGATGACCAGTGTACACAGAAAGCTTGGCTTCCTCCATTGCCGAGGAAACCCAAGCATCCCTCTTGCTCTGTGGCCACAGCCATCTTCGTTAAGTTCCATACTTGCTCCTGATTGGCTAGTGAGTGTGGCTTGTGGGTGTAATGAAGTGATAGTTAATTTGCATATTACTATTTTATTAGATAGTATGTTATGTAAGCCTCATATAAGATTACTATAATTATTGTTTTATATAGCATTATCTATCTATATATATATATATATAAAAGCCAAGTGATCAGAATGATAGAACAAACAGAATGACCAAAACAATCGGTCACTATGATGTGTACTGCAGCAGCCAACCAGCCCAATCATGGCCCCAATCAGCACTCCCAATCTTCCACAGCCCCTTGCCCCAGCTGGCCCAGCCTCCAATCAGCCCCCCATCCTGGTTGGGGGCAAGACCCACTGGCCAACCACCTGTGCCAACCCCCCCCACCTGATTGGCCCCCATTGGAGCAGGCCTGTCCAGCCAGACCCCACCTGTGCACAAATTTGTGTATCAGGCCTTTAGTTTATTTATATTTATCCCTATATTTATAATTTTTAAATCTTTATTATTTCTTGCATGCCAGACTTTTTCAGATGTGTTATTTCTTATGTTACTTAAAAAATATTATTTTCTGGTCTGCAGATATTTTATGGCTTATCTCTTTCAATTTTTGAAATATATATAGGTATTTTATGAGTCTGTCTCTTAATTGAAATATCTAAAATTGTTTCTGATTTCTGCTAAATGTCTTTATAGCTCTAATTCATTTAACAGATACTCAATAAGGGCTTACTATGTGCCAAACACATTTCTAAATACTGGGGATTAAACAATGAACAAAATATTAAAAGGCCCTGACCTTCTGGAGCTTATTCAGTGACCACATTTTACATTAATGAAATGAAAACTACCTTCTCTAACTTCTGTCTAGTACTTCTAGGGCCTCATCACAAGACAGCATTTTACAGTCTTGAATTTAGTATCCTGGCTCCTTTATCTTCGTTTGTCCAGTTGTTACTTAAGCGGATTGAATTTGAGCTTCTTCAATATCATGGTCATATCCAGTACACACTGCATATTCACATTTAGTCTTCCATCACCGGGTTGCAATTACAGATAATTTTGTTTTATCCAAATGCTCAGAGGTCCAATTTATTATTTCTATGATGCTTCTAGAACATTTTACCTCTGCAGTTCCTAACCAAGTGTATGAAAACAAATGAGAGTGTGTTCTCAGTTATCTGTAGATACATGAGTAGACACCTCCTGATGTGCACTCATGGCTCAGACCAAATTTCATACACCCTCTGGATCATCTAAACTACCAAGTCTTATCACATCCTGGAGTTGCTATCCCAGATTAGGCCTGGGAAAAACACACACAAGTAAATGAGGGTTAGAAGGCAGATTTTCCTTTTTCAGTGCTCCTCCTTCCCTTGTTAAGTGTCATATGTTTTCTTTATTTGTGCATATTTTCCAGTCTCTATTTGGTTTTGTTTAATATATATATATATAGTTTAAAAAATTTTCTCTCTTTTCTAGCCTCTGTTTTGGAAAGCAAAGCCCCATTTTATAGTATTTGGATGTGTGATATGTCTTGGATCCTGGGTATACTGATGGCATTTTTCACCCTACTCATTTTTGGTCTCCTTTATACCCTAAAAGGTAAGTGAGATTGCAAGGGTGGGAGCTCTGATGATATTATCAACTATACCTCCACCTGAATCCCTTGTATGGTTAACCTGTACTCTGAAACTTCTGTTATAGTGTCAAATAAGCTCTAAAAAAATGGCATCTAGGAATATCCACATTTTTCTTCTACATCAGTAAGCAGATCGGGGACATTTTAGCAATAACTTCCTGCCATGCTAAATATTCATCCCATTACATTACCAGAACTCATACATGTGAGAATGGGGGCTTTACCATTTACATTAAAGACCAGGTAGCACCAGATAAAGACCTCAGCTCAACCATGCCTAGCTGGTGACGAATTAATTGTTGAAAATTTGCTGCAGATTCACAAGGGAGAGTCCCTTTGACATTTCAATGGAATTCTTCCTTCAACTAAAACTTATGATATAGTAATGAAGGCACATGTATAGGGAGGAGTGCCATACCATTTATATCATAAGCGATTCCCATATAAAAATCAATAAAAGCAAAAAGAAAGAGCAGATGTAATAGGCTAAGAACCAGAGCAAACAATACAGACTTATTTTATACTTTTTTGAATGCTGTGGCTCCAAATTCTAATTAATTATTTAATCATTTTTCTTGTCTTAGACTAATAAATAAATGTAGTCCATTTAGAGACCTGGGGGTTATACAGTGAGAAAGAATAGAGAGCATACCTACTAGTAAGCCGCATACTCTGCCCTTCCAGGCCTGTAAATAAAACTTTGAGAAAAATCCCACTGGCTGCAACTTTTCTCATTTTGCTTAAGTTTGGTATTTAGTTCTAGAGGTTTTTTCTGCAATGTGGGTCTTAGATCCTCAAATTTTAGTCTTTTTTTAAAAAAAAGCATTTCTCCCTATTCTAGTATTAGGAATAGAAAAAGGTGAAGACTTTTGGGAAGTTACAGAATCTGAATGCCTGCATCATATTATTTACTATCTGTGTATTACACCAACAATATTCCAAGGGAAATGATGAACATAGACATGGATGGGAAAATTGCTACTCCTTAGTATTAAGAACTTTCTCTAAAAAAGAATTAAACTTCAATAAGTGTAGATTGGCCCTACTGCTATTTAAATTTAAGTTGAGCCTCAGACCATAAACTAAAATGGCTCCAAATAACTTAGATCTGTAAGCTCAACAAAGACTTTCTCTTTGAGTTTACCACTCCACTGTGAAGGACGGCTCATACAAATAGGGCAAGCCTTCAGAAAGGAAATTAGGGCAAGGGCATGAAAAGCTGGACAAATGTGTGTTTGCCCAAGAGAGGTTTATATTTAGGCTCTTCTCCCTTCCAGAGATGATAATGAAGGCACAAGTACAGGGGAAGATAGCATAACATCCAGACAGCGAGCAATTTCTATGTAAGAGTCCCATGCCAACAGAAAAGAGCAGAAGTAATAACATAAAAGTCAGAGAAGGGCTGTACATTCCAGTACAGGCTCATTTTATTTCCTTCTTGCCACTGCTCAGGGTTTTCCCTTTTATCTGAGAAAGAATCAGATAAATTCTAATTGGTCATAATTCATATATATATAACGAAAGTGGAGATTTGTTGAAGAATGAATACAGACTCCCACATGGGGAGAGGGAAAGAGTCCCACAGAATGGACTCCCAAGTAGGGAGTGGAGAAAGAGTCCCCCAAATGATCATTTGGTGGTGTTCAAATACCCACTATTGCTCTCAGCCCTTGAATTGGGGGGGGGGTTCTTTTATGAAAAGGGGGCAAAGTATGTGTCTATTCCTGGCTTCTTTCTATCTAAGTCAAGCAATTGCAAAGGTGTCAGGCTTCCTTTTCTTAAATTGCACTGCCAAAGGAATGAGTCATAGCTGTGATATTTGAATTAACATTTTACTTCCAAACCATATAATTTAACTCTCTTAATAAATATATTCTAACTATCCCAATGTGGATTTGAACTACATCTGTCTTGGGAGAGATTCCACTTCCTTATCTAAATGATATATTCCAGGTTTGTAGTAGGCAGTGCTCAAATTTTGCGACTTGTGTGATATTTAAGCCAATATCTTTGCTTCTCTGTATGTATCTCTTCATCCACTCAAATTTCTTGAATGACACATGTAACTTACATTAAAATGATTGTTGATACTGGTTTCTGCTATAGAATTTAACTCTACAAAGCATTATAATAAAAGACATTCTTTTCTTTCTCTAATTTCATTCTGTCTATAAAATGTAGATTTTGATCTTGATTTTCATTATCCTGTGAATGGCAGTGAGTACCATCATGGCCTCTGATGTGCACTCCTCCCCATATCTTAAGTTTAACTATGCTTGAATCCATGAACCTCCATTAACAAGTCACTGCTTCCCTAATAGATATTTCATAAGAATGAACATCTGTCTACTCATCTGAAACACAGGACACTTGAAGACAATAGAACCAGTGATGAAAATTTGAGAAAAAGTCATGTTGGACCAAGAACCTATACTTTTGTACAGAGCCAAATAATTACCAATGTGTGAGAGCAAAATAAAAAAAAATCATAGATATTTTGTAGTCTTTCAGTATATTTATTACATATGTATTTTCCTTGCAAATTTATATGAGAAATTACCTATACCAAATGTGATCACAAAACAATTAAAATCTCAAGCAACAGATTATCTATATGTAGAAAAGTGATAAGCCACGAAACAAATAAAGGTACCATAAGATCTAAATATTTTCCTGCAATAATTCCAATGTACCATAATAAGCTATATAGATAAATTTAAATCTCTGATTTTTAAACTGAGACTAAAATTGGATAAAATTACAAAATGAAATATTTTTGATTCATGACATAAGCTGTGATGGTTATGTGTTAATTTTATGTGTTAACTTACAGAGAACATATTGACAGCTATCAAAGGAGAGAGATGTTGCAGAACTGAGTGAAAAAGGCAAAGGGATTAAACAACAACAAAAAGAAATCAATTCATACACAGACAATAGTACATGATTACCAGAGGAAAAGAGGGTGAGAAAGAAAGAAAAAGATATAGGGGGAATAAATGGTTATGGAAGGAGACTTGATTTATGGTGGTGAACACACAGTATCAATATATAGATGATTTATTATAGAAATGTACACCTGAAATCTATATAATTTTAGTAACCAATATAACTCCAATACATTAAAAATTTTAAAAAAGAACTGTAAATAAAATTTTATGCATCAACTTGGGTCTATGAGCATGTTATTGGAAGAGATTAGCATTTGAATCAGTAGCCTGAGTAAAACAGATGGCTCTCACCAATATGGGCAGGCAACATCTAATACAGTGAGGGCCCAAATAGAACAAAAAAGTGGAGAAAGAACACATTTGTTTTCCTTTTTGGGTTGGGATGTCCATATTCTCCTTCCCTTGAATATCAGAGCTCCTGGTTCTCAGGCCATTAATCTTTTTTTTTTAATTTTTAAAATATTTTATTGATTTTTTACAGAGAGGAAGGGAGAGGAGTAGAGAGTCAGAAACATCAATGAGAGAGAGACATCGATCAGCTGCCTCCTGCACAGCCCCCACTGGAGACATGCCTGCAACCAAGTACATGCCCTTGACTGGAATTGAACCCAGGACCTTCAGTCCATAGGCCGACGCTCTATCCACTGAGCCAAACCAGTTAGGGTGATATCTGCATTTTTAAACCAGCTCCCTAGATAAGTCAGAGGTAGTTAGCTGAAAGCTTAATATTTCTTCAAAATGTATGATTCTGATAAATGCAGTTTTGGCTCAGGCCATTAATCTTAAACTGGGGCTTATACCACTGGCTCCCATGGTTCTCAGGCTTTCAGACTTGCACTGAATTATACTACCAGCTTTCCTGGTTTTCTAGCTATAAAAATGGCAGATCATGGGATTTTTTGTTCTTCAAGACCTTATGCACCAATTTCTGTAATAAATTTTTTATAGAGTATATTTTTCTGGAGAACTCTGACTAATATGTATGTTTAAAACTTAATGGTAAAAGTAGTTTCAATGTAAAAGGATGGAGAAATAAATATCGAGAACATAATAGCTGTATAACTAAATTAATACTAGTAATTATACAGAAAATGTAGTTGTTGATCCATAATAATAATTTTAGTAATTCTGACTGGATGTAGTGCTATCTTATTGGAGTCTTAATTTGTATTTCTGTAATGACTACATATAAATATAACCCAGTATAAAGTATAGGGAAAAGCAATATATTTGACCATGATGCAATTGTTTATCTCAGTGCAAAATAATTCAAAGCAATTGTAAGTGTCTACATAAGACTTGGAGAGTGAACTGTTGTACCTTAATAAAAAATATCAGAGAAGGAAAAGGTTGATGTGGACCTAACACCTCAAAGAAGGAATTTTTGAGAATGTGGAATTTAAATTGGCCATTTAAAATAGTTAACTTTGGGGGCTTAGAAAAGGAGAAAAAATACCATAGGGGGACACTGAGTAAAGGTAAATAAGAAATAGAGTTTTTGTAAGATTGGCTTGTTTTTAAGTAGCATTGCATCTCTCCTAAAGTTCTTGGTAATTTGAAAAGGTCCACTGTGAGATCTGTATGGTTGGATCAGAACTAGGAACACCCTAATAGATAGTTCACTGAATGACAGAGTTAAATAAGTTGTAGAGTTTGAAGTGTTGGTTCAGTATTTTTGATAGGATTAACCTTAAAATAAGAAGAGATAAGGAAACTTGCTCCTCTCTCTCTCTCTCTCTCTCTCTCTCTCTCTCTCTCTCTCTCTCTCTCCAAAGAAGAGGTCATGAGAGCACACAGTAGATTATGATTACCTACAGGCCAGAAAGAGGTAGTTACCTTACTACAAATTGATCTTGAACTTTTGGCTTCCAGAACTTTGAGGAAATAAATGTTGCTTATTTAAGTTACCTAGTCTATAGTGTTTTGTTATGGCACCCCAAGCTGATTGATGCATTTCCTCTATAAAACAAGAAGTAAACTGGGAAAAATATGTCATAAATCAACTTTTATCAGAACTCTGGAAACTAATCAAAAGCTTGCAATAACCATGGAAACAATCAGAAAAAAAAAAGCTGAATTTAGATAAGAACAGTGAACTTTGCCATACTTTATATTACCCTTCTATATCCTATATCTCAGCTCAGTGGTTACCTTGCAAATAACAACCTGCATTCCCTGACTAATACTGGAAGAATGGACCTCATTAGCAAAATTATATACAGGGAGGAACCCACATGGATGAGCTAGGTGCTTACAAAGATGGAGTGAAGTCAATATCTATTCTTATTGTTTTTGGCTACTTCAGGATTATTGTTTCTGACCTTGTTGAAGATACTATATTGTAGAATATAGGGTTCTTCATCACAGTTTTAACACATACATTTGGCATAGTCAGAGATTTGGAAGAATTCATGGTAAAATAGAGCAAGTACAGCTCTTACTGAACATTTCCTTTTAACCCACTTAACTTGGAAACATAAAAGAGAATTTTGGAAAGTATATTTCAGCCTAGATAAGTTTATAATGATAAAGCTATTGCAATGTCCTTAAATCAAAATTTCCATATCTGAGTAAGAACAAAATCATCTGAACATAAAATAAGAGAAAAAACAGACAATAGGAACAGACTTAACAGTCACATAGTCAATTCAAATAGCTGATAAGTTTTTAACTAACTAAAATTGATTTGTTCTAGCATGTGAGGAAGAGTTACATAACATTACCATAGAAATGGAATCTAAGAAAAATACTTGGAATTCCTAGAAGAATAAATTGTTATATTCAAAACTTAAAAAAAAGGCTCATCAGAAAAGTTTAGCAGTATAGTAGGCAGGGATTTGTGAACTGAGAGACTCTATAGTTAAATATATCCAAACTGAAGAATAAAAAGAAGAAAAATAGAATATACAGAAAAAAAGCATTGGGAGATAAGAGAAACAATGAAAATATATATCATACGTGTAACTAGACACTCAAAATCAAAAGACCATAATGTAGAAGAAATATTTGAAGAAATAATGGTTGGAATTTTATTTTGAAATTCATGTATTAAATGAGGATTGTGAAACTCAAGCAGGATAAATATAAATTTAACCATATCAAACACATCATAAACAGATTATGAAAAACAAATTGAAGCAAAAATGTTTAAAGCAATTTAATAAAGATACATTGTTTTCACAGAAGCAATAATAAGATATCACTGATTTTTTCAACATATAATACAAAGGGTCTGAAACAATGAAATAACCTATTTGACACTTTGTAAGGAAATAAGTTCCAATTAGGGTTTTGTGTAGGTGACAATATCCTTAAAAATGTAGGTTAAATAAAGACAATTACACCATAATCTGAGAGATTTTACTTTAAGAAGGTATTTATAAATACTGAAATCTCCTAACTCTTGAATAAAATTAAAAACAAGGTTATACCTTTACCCTCATGTGAAAAGTGCAGTCAATGCCTGAATTTTTGTAAGCCTGTATTTCTGCTTCAAGTTTTCTAATTTTTCAAAAAGCCTTATCTCCCTGATAATTTAATATGGGAGCTGAGAGCATCCTTTGGCTAGAATACCACAGATTCCCACTATCCTATATAATAAAGAGTTAATATGCAAATTGACCACCACTTCAACACACAAGATGGCCACCTCCATTTGTCAAAGATGGCTACCCCCATGTGGACACAAAATGGCCACCACAACATGGCCAGCAGGGGAGGGCAGTTGTGGGCAATCAGGCCAGGAGGGTAGGTCAGTTGGATGGTACCAGGCCTGCAGGGAGGGCAGTTTGGGGGACTGGGATGGCAGAGGAGGGCAGGTAAGGTTAACCAAGACTGCAGGGGAGGGCAGTTAGGAGCAACCAGGCCTGCAGGGGAGGGCAGTTGGGAAGGACCAGGCCTGCTGGGGAGCACAGTTAGGGGTGATCAGGCCAGCAGGGGAGGGCAGTTAGGGAAAATCAGGCTGGCAGAGGAGCAGTTAGGCATCAATCAGACTGGCAGGGGGATGATTAGGGGGCAACCAGGCAGGCAGGCAGGCAGGCAAGCAGTTGGGAGCCAGCAGTCCTGGATTGTGAGAGGGATGTTAGAGATTGGAACGGCACAGGCTGGGCTGAGGGACCACTCCCTCCCCCAATTTTGTGTACCAGGCCTCTGGTATTTAATAAGATTCAATAAATTTTCTTGAATAAATTCTCTTCAATTTATAATGTAAAACTAACAATAAACTAAATTATGCACAGGTTATAGTTTGCTGTATATCTCTTTGTTTAAAGTATTAGATTATTTGCCAATTCAGTCAAATATTCAATAAATATTGTTCTTATTTATTTACCAGACTCAACTACCTGGAATTTGCTGTGCAGTTTGTATTTTTGTAGATATTATGTGTGTGCATGTATTTATAAGTATATACACTGAGTGGCCAGATTATTATGATCTCTGAATGCATAATAATCTGGCCACTTAGTATATTTGTATCTCAAATGGGTACCATAAGTATTATAAACTTTTGCTGGAGATCAACAACCTATTTGCTCTGAGCTTTCAGTGCAAAGGGGGAAACTGATCATATGCACTATTTGTAGTATCTTTGATGCCAAATAAATGAGGTACTCAAGAGAAGTATACTGAGCAGAAGATTATTATACATTCAGATATCATAATAATCTGGCCATTCAGTGTATTTCATATATCTTATTTTATTTTATTTATTTATTTTTTAATTTTTTATTATTATTAATTTTTATTAATTTTTTATACATATCTCCCCATTGCCCCCCCTCCCTCCCAGGCGTACCCCGAACCCCCAGTGTCTGTGATCATTGGTTATGTTTATAAGCATACATACAAGTCCTTTGATTGATCACTTATTTACCTCACCTAACTTTAATCTTTCTGCTATAATTTCACAGTCTGTTTGATGCTTTATGATTTTTGTCCTCCTGAGAATTATCAGTCTACTCCCTTTCTGTGCTCCTGATTCTATTATATTCACCAGTTTATTCTGTTGATCAGATTTTTAATTCACTTAATTTTTAGATTCACTTGTTGACAGATGTGTATTTGTTGTTCATAATTTTTTGTCTTTTACCTTTTCGTTCTTCCTCTTCTAAAAGGGTACCTTTCAGCATTTCATATAATACTGGTTTGGAGTTGATGAACTCCTTTAGCTTTTTCTTCTCTGTGAAGGTCTTTATCTGCCCTTCAATTCTGAATGATAGCTTTGCTGGATAGATTATTCTTGGTTGTAGGTTCTTGTTGTTCATCACGTTGAATATTTCTTGCCACTCCCATCTGGCCTGCATCGTTTCTGTTGAGAAATCAGCTGACAGTCGTATGGGTGCTCCCTTGTAGGTAATAAACTGTTTTTCTCTTGCTGCTTTTAATATTCTCTCTTTCTCTTTTGCTCTTGGCATTTTAATTATGATGTGTCTTGGTGTAGTCCTCTTTGGGTTCCTTTTCTTTGGGGTTCTGTGTGCTTCCTCGACTTGTAAGTCTATTTCTTTTACCAGATGTGGGAAGTTTTCAGTCATTATTTCTTTAAATAGATTTTCAGT
>JAAGEH010000030.1:20388702-20398866 GCA_011751065.1 Lasiurus cinereus | reverse complement strand
TCCCCTGCGAACCAGGACCACACGAGTCTAGGTCCCCAGGGTTTCGCCCAAAACAGGGGCCCAGTGGACTCAAAAGTGGCGCAGTTGGGAGGGTCTGTCTCCCGCCCACTCGCGAAAGCCAGCGGCACAATCAGCAATCCGTCCTCCGCGTGGTGCCGTGCGCGACCAGACCTCCGATCCTTTGCAACTCCCCTAAATTTCCGTGCACTTCTCCCTTTTCACAGTCCAAACTCCCCCCGTATGAGTTTCGGCTGGATCTGGGGTTTAGTGTCGTAAGATAAGGGGTTCAATGCCGTTGGGAGTCTCCGTCTCCCTCCTGCCAGAGAAAGCCAGCCAGGTACTCCGGCACCACTCTCTCAGCGCGCTCATCTCCGTACCTCAGCTTTTTGCAGCTCCTCTGGGTCTCCGTGAGCCCCTCTCTTTCCCTGTAGTTGTAGAACTTCCACTCAGCCAGCTTTCCTGTGGTTCTGGATGATGTCCGTTCTGTCTTTTAGTTGTAGTTTTGAAATTGTTGTGCGAGGCAGCAGTATAGGTGTTTACCTATGCCGCCATCTTGGATTCTCCCTCTTATTTTATTTTACTTCAAATTTATATCACTAAACTTGAGTTATTCTTTCTAAAATGTACTCATATTTTAAAATTATCTGTTGCTGCAATCTGAATGTTTGTGTCCTCCTTCCCCCCAAATTCAACTGTTGAAACCAGATTCCAATGTAATGGTATTTGGAGGTGGGATTTTAGGGTGTGAATAAGTCATGACATTGAAACCTTCATGAATAGTATCATGCCCTTATAAAAGAAGCTCCAGAGAGCTCCCTCAGCCATTCCATCATGTGAAGACACAGCAAAAAGACAGCTGTCCATAAACTGGAAAGTGGGCCTTCAGCAGATACTCAATTTATTGGATCCTTGATCTTGAACTTCCCAACATCTAAATCTGGGAGAAATGAATTTCTGTTGTTTATAAGCCACCTAGTCTACAGCATTTTGTTATAGCAGTCTGATTGGACTATGGCATCTGCTTAATATATATTCATGGCATTCAAAGGAAATTTATTTATTTACTAAATTTTATTTCCATCTTGAAAAAAATATTTTTTTTGTTATTGGTGGGGAAAGGTCCTCCTCATTCCCACTTGTTGCTCATGGGAGTGAACTTCTTGCAGTATCCAAGAAAATGAATTTCCTGAGACTCATATGGGAAGATAAGATATTGTAGAAAGCTTTACTTCTGTGGAATCAAACCCCTGAGTTCCCAAGATCCCATTTCCCTCAGGCCCCTCAAGAAAGAAGCCCCATTTTGTCTTTAGCAGGTCTAAAATCAGAGCCAGTACCCAGAGCTTATGTTCCATATTGAAGCAATCTAATCCAGCATCAAGCTAGCTTAGTTTGTGTTTCCAATTGCAATCTATCAGTCAGTCCATTGCATGTGAGGTCCACGGGGCCACATGGCTATGAAAGAAACATAGGCAAATGCAACAAAGTAGGAATAGGATAGCCCCTACAAGTCAAAAGCCAAGAGCCCATAAGCCAAGAGAGAGCCATGAGCCAATAGTGCTTTTTTTAATTTGGGAGATTATGTATCCCCAAATTTTCATGGGCTTGCATGAGCTCCACCCACTCTGGTCAAGTTTGATTGACAGAAAATACCAACTTCACTGTGCATGTGTGGAAAGCTTGGCCTCCTCCATTGCCGGGGGTAACCCTAGCGTCCTGCTCTCTCCAGCTTCATGGCTGCTGCCATTTTTTGTTGGGATTTATTTATCTTCTATAATTGAAACTTTGTAGCATGTAGTAGAGCTTTGGGCCAGCCATGGTGTGTGGAAAGCTTGGCTTCCTCCATTGCCGGGAAAACCCAAGCCTCCCTCCTGCTCTCTCTGTGGCCGCAGCCATCTTGATTGGGTTTATTTGCATACTTGCTCCTGATTGGCTGTTGAGCATGGCTTCTGGGTGTAGTGAAGTGATGGTTAATTTGCATATTACTCTTTTATTGGATAGGACTAGAAGTCCAGGGCATGAATTTGTGCACTCAGCATAGCCTGTGGAAATCTGGATGAAACGGGCAGTCCAATGTCTCCTGCTGCTCCAGCCTGCTACTCCTGCTCATCCCTGCCCCACTGCGCCTGCCACCATCACCACCACTAAGGAGGCTCACTGCAATGCTGCTGCAGTCTCCAAGAGCACATGGACCACCAGGGGGCAGCTCCTGCATTGAACATCTGCCCCCTGGTGGTCAGTGCACATCATAATGACCAGTTAACTGGTCGTTTGGTTGCTTAAGCTTTTATACATATAGATTAGCTAATTACAAAGATATAATTTTCTGTCTTGCTCTTTCTAATTTCATTTAGAACTACAACAAATGGAAATATAAAAATTTAATTCATCTTTTATGTTATAATAATTTTTGTTAATTGTTGACAATGATCTCTCTCAGTGGTTTTTACTAATTTATTTTTAAAGCAGGAATGTATGATGTCCCATTTCCACAAATAATCATCAAAATTTGATTCCTTTAAATGTTTACGAGTCTGACAGTGGTAAAATGAATGTCATTGAATTTCATTACCCTGAATTATGATTTTTAAGAATCTTTTCACATATTATTTTATTGTATAAATGAAATTTCTGTAGTACCATATCCTGAGAAAAGAGGTACACAAACATTAAATTAGGTAATCATTATTAGGAACCTATGAGGCAGGTACTATTGTTTGATCTGCCAACTCCTGGTGCCCAGAAGCATATTAAAATTTTATTCAATATCTGTAGAATTGTACTTGCATTTCTTTAAGTGTTTTCTTTATAAATTTAAGAGTGCATTGTTAGTATATATGTACTGTGCAATGATATTTAGAAAGTTTTAGTATATGGTCTTTCATTTTGTGAGTGACCTTATTATCCCTGCTAATTTCTTTTTAATTACATTTCCCCCCAATATTAATATATCTTTCCACATATGTTTTTGGTAGAAATCGAATGGTTTTTGGTCTTTGTATCCTTGTATTTTCTACTTTTCTCTGTCATTATACTTTAGTTAAATCTCTTGTAAGTATAATAGATTTGAGAGTAGTTTTATTTTAATTGTTTACTGCTTGACATGACATTTAAGTATTGATGTAGATTTATTCTTAATTTCAAAGTTATTTCCATTTTACCATGTAGATTATTGGTTTTACTCCACATCAATGTTATCCTCTGAAAACATTTTCATCTCTTTTGCATTAATTCATAGTTTGTACAAAAGCTACAAATGAAATGCAAATTTGAATACATTTTATTTGCCCTCCACCTGACAATTACTTGGTTATATATAAAATTGTAGGGCCACTACATACGTAGTTAGAAACATAAGAAATGTTATGTTTCTTTTAACATAACATAAGAAACATTCAATTGTTTACATAAGAAATATTCAAACCTATAGAGAATTTTTTGTGAACCAAACTGTCGACAATTTCTGGGAAGAAAAATCTCAAAGAATTGAGAAAATGCTCCAGAGAATGGAAGTTTTTCACTTTTTAAAATACATTATGATAAAAAGAGAAGATGTATGTGGGTTACATAAAATCCACTGGTGATAGATTTGAAAGGCAAGAGAAAGAAAAGTGGGAAACCTCTGGGATTGGATAAACAGTAAATTGAAAGATACGTATTTCCTTTACATAGGTGGGTACAGGAGAGTTAATAGTCAACAATTAACTCAATAACATTGAGGGGATTTGTGGTCTCTACAGAGTGGTACCTGAACATTAGGAGTACAGAAAAAGGAAATTACTTTTACATTCCAAAGGTGTGTTATCATAGATGCAAAAAGACAACAGACAGGCTTAATTAAGGTGAAAATTGATCTTTGTCAGAGAAGATTTCTAGCTAAGATATGACTACCCACCATAAACTGCTTTTAGTTTAAAAGTTTTAATTTCAGATCATCCTTTGTGGTTATTTTAGGTCTCTGAGTTTGTAAGGTTGCCATGCAGGCCTCCTCTTTCACTGTATACCTTTATCCAGAGTTCCAGATGAGATGGTTGATACTTGTTTAATTCCTACATTTCTAGGACACCTGTCAAAGAATTATAAATTCACATCTTATTAAAGACAAATAGTTCAATGAAATCATATTTGAGAACATGTGTACCTCCTTTGAGATGTCAAAGACATCTTTGGAAAACCCATGAGAAACAATTTACTTGGAAGTCACGAACTTGAATTCTTTAGCTTAAATCAATAAGAGGGAAATTTCTGTAGGGTGGAAGTCTACAAAGAATAAAAGTATCTAGAAAGGGGTCTGATTTAATTTGCATGTTCTCTCTTTGCAACTGAAGTAAATGTAAATGGATAACTTAGTGAAATTTAGTTAAGAAGTCACCCTCTCCCCTCCCCCGACTCCTTTCAGCTCTTCTCCTCTCTTCTTCTTTCCCTCTCTTTCTCTATACCCTCAAACTCAGATATTAGTAAATCAATATTTGCTTTAAAAAGGCTATTGCACAGTAAAACCAATGTGTATGTCACAAGACACATGAGAAGTTGCAGTGAATCCGTGGACTTGCTTTTTAAATATTTTTTTTCCTAAATATTCCTATGCGCCCCTTAACCTGTTGGAACTTGGAAATTTGTAAAACATAAGAGACATGAAATTGGAATAATCAACTTTAAACATAGGAAAAAAGTTCAGACCATTCAATAAATGGGCAAAGAAAATAGCTATTAAAAAAGGAATAGGAATAATCATAATACCCTAACACAAACTTGATAGAATTAAAGGAAATATTTAAAAAATTGCAGAAAATAAATTTTATAGACATTTTGTCTGTAAAATAAAATTGACTTAATTATGAGAGATGTTCGATTTTTTAATTTAAAAATCTAACCACTGGTTTAGAGTATTTCAATTTCAAGTTTGATCATTTTCAATTTGGCTAGGCTATCATGAAGTTGCTGCTATCAAACTATAATATTAGCAAAAGGAGACATATTAGAAGAGTATAAATAATGATAAATAGAACAAATTGAATCTTTTTAGTTCACTGCATTGTATAAACTCTAGTCCAAATCAATTAATGTATTGTCTTGATTTTTTTAAAATAGATTTCTGGGTACTTGATAAAATCTTTGAGTTGGTAAAGCAAATTTTTCATTGGTCTCAATAGGATACTGAGGCACAGCATCAAGAAATGCACTTTACAGCCCTAGCTGGTGTGGCTCAGTGGCTAAAGCATTGGCTCTCAACCGAAGGATCCCAGGTTTGACTCCAGTCAAGGTCATGTACCTCAGTTGCAGGCTTGATCCCCAGCCCTGGTTGGGGGCATGTGTGTGAGGCAACCAATTGATGTGTCTCTCTCACATCAATGTTTCTCTTTGTCTCTCCCTCTTCAACTCTCTCTAAAAGTGAATGGATTAATAACAACAACAACAAAACAACTCCATAAATAAACAAAAAAATGGATTATGAGGCCTTCATACTAAATGTGATAAAGTCATTATCTCTAAGTTCTGTGGAAAAATACCTATGTGTCAAGGGTTCTTGAAAAAGAAAAAAAGAGATAGAGAAAGAGAGAGAGAGTAAAGAAGAAATGCATTTAAAGCCCATGAACCTGAAAATGGAATTTGTTTCTTAACAAGACTTGTCTCCTCCACTGTGAAAGATAGTAAAACTCCTTGACTCTAACCCTGCTTTTAATCCCACTAGGTTAATAAGTAAGCCTGACTCAGTGGAAGAAATTGGCTACAGGCTCCTTACTACCTTCCCCATCATTAATCCATGCCTATGGATGCAGGGATAATAACTGGGCAATTGCTTTTGGTGACAGAAACTAGGAATGAGATGCATAATTCTGTATTGTTGGAAGCACACACGTGTCCCTTGCATTGGGTAATTTCAACTAATAGACTATTTCTCAATATTACAGTAGTAATGAGGAGTCTGACTCCAGACCAACATCCTATGTGTGATCTCTTGTGTCTGACCTAGCAGGCTCTGAGTGGAAAGGCTGTCCCCTAACCCTACCCCTAACCCTAACCCTAACCCTACAGTCAAGCCTTTCAGTCAAGAACTTAGGCCCCCACCCCTAGGGTGCATATCTGTATTCCTAGCCCAGGAGGCCTTTTGGAGACTTATTGGGGGCCTTAGCTGAGATCATTTCCAGTCATCTTTACTGAAACCTTTTTATTGGGGGAAGAGGCCAGGAGGGACAAAACGGGTTTGTCTTGACAAACATTCTTCACTCTAACTCAGTATTTTCCATTCCCAGTCCTTTCTGCCTCTCTTTTCTCTTCCTACGCCACCCATCCCAACTCCATAAAACTGCAAAGCCTTTTATTCAGTCCTTTGTAATGAGACACAATTTTCCCACCAGCACTACATGTCACCTGATCCTGGTTCAGTGCCATTCCATGGGGCAAATAGAAGAGTAAGGAACCAGCACACTTTCCTTTTTGGTTTCCTATACCATAACAGGTGGATAAAGGTTTGACTTTTACTGTCCATTTGGCTTGTTAGCCTAATTGAACATCTCAACATCTGGCAGCTCTCTACAGGTAATGCTGGGGAAGGCAGGAGTCAATGGATGCAAAGATGAAAAAAGAAGTACCCATTCTTCATGGTTCTAGGGTATAAGTCTTTTTTGGGTAAGTAAAAATAAATTATAAGGTCAAAATTTATAACAGAGATTTTAACTTAGACTGGAATTAGGAGGGTCTGTAGGGGAAGCTCTCTGGTTGTACAATTGGTTAGCATGAGGTACTTTAACAGCAGTGTATAGGTAGATGATATTGTTTAAAAACCTCAAGTTTTGCCCAGTTGGCAGGGCTCAGTAGTTGAGCATGCACTTATGAACAAAGAGGTCATGGTTCAATTCCTGGTCAGAGCACATACCTGCGTCATGGGCTCCATCCCCAGTGAGAGTGTGTGTAGGAGGCAGCTAATCAATGATTCTCTCTCATCATTGATGTTTCTATATCCCTCTCCTTCTCCTCTCTAAAATCAATAAAACCATATTTAAAAAATAAACCTCAAGTTTTAAAACCATCAACATTCTGTATAGTTCATAATAACTGCCATGGATCTGCATTCTCTATATTGGAGGGGGGAATCTGCTGGTAATCAAAAATATATACTTGCATAGCCTTGCCCACCTTTTTATTTTCTTTAAATATATTTATTGATTTTTACAGAGAGGAAGGGATAGAGATAGAGTTAGAAACATCGATGAGAGAAAAACATCAATTAGCTACCTCCTGCACACCCCCCACTGGGATATGCCCTTGACCAGGATTGAACCTGGGACCCTTCAGTCCGCAGGCCGACACTCTATCCACTGAGTCAAACCCGTTTCGGCATAGCCTTGCCTACCATTTTAAATGGTTCTTCTTAAGATTGTAGATTTCATTGGTGGAACTCAAGTATCAAGTATTACATTTTTCTTTCCTGGTACTAATTCTACATTTTCTACATTTTCATAAGAAATCTATCTTTCATCTTTAGGCATTAATTAGGGGATGTTTCAAAGTTATATGCCCTCATGTGAACATAGATTCAGAAATGTTTCTGGCCCAGTTTTTGTGGACACTTAAAAGTTTCTGAAAGAGAAACAATAATATTAAATTTTCAGTTATGCCTTTGAGATCCAAATGGAAGAAAGCACCTCTGGTTTATGAAGAGCTCAGGATACAGAAAGCTTTAGTGAGTATTTTTAGATAAATCAGTGGGGCCTTCAAAGTTTACTAAGTGTGTTATCACATCACGAAGTCTGACTGAGACTGGCATTGGAATCTGAGGCACTAACATGGGCAGAAACTCCAGGAGCCTTCAGGAGTCTACAATCAGGAAACTCTTACATAGGGCATAGCTTTTCTTTTCTTCCTCCAGCTATTAAGGCACAAGGACTGGAAAGATCACATCTTGGGATATCTGCAAATCAGTCAGATTAGTGGTATCTTCTGAGTTACCTCCCTTCCCATCCCATTTACCTCTGAATTTAAAGTAAATAAAGGAAATGATCATGGTGATGAAGACAGTCAGAACACACAGGATCACCGTGATATCTTCCAACCACATAGTATCCAATGTGAAATGTGGATCTGAAGCAGGAACTGAAGAGAGATGCAATAATTAGGAAGGTCACAGATTTATAATATATTTACTTTTCAAGTTCCTATTCCTCCATACTTCTGGGCTTTTATGAGGGTGGGGAAAGTAGAATGGGCTCTGTGGATGATCCTGAAGATGAGTATACTTGGGCTCAGTATGGAAGAGGGCAGTGTAGGCACAGATACACATTCTTTTACTCAAGAAGCATGGCACTTGTTTTCTAGTGTCTTCATATTTTTTAATGCCTACATCTTTTTAATCTGGTACTGTAGGGCCTCAAGAATTCCAGGCCTTTAGAGAAACCAAGAAGACGGCATAGGTAAACACCTAAACTGCTTCTTCGCACAATTTCAAAACTACAACTAAAAGACAGAATAGACATCATCCAGACTATAGGAAGGCTGGCTGAGTGGAATTTCTACAACTAGAAGGAAAGAGAAAAGCACACTGAGACTCAGAGGAGCTGCAGGAAGCAAAGGTACTGAGACGTGTGTGCAGAGAGAACTGGCAAATAAGTATGAGCTGGCTTTCTCATGTGGAAGGGAGACAAAAGCTCCTGACTGCACTGAACTCCAGTCCTGGGTGAGACTCTGGGGACCCAGATTCATTCGGGGAGAAACTGGACTGTCTGATAGTGGGTGAAACTTGAGGGCGGCTTTCTCTCAGAGGTGCTTGCAGCAATTACCACGGGACACTGAGACACAGGGGCCTATTAGAGCAGGGCTAACAGGAAACCAATGCTGTCTGCTTCACCCTGCAACTCTGCCCCATCCAAGCCAAGCACAGAGGCTTTTGCAAGTCCTATATCATAAGGGTGTCTTTAGCACAAAAGTTCTCCCAGCATAGACACAGCTGATCCTCACAGCCAACTGGCCTGGAGGTCAATTCCTCCCAGTGATACCAACAACAATCAAGGACTAACTAAAACAAGACTGTGCACACAGTCCACAAAGGGGTGCACCAAGAGTGTCCACCTCAGGTAATTGCGGAGGCTGAGCCACCTAGCACACAAAGCTACTCTATCAAATCAGAGAAGCAGCCAAAATGCGAAGACAAAGAAAAAGATCACAAATGAAAGAAATGGAAGAAAGCAAATGACTGGATATAGAGTTCAAAACTACAGTTATAAGGTTTTTCAAGAATTTTCTAGAAAAGGCCAATAAATTTAGTGAGACCCTTGAGGGTATGAAAAAGGCCCAACTAGAAATTAAGCATACACTGACTGAAATAAAAAAAAATATTATACAGAGATCTAACAGCAGATTAGAAGATCACAAGAATCAAGTCAAAGATTTGAAATACAAAAATGTAAAAAACACTCAACTGGAAAAGCAAAAAGAAAAAAGAATCCAAAAATATGAAGATAGTGTAAGGAGCCTCTGGGACAACTTCAAGCCTACCAACATCAGAATTAGGGGGTGCCAGAAGAAGGGAGAGAGCAAGATACTGAAAACCTATTTAAAGAAATAATGACTGAGGAGATTCCAAGATGGCGGCATAGGTAAACACCTATACTGCTGCCTCGCACAACAATTTCAAAACTACAACTAAAAGACAGAACGGACATCATCCAGAACCACAGGAAAGCTGGCTGAGTGGAAGTTCTACAACTAGAGGGAAAGAGAGGGGCTCGAGGAGACCCAGAGGAGCTGCAAAAAGCTGAGGTACGGAGAGGAGCGCGCTGAGAGAGTGGTGCCGGAGCGCCTGGCTGGCTTTCTCTGGCGGGAGGGAAACGGAGACTCCCGACGGCATTGAACCCCTTATCTTACGACACTAAACCCCAGCCCCAGCCGAAACTCATACGGGGGGAGTTTGGACTGTGAAAAGGGAGAAGTGCACGGAAATTTAGGGGAGTTGCAAAGGATCGGAGGTTCGGTCGCGCACGGCACCACGCGGAGGACGGATTGCTGATTGTGCCGCTGGCTTTCGCGAGTGGGCGGGAGACAGACCCTCCCAACTGCGCCGCTTCTGAGTCCACTGAGCCCCTGTTTTGGGCGAAACTCTGGGGACCTAGACTCGTGTGGTCCGGGTTCGCAGGGGAGCCGGAAAGGCAGCGGTTGGAGGCGCTGCGGGTG